>NQLW01000046.1:497164-527280 GCA_002312845.1 Kalanchoe fedtschenkoi | reverse complement strand
ATGTTCACTATTCATATTCCTCAAAAATCTGTAAATTAGAAAAAGAATCTAGACAAAAAAAATCCGGTAAATTAAATACAAAACGAAATCTCAAAATGGCAAGTAAATCTGTTTCATAATAAATAAAAATGAATCTCATATAATTAATGAAGAATAATAAATAAACTCAAAAAAGGAAACCATATAATTAATACATTGTTATTTCATGTAAATAATGATTGGTCCAGAATTGTCCACAATGGTTCTAAACTTAAGGAGGTTCTCAACGGATCCCTCCCCTATATATATATATATATATCTTAAATATAAATGCATGTCACGTAGTTAAATTAAAGATGCATTTTAGTGTAATTAAATATTGAGATTAATGGTTTTTAGTTTCAAGATATTTCATAAGATTTGACATATTATGAAGTATATTATTATCAGTAATACTACTATACTATGATTTTGACATTGAAATTATGATAATAAAATTATTTTTCAAAATACTAAAGAAGTGAAAACACAATAGTTCAAATATGAATACACATAATAGTCACATAAATGTTAAAACATAAACAACCAAAACAATGTTCATTAATGCAGGTAGGGAAGTGGGTGGCCTAATCTATGAAGCCAAAAGGTCCCGGAGCATCCTCAGTGGCATCCTCACCTGGTGGATGAGGCGGTCCAGCATTGGGCGGTCTCACGTCGCTCCTGCTACCGGTCAACAGGGATAAAATATATTGTTTGGTGCGCCTCGACTCCTCATGTGCTTGCGTCGCCTCCTCACGTGCTTGCCTTGCCTCCTCATTTGCACGCCTTAACTCCTCATGTGCGCACCTCGCCTCCTCCTTTGCACATGTAGCCTCCATCATGATTTCTTGGCTAGCTTCAGCTTGTGTGTGAATTTGTGCTTGGAGCAGCTCCAACTATTGGGTAAACTCATCATCAGTCTTGCGCCCTAGATTAACAGACGATTGACATGTACTATGGAGCTACTGAAGTTGGACTGCTAAAATTCCACTTGACTGCCAAGTCCTCTATATTCAGTGCCAGTGTCCGCACAGTTTTCTTGTGGACCACAACTGTAGCTCCTGCTGTGCACGAGGAAGAGACGCGAAGACCGGATCTACTGCTGAACGGGCCTGCAAGGCCCCTTCCATCGATTCCTACATTGTTATAAAAGAATTGATGAGCGGTGAAAAGCCGATCAAACTAATTTACCTAAAATGTGATTATTAGTGATTTATACTCACAGAGAATTGTAATGATTGTGGATCAACAATTCCAGTCTTCTTGCTTGTATGAGTGGCAACATAAAATTCAGTGGGAGAGACGACTTCTCCACGCGTAGACTCCTGCTCATTAATTTGAAGATTATGCTAATGTGTACGTTAGCATTAATTATATTAAAAATCAATTCATTTAAATAATAAATAACTTGTATGAGATTATATCATAGTTACCAGTTTGGTGTAAGCCTTGAAAGAAGGCTCGGACCCATAATGATGAGTGTAGGGCGCCTTATTCTTTCATTTGACACTTTCTTTCCCAGTAACTATCTGTTTAGCAAGCTTTTGATCTTCTCGTTGCTTATCGAGAATGAGTGGGACGTGCTCCGGTTGAACGAACTCAAGCAAAGTGTACTCATCGACATCGTCATTTCCCTTTCTGCGTTTTGAGAACGCATAACTAATGACTTTCTGGATCTTTGCCTTGAAATGTCTCTTGGCCTTCAGTTCTTCATTTGGATGCCATACAAACAAACGATGCAATAATAAAATGAGACGCAATGTTAGTTTAGTATCGAACAAATATGTATATAAAATTTTAGAGTTATTTATTTAGTACGAACAAAGGTATTAATGAGTTTTACCTTAAACTTATTAAACCACGTCCCTATCTTTTTTCGGGGCGTCACTGTATGTATAGTATGGCCCTTTTCAATTTGTCCTCAAAATCTCATGTCGAATAATGTGCGAGATGCCCTCGGGCTTAAACCTGCATGCAAAATGAAATTCACATAACTTTAAATTGTATATACATATTTTAAAAATTATTAATCATATTGATCACTTACTACTTTGGACGACACAATTTGATGAATATTCTCCCACATGGTAATCTCCGACCCACAGTGAAACTATCTTATTCCTCTAGTGAATAGTTGTGTTCTGGTCGGTCCGGTTGATAATGCGGTGGTGGCTGCGACTATGACTGTAGTTGGAAGACAGGTGGTGCGTCGATATTATCAGCGCACTCATCATCATGTCTAGCAGTTCGACAGTCTGGTACTGCTGCTGCTGCGGGTGTGGCAGAACTATTATCTGGCACACGAGATCCCGCTGATGACGGACCATGACGAGATGATGATGCACCACGCTGTGGTGTTGATCGCATTAGATACGGGTGGATGAAATCTGAACCAATCATGGGCCATGATCCCTGTGGGGTAACCTGGATGAGAGTAGTGGGAGGCGACATGTTATAAGGCAAGGGCATATAAGGCATTTGCTGGGGCATGGCCGCTTGCATGGAAAAAGCATTTTGGCAATGATCATTGAGAATCGGTGTGTAGAAGTCCTCTCCCACAGGCTGTGTCTGGGACCTGGCAGGGTATACGCCTGATATGGGAGGCATCGGGGCGTATCCATAAGAAGCAAATCGCATAAGCGGGGGTGTTTGCTGCTGCATCGGAGGGCCCTGGTCTCGTGCCCTATACCCACTACTTCATCCATGTTGCTGGCTAAGCTCACCTGTATCTGCAAAGCACAAATTTCCATTAATATAAGAAGTAATGATATGTGATATATACATGCTTTGAAATAATTAACGCGAGAATATTTTATTATATTGAAATTGAAATCACCAATTCGTTAAATAATCAACACTAATCTTCATCCTCCTCATTATCCTCATCATCGTCCTCTCCATCATCCTCATCATCATAACCTTGAAGATCCTTGGCATCCTCATCATCATCTTCCTCTATATTTTCTGCAACATCCTCGACCCCCTCTTCGCGCACAGTACCTATGTGATGTGGATCTCCAAGCTCATTAGAATCGTCCTCCTCGATGTTAAATAGAGGAATCGGTTGACCAGAATTCGGGAGTTCAGACTAAAAAGCCTCCATAAGCTCGTTATTCTCAATGTATGCGCACGGTTTCATCTTGCATATAGCCAACATATCCTTTCTATTTCAAATTTTTCTTGACCCAGGAATAGTGGCATAGTATACTTGAGATGCATTTTGAGCGAGCACAAAAGGGGGGTATGCTGGCGGATACATGCGCTTTTTATTGACAAGCGCCAGTTAGTTGTCTGTTAAATTAACTCCCCATTTCCCGTCAAACCATCTACCCTTGAACAAGACGACTTGCATCAACAGACTCTTTGAATAGGTGTGCTCGTATATGGCAACAAGCTTTGTATACCACAAAGTCTCATTGTCATATATGTCTTTACTTGTAACAGATATTCCACTACCATTTTTGTTAGTGTCACCGCTGGTAGGATCTTCCACGTGAAATTTATAACCATTCACCTCATATTTTTGATACAGTCGCGCCGTCGGATGTGGTCCACCTGTAATTATTTTCAGCCAAAGAGGTGATAGACTACTTCCCTGATACTCCACGTATTCATGAAACCACCCCACAAACTTTTCTTCCACTACAGAATCCACCTGCGAGTCACTCTAGTTCTTGAATGTGTCTTTGTAATGATCTATATTCCACATGTACAAATTAAAGTGGTGTTTGGTACAGGTTACTACGTACCTTATGATAATATTAGTGTTGTGTATATAACTTACTGAAGTAATGGTTGTAGTTCCGAAATGTTGGAAAAACAAAATATTTAGCAGCGCAACGCTCTTCTTTAGATAATGCAACAGACCGAGACTAGCTGAAACCCTTCCCATGGTGGTTGAATATGGATATTGGAATTCTTATCTTCTCAACGGCTACAACACTGTTGCTACTTGAATGGTTAAATGACTCTGGAAAGTGTCCTGCTTCTTCACGTATATAAGCTTTCACCATGGAAGCCTCGACATTTCTCTTGTTTGTACACTTCTTTTTCAACACATGCATGTACCACTCGAATGGATACATCCATTTATATTGAACTGGACCACCTAACACAGCTTCCTCGGCCAAGTAAACTATCAAATGCTCCATGGAGTCCCAAAAATTGGGAGGAAATTGGGTCTCCAATTTACACAAAGCTACGACTATGCTTTTATGGAGACTAGTTAGACGCTCCACATGGAGGGCGGAAGCACATATTTCCCTACAAAATGTTGGTAACTTTGACGCTGACTTCCATAATTGCAACGGAAGTAAGCAGTGAAACGCAATGGGCAGCAGTACTTCCATGAAAACAAGACAATCGTGACTCTTCATTCCCACCAACTTGTGATTGTCTTCATCAACACCAGCAGTCAAGTTGGATACGAAACCATTTGGAAATCTGAGTTGTTTAATCCACTGACATACTTCAACGGCGTCAGCATCATCCAACACATATTTGGCCTTTGGTAAGAAGAATTTGTTATTTCCTAATGCAACTGGCTCAAGTGATTTTCTGTTGCAAAAAGCAGCGATGTCTTTTCTAGAGTCAAGGTTGTCCTTCGTATGTTTGGCCACCTTCAAAATTGTGTTAAATAAGTTATCAAACACATTTTTTCTATGTGCATAACGTCTAAATTATGTCGTAGCAAATTATGCTTCCAGTAAGGAAGATCCTAGAAGATGTTTTTCTTTGTCCAATTGTGACTTTGACCATATCCAAGGAGCTTTCCAACCATAGGAGTATCAATGATTCTCGGAAAATGACATATACCCTCGCTTGTAACATCCGTCCCAGAAATTCTCACCGACTGCTCTCCTCCCTCCATAACGTTCTTCCGAAACAACACTTTATTTTGCCTATATGTATGATTTCTTGGTAGGAACTTCTAGTGATAGTCAAACAAAGTTGTCTTCCTACAATTTGGTGCATGCAAACCGGACATGCGAGTTTCCCTTGTGTCTGCCAACTCGAAAGCATGGCGTAAGCAGAAAGGTCGTTAATAGTCCACATCAAGGCAGCGCACATTTGAAAGTTTGAACCTTCCGAGGCATCAAATTTTTGGACACCGACTTCCCACAGAAGTTTAAGCTCATCCATGAGGGGTTGCAGATAGACATCAATCCTCTTACCCGGACCTCGCAGACCGGGAATCATGCACGTCAAGAATAGATAGCGTTGCTTCATGCACAACCATGAGGGTAGATTATATGGAGTAACAATCACCGGCCAACACGAGTATGACTTGCCACCGATTCCAGAGAAAGGACAGAAACCATCGGTGCATAAACCGAGCCTCACATTTCGAGGATCTTCTGCAAACTCCGGGTACATATTATCAAAAACCTTCCATGCCTCAGCATCAGATGGATGCGTCATTACACATGGGTCGATCCGTTTTGATTCCTTATGCCAACGCATATGCCTTGCGGTTTCGACAGATTGGAGTAATCTAATGAGCCGTGGAATTAATGATAGGAAGAACATATTTTTACAGGCAACCAAGCCGCCCATCAAGCCACCCTTCTGTTTGTATCTGGCTTCACCCACAGAATTTACATGTGCTGAGATTTTCATCATCTTTATAAAATAACATACAGTTTCTCACATAAGCATCAATTTTGATGTACGGGTGCTCAAACCTCGTTGCGACCTTCTTTGTCTCGTAAAAATTGCGAGGGAAAGTATTATTCTCCGGCAATAGATCGCGGAACAAACCACATAGCTCATCATATGTAGTTTCTGACACGTTAGATGTTGACTTTATGTTCAACATCCTCATGTTCACCGATACATCTGTATGAGAAGAAGCGTTTCCAGGCCATAGTGGTTGTCCTCCAAATAGATCCTATTATATAGTTGTGTCTCCCTCTCCACCACTAGTGGTCGCTCTGAGATCAATAGTAAGGGGATACGGTTGTGCGATGTGGGTATAATAACAATGAGATCCTTCAGTCGGTACATACAGTGGAATATTAGAAGATCCCGAACCAAAATAAAAATTAAACTGATACATTTCCCAGCGTGTTTCTCCGTGAGAAGTCCAGTTGAAATAATCACTAATAAACCCCGCACTCAGTAAATGTTCTTTCATGATTTCTAACGGCTGCCATTTCTTATTTTTATATTTCTTACATGGACAAAATATCTGACCGACTGACACCGCTCCATTCGCAAGAGCTGAGTTAATAAATTCTTCAACTCCGTCAACGTATGTCGATATGTTGCGGTGACCGTACATCCGTGACCGATGATACATTAATGCATTCATGTTATACATCATTGACATTCGTATTGCATTGTCAATTGATTGTAATTAAAATACATGTAAAAACAATTAATAAATATTTATGTTGTTCAATTACATACATGTTTTATCTCTTGTTCGTGAACTACATTAATTATTTCTATCCCAACTTAAAATTCATTTATTTAATTTTAAATTGTGAATTTCATAATTAAATAACATAATTTTTACTACAAAAACAATTAAGTATGACTTAATATTTAATTGTTTCCATTAATATATGCCTTAATAATTAACAAAAATTAACTACAAATGTGTAAATTCTAATTAAATAGATGAGATAAGCATATATAATTAGAATTAACTTAAGCTATCGTGTATCTTAGTCCTCGTCATCAGTTCGGTTTGGTTCAAAACCGAACCAAATTTGAACTTTATCTTAATTAGAAGGGCTTGTCATCGGTTCGGTTCAGTTTAATAACAAACCAAATTGGAACATAATTATATTATTCAACTTTCTATTTCGAAAACCAAAAATGAAATCGATCTGTAGCGGTCCGGTTGTGGACCGAATTAATTTTTTTCAGTTCGGTTCGGTTCGCCGAAAAACCATATAAAATAATTTTTTAAATAAAAATATAACTTTAAAATGATTTAACTCATAATAAATATATAAAAAATTATTGAGAAATTATTATTATTTGTTTGTTATAAAATATTTTATGAATTGTTGTAATAAATAATTTTGACTTTCAAATATAATTTTAACATTATTTTAACTATTTGGTTTTTGGTCCAGTTTAATTTATTATTATCAAAACCAATAACTAACCGAACTATAATAATTTTAAAAGTTCAAATCGGTTTGAAAACGGAATTATTAGCTGTAATAATTAAAATTTCAGATAGGGAATATTTTTTAGAAATAGAATTATCAAAACCAAACTTTTTTAAACTGAACTTCAATCGGTTCGATTCGGTTCGGTTTTTTATTTTCACCATACGGTGGTAGCCCTAATTTGTCTGCAAAATCAAATTACCTAACTTTTTCAAATTTACAAATTATAATAACAAACTAAAATTGCATGAAAAATTCAATCAAATCTGTTTATTTAAACTGATATATATAACATGAATACTCAAAAATGTATAATGAAAATAAACTAACCTTCAAATATTCAATCAATGAAAAAATTAGATTGATGGAGACGATGGAGTGTATGACTTCAAACAGATTTGAGGAGTGAAACGATCAAAGCACCGGATCCAGAGGAGACTTCAAACAGGTTTGACGAGGTGAAGGAGAGATGAGAGGATTGGGATATGATCGATGGAAGCCCTGTTCGTAGGGGAGGAGGTGAAGATATAGGCGTGTAGGGTTGGTGCCGCATGTGACTGGCTTCCTAATGTCCGCAGGTAGCAGCACGCAGGTTGCGCTAGGTTGCCAGGAATTCCTGACGAGATTCCGCATGTGACGCTTTCAAACAAATTCCGAAAAAAGTATCGAAAAAATCCAGAAAAAATTATCCAAAAATAACCTACAAATCTCCCGTACAAAAACCCGAAAAATTGAAAATAAAAAATTATACCATAAATTATCCAAAAATAACCTCAAAATACCCGATAAAAAATCCGAAGAAACCATGCAAAACACCCGTAAAAATCCCAAAAAAAAATTTAAAAAAATATTACGAAAAACCTGAAAAAAGTCTGTAAAAGACCCGATAAAATTTTCGAAAAAAGCCTGCAAAAGCCTGATAAGATTTCCGAAAAGAGCCTGCAAAAATCCCAGATATGATTCATAATAAAAATTCGAAACAAATTTGAACATGATCCCGAAAACAACCTGCAAAATTATCCGTAAAAATCTTAAAAAATTGAAAATCAAATACTATAATACAAATCCGAATAAATATTCGATAAAAAATCCAAAAATAGCCTACGAATTCCCGTAAAAATCCCAAAAATTTTAAAATTAAATATTATATTATAAATCCGAAATAAATCTAAAACTTATCCGATATTAAAGTAAATCTGAAAATATTCCGAAATATAATCTAAACTAAACCGCAATCGAAATAAAATCGAAACCGAAAATCCAAAATATAATCGAAAAAAATTCGAAGAAAATAATCTAAAATTTTGTTAAGTAGTAAACGAGCACAGAAAAGCCCGATATAGTTTATCCGAAAAAATGCGCGGGCGTTCCGAAAATAATTATTCAAATATTTAATGTGAACCGTGCCCGAAATTGGGCTGAAATAATCCCTATATTGTGTCACCCTTTTTTGGTCCACAACCAGTCCGAAAATTATAACCCCAAATTGATTTGAAAACGTTTTGAACCCATTCCGAAACATACCCGGTCTAGGTTTTTTTAATTGTATAACCCCTTCTCATCCAGCGTAAATCCTTCACTAGTCTGCAGTGATCCGAAAACCTTAGTTCGCAAGACATGAGAATTCTGGTAGTGAAACCGCATTTTGCTGACAAATAAAATTATTAAGCTAGACTTAATGTAGTGTTTCCGAATCCGTTGTAGGAGGAGAATGAGAGAAAAGTGAATGAAAAACATGTTAAGGCTGTTCCTTAGATTATCTAAGGTGGGATTTAGAGGATTTGAACCTCACTTCCTTTCTTTCTAATTTGGGATGATTCGTTGGTGAAGGGGAGAAATGGAATAAAATAACTCTTTTGCCCTCATTTTATTATCCATCTCAACTAAATCTAAAGGTAATTGAGTAAATATATCATATTTCTTCTCCATTCCTCCCAAATCCTTCTTAAATTTAGTAACAACTTTTTTTCCTCTTTTCCTTCTTTCATTTTCTCTCATTTCTTCTTTTCTCCTTTCAAATCATGTTTCTCATTTTATGTTCAAAGCCACGAAGAAAGCCTAATAGTTCGTTTGGTTTGGAAAATATAAAGAGGAACGAAAAGTAAGAGGAATAGTGAATTTTGGAATTCATCTCATTTTCTTTTATTTGGTTAGGAATGAAAAATTTATGAGAAAGAGCTCATACACTCTTTGTTTTGTTAAAAGTTATCGTTTCATTTTTCATCTAATTTTCCCTCATCTAACTTTGCATAAACCAAACAAGGGATTCTTTCCTATTTTCTCTCAAAATTTTCTTTCTTTCATTTTTTTCTAAACCCTAAAGCTGTGTTTGGGTTAGGAAAAATTTGATAAAAAGAAAAATTTGGTGAAAAATTGATAAAATTTAATGTTTTGTTTAGATGGAAAAAATGAAGGATATAAAATTAAGTGAAAAATGTGATTTTACTCTTTGCTTACAAATATGATACAATCAAGTTCAATGTATATGAAATGAATAACTAATTTGTCTATTTCTACTATCAAATTCAATGTGTACGACAAGGTTCTTCTATTAAGTTCAATATATCTGATTTTAGTTCAATGTATCCGACGAGGTTGAAAATACGAAGATGATATAATGCTTTCCTATACATATGCAATTTTCCATGATAATGGAAATGAAATGGAATCCTTATTATTTTCCATAACAAATCAAACAAAGATAAAATTAGATAGAATCCTTCGAGGATTTCATTTCCTTTTCATGTTCCACCAAATTTTCCATAAACCAAACACACTTGAGGGAAATGAAAATTTGAGAGAAAGTGAATTCTCCATAAAATCTATTTTATTTTTTCCTTTATTTGATTAGGAGAAATTTTTGGGGAAATTCTAAGATATTATTTAATTTTAAAATAATTTCCTTTCTATTTTATATCTAACTTTTCATTTAATTTGTCATCTCCAATTTTTCTTAAACCAAATAGAAGATTCCATCTAATTTTCTTTCAAATATTTTTTCCCTTAAATTTTTCATAAAGCAAACGCAGCATAAAAATATTATAGCCTTAACAGATTAGAACAAAAACATTCGCAGTAGCTTTGTCCGTCTAGTGGGACAAATAAATCCTGGTAAATGCGTATAACAAACAAACAGTCTAGTAATTCTTTATTTAATACAGTCGACAAAGAAAATATCAATCGAAGCAGCAGCAGCAGCACTTGCACTTGCGCCAATCAATCCTCAAACGTATCTCACCAATTTTCCCTCCCGCTTTTCACTTCAATGCCACACAAGTCCACCTCACTGCTCAACAAGCAAGCAACTTAAATCTCTACAAACAATGTGCCGCACCTCCTGCCTTTCGGCTTTCCTGCTCCTCCTCCAATTTGTTATAAGATCAGACGCTGGGTTCGGCGTCGGTGGAGGTGTCGGTGTGGGTGTCGGCGGCGGCGGCGGCGGCGGCGTGTGGATTGGCGGAGGCGGAGTAGGGAGCCCAAGCCCGTCTGGGTCGTCCCTCAAAGTTGCTTATGTTGCCATTCAAGCTTGGAAATCGGCCATCACAGGTGACCCCTTGGGTATTTTGAAGACGTGGGTTGGCCCCAATGTGTGTGCCTACAAAGGCATATTCTGTGCGGAGCCTCAAAATGGTGGTGGATTGGGTCCCGTTGTTGCAGGGATTGATCTCAATAAGGCTTCTTTACAAGGAGTCCTTGTTGACGAGCTTTCTATGCTCTCCGACTTGTCTCTCATTCATCTCAACAGCAATAGGTTTTCTGGCACAGTGCCTGAAAGCTTCGGTGCTTTGAACTTTTTGCAAGAACTGGATCTCAGCAACAATCAGTTCTCTGGGTCCTTTCCGGAAGCCACTCTCCAGATCCCCAACCTCATTTACTTGGATCTCAGATTCAACTCATTCACAGGTCCCATTCCCGAGGATGTGTTCTACAAACCCCTTGATGCAATCCTGCTCAACAACAACCACTTTGAAGGTCCAATCCCTTCCAATCTGGGCAGCTCACCTGCATCAGTCATCAACTTAGCTAACAACATGCTCACTGGTGACATCCCAAGCAGCTTTAGTTTTATGGGTTCCAGGCTGAAAGAAATCCTGTTCCTCAACAACCGTCTGACTGGTTGCGTCCCTCAAGGGATTGGGTTTTTGAGCCAAGTTGAGGTCTTGGATTTCAGCTTCAATTCATTAGTGGGTCATTTGCCCGACACAATTTCCTGCTTGAATAAGATTGAAGTCCTAAACCTGGGGCACAATGGGTTGTCTGGGGAGTTGCCAGATTTGGTGTGTTCACTTAAAAACTTGATCAATCTGACACTTGCTTATAATTTCTTTTCCGCGTTGGATGAAGATTGTGGGAGACTGTTGTTTGGGAGGTTTGATTTCTCAGGCAACTGCATTCCGGGTCGGGTCATGCAGAGGTCGGGTCATGAGTGTTCGATGGTGCCAGGCGGTGGGTTAAGCTGCTTGCGGATCCCAGCAGTTGAACCCATTGTTTGTGGAAGTCCAACAATGAGGCAAAGTCCATAGCCTTTGAAGATATGTTCGTTCCTCAATAATGGGGTATTTAATGGACGACTAGGGTTGGTTGGTTGGAAGAGGTTTGGATATTTCAGAGATGAATTTGAATGTCCGGAGTAATTAATTTCTTCATGAATTTTGTACATTTTGTAATAGTAACTTGTTGGTATTTATTATGATTATACAACTCCCATCTCTCTCTCACTCTCTACCTGTAAGTTTTAATTGGACAAGTGACTTCTTGTTGTTCACCAAGTCTGCTTACAAGCCTACTAGTAATTGCTTTTGGTTTCAATTCACTCAGAATTTAGAATTCTTTGGTGTCATAGAATTAGTAAATCCCTCAGCCTCAAAGCTGACGTGTCTACACACATTGTAGCCATGGCCAACTGTGCTGAAATTAATGCTATATATAAATCACGTTTGTCTAACTGATTCAGAGGTCATTTAATTTCTATGCGGTATTAAAATGGTCCGTTTAGCATTTGATTGATTAATTATTCTAAAATTTTTAACTAAAAAACATCCATTTTAAATATGTATTTTTTAATATTAATTATTAAATATATTATTAATTTATATAACCATCCGATTAATCATTTTAATTAATCTCTACTTAACCGAATAATCAATAGATATTATGTTCCACCATCTGCCACTTTTTACAATACTGATATAAACAAACCCATACTGACTTTTAGTTTCTGTTGCCATAATAATGTGAATCGCGTTCGGTGTGGTGGCGTTCACTATTCTTGTAAATTATTGTTGCAATTCATACATCTTACTTTGTGTTTGATTTGGTCGAGAAAATGAACTTTTTACGTAATGATTTTTTTTTTAATTTTATTGTTTGGTTAGGGATGGAAAGTTGTGATAAAATCATACATTTTTAATCTTTCATCCTTAACTTTCTCTAAATCAAACATAGAATTACTTTTAAATTATTAACTTTTTCTTTTTGTGAGAATAACCCAAATGAGGGCAAAGAAAAAGACAATTAATTATTAGCTTGGTCCCTGAAGCTTGCTCCTAAACTCGTGGCTAAAGCTACTAGTGCATTTAAGTGCAATGATAATGGCATTGAGCATATCAATTGGGCCTTCAAATTTTGTGTTTCTTTTATTTCTGCAAACAAAAAGAGAAGGAAGTAGTAGGGGGTGCATATGGCCACAAATTGAGTGTAGTTGCCACAAATGGAGGCAATGCATGCCAAAGGCCAATGGCGACCGATTAGTTAAGCACACAGAAACGAGTGAAGAGTAGACCCTGGACGACCATCCTTTTCATTCGGCTGGCTGGGTCACGCATTAAGGACATTGATGTTCTACAAGAGTCCAACACGTTAGGGAATCACATGTTGCAAAAACATAATCAGAGTTTGTGCTCAGCTCATTTTTCAGAACACAGCAGATCAGAGCTTTTTAATGAGAAAGCATGCAGCACACAGCAGGAGAAGTGCATGCACACTCTTAAGTGAAGTGAAGTGAAGAGAGACGAACCTTACTCGATCACAAACCTCAATTATACTTTTGTTAATATATATATATATATATCTATAGACTGCACTGAAAAGCATGAAACACAGATAGGATCACGAGACCATGTCTCTTAGCACAAGCCAATATTACCACCACTTGTCTTCATGTGTTTGCTTTAGACCGTCTCTAATCACTCTAAATGATTGCAAATTTGTATGTATACTTAAGATCACTTGTAATGTTTAGGGTTAGGGAAAATAAGGATGAAAGGAAAAATTAGAGGGAAGGTAGATTTCTTGGGCAATCTATTTCATTTTCCTTTATTTGAGGAAAAAAATAATTCAACTTTTTGTTTTGTTTGAATTCTTCATTTTTTATCTAACTTCCCTACATCAAACAAGAAATTTTCTCTCAAAGTTTCTCTAGACCAAAACGTCAAAATGTCTTCAGCATTAAGGTTGTATATATTGGGTACGGTTTAGAGAAATTTGTGGGGAAGAAAAATTTAATTAAATTTTCTGAATTTATTTTTATTGAGAGAAATTAGGGAATATGAAACTTAGATGGAAAATGAGAAGTAGAACTTGACTAAAATAAAAATTGTTTCAATACTTTTCCTCATAGTTTTCCATTTTTAGTCAAATAAAAAATATAATTTATGAGGAAAATTCACTTTCTCTAATCATTGGTCAACTTATGAGTAAACAAATTCTAAATAACAAGCGTGTAACTTCATTCAAAAAGGAAACGTTTTGTGAATCATTATGAAATCACAAATTGGAAACGGCTTAAGATAACACTCTTTTTTTTTTAACTCATTAGATTCAATAATGTGCCCATCCAGATAATATCTTGAATGATAAAAAGGATTGCACAATCAGATTATTCGAAAAGAGAAACTCTTTTGGGATTCCAACTAGAGTCTATCTAAGACTAGTAATTTCAATTCTATTTTTCTTTCTACGTTAGACATTTTTTCGTTATATATTTATATATTATAAAGTAAAGTCCCATACTTGTAGTTAGGTCAAGAAAAAATCTTTAGATCTAATACAAAAACGTGCGAATGAGAAATATTGATTGTTACAATTTTTTTATTCACTTTCCATTTTCTTTAATCACAGACTATCTCTTAGTGGTACTTTTACTAGACAACTAATCAATTTCTAAAAAAAAATTCCAAAAATTACTTCTACAACATTTTTCTTTCATCCACATTTTTCTTAACCAAACATAAACACATTGTATGTTCTTTTTCATTTTAGATTGTTTCATTTATTGCACACATCTGGTATTGGTTGTTATTGATTTATTTTTTTGGGAAAAATTTAAAAAAGGTCCTGAATTACCATCACTTATAAAATTCCAGTCAGAACTATCACAATTTATAAAAAAGATGCGATGAAAAAAAAATAGAACTGATTTTCTAAAATAAAATTTACCGTTACACTCTTAAACTAATATTATCACAAGAATTAGATTCGTATGTGAAAATTACGTCGTTTCTTATCAAAATAAATAATATCATTTTACACATATAAATAAAATGACGTCTTTTCATACTCAATCATATATAATCCTCAACAAATTTAATAAAATCTATTTTATTTAAGAAATCAAATAAATTGGTCTTAAGTATCATTTGAAATCAGTCAATTATTTTTTGATCACACATTTTTTAAAAATCGTGGTAGTTCTAACCGCAGTCAGGTAAGTGATAGTAGTTCAAGGACTCTTTTGAATTTTTTCCCTATTTTTTTTAGGTTCTTCTAGTGGTTCACTCATTTTTAAGGTATTAACTTTTCTTTGCGTTCACATGCCGTCAATCAATAAAACTATGCTTGGTTTAAGGAACTAATGATAAAAAATAAGAGAGAATGTAAATTCTTCATGTATTTTATTTCATATTCTTTTAGTTTGGTTCAAAGACAGAAAAACATGAGGTAAGTATTTAACACAAAAGCAAGCCATTATTAAACGCGTCATTTTAATTTTAGAGTAAAGTACAAAAAAAAAGGGATATGTGCTATACTTAATTTAAAAATTAAAATCGAAACTCCCAAAATTTAAACTTTCAGGTGTTTTTTATTTTTTGGGTTGCATTGTAAGATTCAATATTACGTCCTCCCTATCATAAATTTTGAAACTTACAATACACTTTGATCTGTATCTTCTCAAAAAAACCACAATCGACGACAACCTCGTAATCGACAGCCGACCGTCCCCTCTTCATCACCACCAGCTTCTATAGCTAAATTAGAGAACGTTAACCTATCAAGAACGATTCTTTTACGCATAGGGTTGCTGATGCAAGCCCCCAGAAGAAATCTGGCGTAGATGGCGAGTTAGATATATGCATACAGAATCATATCACCTTCTCAATTTTCAATTTGTTTATATACAGGTTTGTCGTAGCCACACAGTAATGTCCGTCGATTTTTATTTCAATAGATGTGTTGAAAGTTATATATCTTGTTCGGCTAACTCCGATTTTGAGACTTTTGCATTATATAGCCTGTCAATTTCTGAAGTTGCTCTATACACTTGCGGATTTCGAAAATTTAGAAAGGGTGGAACTTCTGTAGATTCAGAAATGTGCAAGTTTCCCACCGGAATTGTCATGAGATTTGTGAATCACTATAACACCAGCCCGGATTACATACATTGGAAATTGGATGAGCTATACACAACAAAAAAATGAAGCCAAGCAACACAATTATGCTGCTACTGTTTTGGTGCAGAATGCCGGCTCATTAGCATTGGCATTATATTTGTCTCTTCTTCTCTTCCCAACTCTAGCAGCTCCATAGTTTGGGAGTTTTGTACATTCATTTACATTATATTTTTTTCTCCAATTTGTGTAATTTGTTTCATATATTGTCCAGAGTGAAATATTACCATCTTATTTTACTCGATGATGTTTAGATGTTGGGAGTTGGGGACAAACTTTGAATGATGTAACGTAATAGAAATCATTGTTATCATATTACAATTTGTATACGTCAAGAGCTAAAAATAATTTGTGGATTTTATACATTCACAGTACATTTTGATGTTGCTATGACCTGTTTTTCGTGCACATATTGATGTTCTATTCTTCATGTAACATGCAATTGAAACAAATAAAATGTCATGGACCAGTAAACTTTACCAACAGTCTACTATGTCATCAAATGTTTAAAACATTTCTTAAAAATATAAGCTTTTCAATAAAAAAAAATCTTATAATGTCAGAAGGCTGCGCTTATTGAGATGCTTGGGATGAGTGCACTCTGCTTATATTGGGAGCTTGTGATGACGTGCTGCGCCTACTAAGCATTACATTAGATCCTCCATGACAAGGAATTATAATTGGTCTTTCTTGTCGTGGTGGAATGTAGGGTATTGCATTGTTAGAATCGACATAAGGGCGCTGCCACTCTCTTATTATTTGGTTGTTGACAATCTGCATACAAAAATAAAATAATAAAAATAGAAAAATAAATATTGACATTATGCATTGAAAGGAGGTAAAATGAGAGTAAGTTTAGTGATTTACATGACTTGGTCGCGTCATATTTTGTCTTGATTCTTTTGGTTTGCACATAGTCTATCATTTAAGAATGAATTTGGTTATGGGCCAAGTTTTATGAGACAAACGATGATAAATATAATAACTAACTGTGACTTGTTAACCTTTGATATTTTAACTTGAACATTTTGAAGCCTGATACCCTCACCGTGTGCTGCTTCAGCTCCCAAATTTGCATTCTCGACAGATTTCTACTTCTTCCTCTGTTGATACCTATTTGTCTTCTCTGCGGCTCTCTTCGCCGCCGCTATCCTCTTTGTATCCTTTGAGTCTCTCTTACAGTTTTTAAGGTTGTGCCATTCACCACCACAACGTCCATAATGTATAACAGCCCCCAGTCTACTAATGATACCTATTTTTTTTAGTTCGGTAATTTTCCTCTTTCTCTGCTTCTTTGGTCTGCCATTCTGTCGCTTATACAAAGGAGGTAATACAAGGTCTTGCGTAGTGTGAGGTCACTCAATTGGACCTGAGATGGGTTCTATGGTAAATTGATAGGTCTTCATGAATGCTTCTTTGTTATAAGTCTGATGGACATATGCGCTGTGTGATCCCCCTAGATGTGAAATTGCAGCACATGCATGCACACACCGAATTCCAGTTAAATACCAAAAACGATACTCACATGATCTAGTAGCCAAGTCTGTCACATACATGCCCCATTGAGTGCTCTTAACTTGAAATTTATCAGAAAGCCCAGTCCAAACCTCACAATCCATTGACGCCTACATGTTTGCCTAATTTTCGCCAAATTCTTGGACATATGTCTCCCTGATATTTTTGCATTCCCCTAAATTTATCCATGAACCTCATCATTAACAAGCATCTAATTATTTCTAAACAGGTTATAATAGGCTCCGACCTTGCATCTTTAATAAACGCGTTAAAGCACTCAGATATATTGCTACAAAAAAATCACTTATTGCAAAATACAAGAAAATGGCTTGCACCACACAGCTTCATCCAACTTTTCCAGAAAATAAAATACTTCTTTGTCCATTGTCTCCAACTGATTCATTGCTATGAGGTGAGTGTTATACGTTGTGGCCCTCGTACATGCCCACATGGCATCTTTCAGCTCCCTACCCTTACACGTTTTATTAAAATTAGCATATAAATGGCGCACACACAACCTATGCTCCGATCTTTGAACCAACTTTTTAAGTGCCTCTCCCAATCCTTGCACAAAATATTGACAAAGATATTCAAATACATCAAGTGTTTCACCAGAAAGTATAAAAGTCAATGTACAAACTTAGTAATGTACCATTAACATGCATAGAAAAATCGTTTCCACAATAATAAATAGTTACATAGTAAACTAGTGAAGTTTTACCTTTTGCTGGTCAGATATAAATGATCGTCCATTAGTAATGCCTTCTCCAATATCAGCTAATAATCTTTTAATAAACCAAAGCCATGTTTCTTTTGACTTGTTCTCGCAAATTGCATACACAATAGGAAACATATTATCATGACCATCTCGACCGACCGCTGAATGAATTTGCCCTATGTAAGACCCTTCAAATGACAAACATCCGAACTGATTATGGGTCTGCATCCAATTACGAAACCCCTCTTGCACGCATCAGGGCAAACATAAATTCTTTTAAACATCCCAGCATCTAGGGGTGTTCAAAATCCGGTCCGGACCGGAAAATGACCCGGAACCGGACCGGACCGAAGGATTCCGGTCCGGTCTTCGGTCCATACATTTTTGGGATTCCGGTTCCGGTTCCGGTCCGGACCGGAATGGACCGGTTTGGTAGTTTTTTAATAAAAAAATTTATTTTTATTAAAATACTTAAATATATCTTATTTAATACATAAATAAAATTATTTTTAATTCACATTTTTATTCAAATTTAATTATATTTTATGATTCCGGTCCAAACCAGTCCGGTCCGGTCCAAACCCGAAATTTTCCGGTCCGGTCCGGTCCAGACCGATCCAAATCCGGTCCGGTCTTCGATCCTTACTTTTTCTAGATTCCGGTTCCGGTCCAAACCGGTTCCGGTCTGGTCCGGTCCGGTTTTGGACCGGTGAACACCCCTACCAGCATCAAGCTCCAAATGTACTGCGGTACCCTGATTGTACTTTTTCAGAGCCTCACAGTAATCTCGTAAAATCAAATATTGTTCACTCAATTTCCCTTCTAATACCTCCTTTAAAAATTTCTTCCTCTATAACAATGGGCGTATGATGCATTCACTCTCATATCCCTCTTGACGTGTCTCCTAAATGCTTCAACTGTCCAAGATTTGTCTATTATCTCTAATTTGACAGGTTGCACTCCGAAGATAAAATAGTTGCTCAGGGAGGACTCTGCAGGCATCCACAGTAGAATCCGCCCATCCGGGTTCCTAGTAGTCGGTCTCCGTTGTCCCGCAGCTGTGTTTTAGCCATGGCCGGAGGGTTTTTCCGGTCTCTTCAATATTTTTTCTTTCTTTTTTTAAAAAAGTTAATTGACTTCTTTTGTGAAGCTTCAGGGCTACTTGTCGATGTTGAGAAAACTAGATTTTTCCTCCCTAAAATTGTTTCCAGTAGCCTTTCTGACAGAATTCAAAGGGATACAGGATATCAACCTAGAACTTTTCCATCAACTTACATGGGAGAACCTCTTTTCCATGGTAAAATTAAAGTAGAATTTTTTTATGATCTAATAAGCAAAATTCAGAAAAAAAAATTCAGTTTGGAGGGCAAAATGCTTATCCTGGGGTGGCAAGGTTATTCTGATATCCTCTATTTTGCAGTCCCGGGCTTTTCATTGCTTATCAGTTCTTCCTGTCCCCAAAAAATCATTGAGTAAGATGGAAAAACTCATTAAAAATTTTGTGGGACTCTGACGACATTCAAAAGCATCATTAGGTTTCCTGGGACATTATTTCCTCTCTAATCAATCAAGGTAGTCTGAATATTAAGAAACTGCCTACTCAAGCTCATTGTTTGAAGGCAAAACGGACATAGAGTTTCCTTCAAAATAAATCTGTATGGTCAAGATTCATGAATAAAAAGTACAAAACCTTGACATCAACCTGCTCAGATTCTAGAATTTGGACGAACTTAATACCTATCACTTTGAACATCAAGCCAAAATGTTTCTGGCAGGTGGTTATTAATAGAAACATTTCTTTTTTTAAAGATAAATGGTGGCCTATGGAAGACATTTGGTGACTTTCCCTTCTATCTCAGAGGCATCTTTTGCAGAAGTTTTGTATAGCCCTTCTATGAAAGCTGATTTATTCAGATTTCTTCCTGATACAGCTAAAAATTATGCTAAACAAATTACTGTCTCATAGTAAAGATAAACTTTTTTGGATTGGTTAAATGGATGGGAACTTCTCCACTCAGATTTCAAGAAATTATTTGTCCCAACTTCAGAAGGTCAGTTTAAATGGTGGGAGTCTTTTTGGCAGCCATGGATCCCAACAAAATGCAGCTGCTTTTTATGGAAATGCTTATAAAAAGTTGTTCTAATAGACTATATTATTCAGTCAGCTCAAATTCCTCTGGTTTCAAGATATGTTTGCTGTAAAAGTCACAAAGTGGAGACTCTAACTCATTTATTTCTCCAAAATAAAATTGCTCAGAAGTTATGGGATTTTTTTGTGGCATGTTGAGGGTGCATACTCCAATTAATTCCTTGAGTCAACCAGCAAGAGTTTGAATCCAGAATTCTCAGATAAATTTTCAATTTGGGTGAATCAGAATTCTAGTTTTTGTGCTCACAAATTGGAAAATATGGAAACGGAGAAATGCCTGCAAATTTGAAGAACCTTTCAACAATTAGTGTCAAAATTTTATCTCAATTGCAGAAACTCTCAACTTTCATTCAGGTGAAAAGGAAAGTTTTTTGGTTGGACTCAATGGCCTTAGAATGTCTGCGCATTCCAGTGGTCAATCCAAAATCCTCTCCTATGAATTGGATCAATTGGTCGGCAAAGTCAGCTGGAATTGAGTTAAATTGCAGTGAAGAGCAAGATGTCAGTTATATTTACGGTGGAGGTATCCTTAGAAGGTTTGATGGCTCCTTTATGAAGGCTTATAATTTCAAGCTAGAGCAGCCTCAAGACAAGAATTTTGCAACTCTCTACTCTACTAATCTGAGTCTGCAGCTAGCAAATCTATTCCACATTAAAGTCTATTCGATTCAATGCAATTTAGTCATGCTGGTTGATGCTCTTCACGGTAAGGGCACAATACCTTGGTCATGCCATTGGATTACTCAACAAATGAAGCCCCTCATTACTCAAATTCAGGTCATCACATCTACAGGGAGGGTAATTTAGCAGCAATTGAGATTGCCAAGTCTAGTTAAGATCCAGGTTTAGCGATTTACTCAAATCTGGCGGCCTGGTTTTCTAAATTTGAATAATTTCTTTGAGAGGATGCTGTTGGTATCTACATGATCAAGAGATAAGGGCTTCTAGCTCTTTGTAGTAGTCTATTCGTTTCTTTGTAGCCTTCAGGGCATGTTCTTAGCTGGTCCTGGCCGGGTGTCATTCCCCAGGTCAGCTTTCCTGTGTATCATCGGCCGGATATTTTTCCCTGTCGTTTTTAATAAATCTCATCTTTTCTAAAAAATATTGCAATTATTGCTCACAAGCATGATAAATGGTGGCGACAAATTATCATGTTTTGTACTCTTATCTTTTATCATGATAACATTTATCACGTTTGACCATAGTTATCAGAACCGGACCGGACCGGCCGGCTTTCCCTGTCGTTTTTAATAAATCTCATCTTTTCTAAAAAATATTGCAATTATTGCTCACAAGCATGATAAATGGTGGTGACAAATTATCATGTTTTGTACTCTTATCTTTTATCATGATAACATTTATCACGTTTGACCATAGTTATCAGAACCGGACCGGACCGGCCGGTTCGACCGGTTGGACCGGGAACCGGGTACCGGTCCGATTCGAAATTAATACCGGGGTGCACACTGAACCGGAAAAAACCGGATAAACCGGCCGGTTTTTTACAAATTCAGTGAACCGGACCGGTCCGGTTGAACCGGTTTAGTGTAATTGATGGTTTAATTAAGGTTTAATTGCATATCATTAATAGCCAAAAAATTATTTTATTAAAATGTTTGAGCTGGGATTCGAACTCAGCCCTTTAGGCTTCCATGCGAAAGCTTTAACCACTAGACCGTCAAGATATTTTATGATTTATAAGATAACTAGTAGATTAAATTTGATATTTAATAATATTTACATTTAAATGAACCGCCGGTCGAACCGGTTTGAGCCGCCGGTTCAACCGGAAAACCGGGAACCGGAGCCCTGACCGATTCGGCCTCCGGTCCGGTTCTGATAACTATGCGTTTGACAACCGTGATTATTCAAAAAAAAAATGATAACAAAGGGTAATTTGTTGCTAGGGGTGTAACGATTCATTTCGGTTTGATTTTTAAAAAAATCAAAAAAAAATTATTTGTAATCAATTTAAAATATTTAAAACCGACCCGAACCGCTAGTTTTAAAAAATCAAACTTAATAAAACCACATCGTTCGATTCAGTTCGGTTATTTTTGTTCATAAACTTTAGTGACTAATTTAATTACTAAATAGGAGAATTTTCATATAAAATCTTAATTTTGTTCGTTTTGGATAGGTTGGTTTAAAAAAATTAAAAACCAAACCATTAGTCGTCAGTTTTTCAAAGTTTGAAACCATAATCGAACCACAAACGTTCCAAATCAAATCGAACCTATCGATTTGATTCGATTCAGCGGTTTATATTTACACTCCTACATGCAAACTCATGATAGTTCTAGTGTTTATCTTTCTCTTGATTGATATGTTCATTTTTAAATAAAAATATATCTATTTCAAAACAATTACATTTTCATTTTAAGATATGAGTTTGATTAATGTTAAGATTTAAATTAAAATTAGATACTTCATGAGGAATTTCAACACTAAAAATAAACCCAAGTAAGTTTGGATAAAAGGAATTTGAATAGATCCAAAAATAATTTGACTACAACTCATTAAAATATCCAACCCATCCCGATTTTGGTCTTTGTGGGCTGAAATATTCCGGCCTAGATGGTAGCAAATTTAATCTTAAATTTAATTCTTCTAGCATACATAATTTAACTCTGAATTACTACACATGTCAATTCCTAAGACAAAGGGTGGAAGATCAATAAAACAACCAATCATAAATATGAGATACTGTAATTCAAAAAGCATGAACAATAATAGATGAAAATACTTAATTGATGAACATGAATACGAGTTTACAATAACTTTGGATTCGCAGGATCTTAGGACAGAGACGACTACTCACTACGCATAATTAAAAGCACAATCATAAAATAATTATGAAAGTAAAAAGAATGGTAGAGAAAAGCTTAATCTCTTGAAGCTCCAACTTTAAACGGAATTCGTTCCTCTGGCCATTTTGGAAGGAAGAAGTGGTGTGGTGCCAGACTTGCTAGAGTTTGAGGCCAAATCTCTTATTTATAATTGATTTGTCTTCTTATAGTAGTAATCGTATATGCTTTAGGAAGACAATTGAGGCTCAAATCAAAGTAAGAAACTAGAATTATTCAGCAGTCAAAGTTTGTCAACTCGGTCAAAGTTGTCAAAGTCAGCTAGGTCAACTCGGTCCAACTAACTTTTTGAAATTGCACTTTAGTCCCTGAAGTTCCATCAGTTGACAGGTCAGCATCAAACTTTTAAAAATTATAATTCTGCCCCTCAAGTTCAGAATCATTACAAATTGGACCTCTTACTTCTTGAAATTGCAGTCAGGTCCCTGAAGTTTGTCTTAATCACAGATGACTTCTGAAATTTTTATAATTGCAGATTGACCCCTGAAGTTTGGTTATTTTGCAAATCGTCCCCTTAAAATGTCTTTTTCTCCAATTTTGACCCAATTTGAACATAATTTTGATATGTTCATTTTTAAATAAGAATATATCTATTTCAAAACAATTACATTTTCATTTTAAGATATGAGTTTGATTAATGTTAAGATTTAAATTAAAATTAGATAATTCACGAGGAATTTCAACACTAAAAATAGACCCAAGTTTGGATAAAAGGAATTTGAATAGATCGAAAATTATTTTTGGTATATAAACCATGCCCAGCGACTTGAGTGGGGTCAGATGACCCCATTCAAAAAAATATTTTCATCTATATTTATATGTTATTTTAGGTTATGAAGTTCAAAAATGGTTAAAATAACCCTTTTAAAATGAAAAATGACTCCTCTAAAATTAAAAAATACAACTAATATACTCATTCTATATGATTATTTTATATTTTACCCCTCTCAATATTTTTTCTTGATCCGCCCCTGACCATGCCATTTAAAGTTCATATTCTTAAATCGAATTCAATTGTCTAAAAATATTAAAATTGCTATCTTCAGAAATTTTGAGCTTTAAACTACCACACAATAACAAACTTCATCAAACACATACATACAAATATATAGTTAAATTATTTTGAATAAGCACATTTGAAATGTACATTAAAGATAGAGAAATGTGTGATCCAAATAATAGTGAAGCTAATGTTGAGATTCTAGATGATCTTCTCATCCAATCCACGAGTGATCCTCTTACCTTAATAGTTGATGTTACTCAAAGAACATGAACCATGCAATTTTTTTCGAGATAGAGTTATTCTTGATCTTGATGTTCATCTCGAGGATAATGTTAATAAATACACGCTTTCTTACTTTTTTATAAAAAAAAACAAATATTTTGTTAATGGCACTGGCCGAAAAAACCCCGGCCGTAGCTCTTACAAGTAGAACCGATAACGGAGGACAATCCCCCCCTCACTTGAAATTAAAAACCTACTACTCACAAACCTAACGCCAGACAACCCAGCCAATACCAGCAAGGAGCCCGCATATTCTCCTAGCTCTTACAAAAAGTAGGTAATCCCAGTTTGTCTCCTTAAATCTTCAATCTCACCGATTGAGGAAGTCCTCTAGCATCCCAACTTACTCCAATCAGCTTCGACCTCACCAGTGCTCTCGCCACTGCACTGATCACTTTATGTATTACTCTTACTTCCCCTTTTAATTACATTTTCATTTTCATGAGATTATAAGATAAATGCCATGCCTTCTTGCAGCATCAGAGTAGTTAGACCTACTGTATGCATTATGATTCACATTGGATTTCCTTAATCTCTCTGTTTCTATATTTACATAATTGAATCCCTTCTAGTATAACCTTCAAACTTAAACTGTCTGTATCAAGAACAACATTGACAGTGCGTAATTTTTGACCCCATATACATGTCATTTAACGTTTTAGGGATCACTGCAGTCAAATAAAATCAGTAAATACTGAGTCGAACCAAGAGAAGCATAAGGCTTGCTTAGTACAAATGACCTAATTAATATCTATTTCATTCTAGGCAAATGAGTGAGATTGGCGAAAACTAATTAATAAGTAATTAAATTGAAAACAATGAGACAAAGATGGAATTGAACAGAGAAGATAAGCATCCTAAGATCTACTTCGCCTAAGTTGCATGCAAACTCTCATATTATTTTTGAAGCTCAAATAATCATCCAAATCATGTAATTTCAATAATACGACATAATCACTCAATAATTTAGTACGAGTCCGACTTCTAGGTGTTCATACGCAGTAAATTATTGACTACAATTGATTTCGTATTGTGCTGTTTTCTAGTCTTCGTAGCTCACAAATACTAGTCAAAGGGTAATGATACTAATATTTCCTAAACATGCAGACAAGTCACAGGAGAAACAAACTACTCAATATTCTCATACAAGCTCCCGATTCTGGTCTTCGGTTGACTAGGGATATTGACTACAACTAAGTAAAATATCCAACCCATCCCGATTCTGGTCTTCGTGGGCTGAAATATTCTGGTCTAGAGGATAGCAAGTTTAATCTTAAATTTAATTCTTCTAGCATACATAATTTAACTCTGAATTACTACACATGTCAATTCCTAAGACAAAGGGTGTAAGATCAATAAGACAATCAATCATACATATGACATACTGTAATTCAAAAAGCATGAACAATAATAGATCAAAATACTTAATTGATAAACATGAATACGAGTTTACAATAACTTAGGATCCGCAGGAACCTAGGACAGAGACGACTACTCACTACGCATAATTAAAAGCACAATCATAAAATAATTATGAAAGTAAAAAGAATGATAGAGGAAAGCTTAGTCTCTTGAAGCTCCTACTCTAAACGGAATTCGTTCCTCTAGCCCTTCTGGCAGGAAGATGTGATGTGGTGTGGTGCCAGACTTCTTAGAGTTTGAGGCTAAATCTCTTATTTATAATTGGTTTATCTTCCTGTAGTAGTAATCTTATATGCTTTAGAAAGACAATTGAGATCCAAATCAAAGTAGGAAACGAGAATTATTCAGCAGTCAAAGTTGGTCAACTCGGTCAAACTGGTCAAAGTCAGCTAGGTCAACTCGATCAACTCTAGTCAACTAACTTTTTGAAATTACACTTTAGTCCCTGAAGTTCCACTAGTTGACAGGTAAGCATCAAACTTCTAGAAAGTAAAATTCAGCCCCTCAAGTTCTGAATCTTTACAAATTGGACCCCTTCTTGAAATTGCAGTTAGGTCCCTGAAGTTTATCTTAATCACAGATTGACTTCTGAAATTTCCATAATTACAGATTGACACCTAAAGTTTGGTTGTTTTGCAAATCATCCCCTTAAATTGCCTTTTTCTCTAATTTTGACCCAATTTGCATCCTTTTCATTCTTTTCTCTTCCAAACCCATTTTTTTTTCATATTTAACCTACAAGAGACAAAATCAACTATAAATTACCCATAATCAATTAGAAACGGCCTAAATATACTAAGGTATATGGCCACAACCCCTCCCTGCAACTTTTCCTCCTTGTGAAGCCACATTTAACCCTCTGTGAACCTTTTCCAGTTCATCCAAGCCCCTCTCTTCATCTTAACTTTTGGAATGCCCAATTCAATAGAACAATCAAGATGATCATAAGGTATTACCAACATCATTTTCTGTATATCATTTTGAATTTGAGAAATTAGGAATTCAGGGTCTCTACACTGATCAAACTTGCAACTATTTCTCCAGCACCATAATCTCCATACCACAAACAATTAGTTATTCTTAGTGCCATGGCTTTTCTGTGGATGCACTCTTTTTACCAAAGCAAGCTCATATGATTGATTTAACTGAGCTACAAGGCATTTGAACATTAAGCAAAGCTGTAAAATGATTCCATATCCCCCTAGTTGTTTCACCGTGCACAAACATATGATCAATACTCTCTTCCCTTCTATTGTTACAACAGATGCAGGCAGAAGCCAAACTAATTTCGTTTGTTTGAACAACTGAGTCCACATGGACTATGTTCTTGTGGAGTTTATAGAGGAAACAAATTGTTCCAACCATTTAAAATTGTTAGCAGCTGGGAATCTACGAGAAATAAAAGATGCCAACTTGAATTCGCCATCTCTTCTATGCATCCCAGCATCTTTTATCTTCTGTCCCATCTAATATTATTTCCCCTAGTTGCTTTTGTGCCTCTGCTGGGATTTTCTTACTTATCTCTGCTAGCAAAGAGACTTTTCCTAATACTTCATGAACAGTTATGTCTGGATTTTTGTCCTGGACTTGCAATATCAAGTTTAGGTCAGTGCACCATTCCCCACTCAAAAAAGATACATCTCCTTTGCCCAAGATAACAATAGATTCCTTCTTGACACATTCAAACAGATTTTTGAAGCCATTCCAACAGTGACTGCCAGTCTGCTCAATATCTTTATATCTACTCCTCATGACTTTGGCCCATAAACATTATCTGTTAGGTATTTCCAAGCTATTTTTGCTCTGAAGGCAGTAATTATTTGCTGCAAGTTGCTTACACCCAATCCTCCATCACCTATAGGTTTGCAAATATCCTGCCAGCTAATCCAATGATATCTTTTACCATCCACAACATCCCTAAATAGCTTGCTATTAATTTCTCAATTCTCCTAACTATAGTTTTTGGTATTGGGATTGCTACTATAGTGTGAATAGGCAGGGACAGAACAACTTTTATCAAAGTGAACTTTTCCCTTTCTGATAAGAATTTATTCTTCCAATTCAGTATCTTGCCTTTTGTCTTCCAAGTATGAGAAATAACTTATCTTGGATCTTACAACAAAGAGAGGAACACCAAGATAAAACGTAGGCAATTTTCCTTTAGAAAAATTTGATGCTTTCAAAATCTTTCCTATCTGCTCCTTCTTGGTTTTAGTAGGGAAGAATACTGAGTTTTTTCTTTATTAATAAGAAGCCCTGAGACCTTACTGAACTCATCCAATAAGGTAGATAAATTTTTGACTGAGGGGACACTGCCATTACAGAAAATGATCACATCATCTGCAAATAACAGATGACTTAATGCATTATTCTTATGAGAGAAACTGTATTGACCAATTTTCCCAGAGCTTTATGGCTTTCTTAAATTTCTGGACAGTATTTCTATAACTATCACAAAGAGTTTGGGGGACAATGGATTCTCTTGTCTCAAACCTCTCCCAGATTTGAAGTAATCATATTTCTGCCCCATCACTGAGATACTACACCAACAATTATTTAGATTCCTGATATTAAATATGTTGCTTTGTAAGAAAATCCCATCTTCAGCATTGTTCTTATGAAAAATAGCCAACTTACCCTGTCATATGCTTTTGAAATATCCATTTTGACTGCCAAGTTCCCCCCTCTGACTTATATTTCTCCCTGCTACAAACCCTGCCGGTTCTAGTGAGATAATACTAGGCAGAATTTTAGCCAGCCTTGTATTCAATATTTTTGAGACAATTTTGTTGTGCGGAAGCGTGTAATATAACAAGTAAATTATTGAACAACTAATTGCAACGAATGATTCCCAGGAAAGATTGGGGAGACACAATGGTCTACTTCAGAATATCCAATCTCCTAGACAGAACCACCCTTCAGAATATCCCCAGGTATTCATAGACAGGATATTCCTATGCAATTAAAAGCACAATAACCACTAAAATTATACTACCAAAAGGAAAGCTACTAAAACAATAATAAAAGCAAGAACACCAAATTTAACGAGGTTCAGCCAGTGGGGCCTACGTCCTCGGACACCAACACAAAATTTATATTTCACTCAGAAATATTACAGAGGGGGAAAGAGTATCCTTTAGCTTACTAGAAGATAATAGCTTAGGATTGGTGTGTATTAGAAGGAGGGAGGGGGCCTCCTTATATATGGTTTTGGAGGGAGCATAACACCCCCTCCCAAGCGATGTGGGATTGAAGGCACTTATAACAACAATCTCCACCTTGACGAAATCCCACATCCAAATCTTCATACTTTCTCCCCGATTCAATTTCTTAGTGGTATCTTCAATTTCACAAACCAAATTTTCTTTACCAGCAACTTTGAATCCTTCCGGCTGATCATGTAGATTTTCTCTTTCAAGTCTCTGTGTAAAAACGCCGTTTTTACATCCATCTGGACTATCTCCATATCCAACAGTGCTACCAAAGCCAACAATATTCTGATGGAGGAGTGCTTTACGACTGGGCAAAACACTTCATTATAGTCAACTCCCTCCTTCTGAGCGTAGCCTTTAGCTACCAACCTTGCTTTGTAGCGGATATCAGACTTGTTAGGAAATCCTTCCTTCTTTGCATAGACCCATTTGCAACCAATCGCCTTCGTTCCCTTCGGTAAACTAGACAATTTCCATGTCTTGTTCTTCTCAAGGGACTTCATCTCTTCTTCCATGGCAATCCTCCATTTTGCACCTTCTGAATTCTTGACAGCTTCTTCAAAGGTGGTAGGAACTTCATGGATCTCTAATACAGATGCTTCAGCAACTGTATTAGCATAACGAGCAGGTACTCTCGTTGTGCGTTTTGGCCTCCGAGTTGCAATTGACTCAAGTTGCTGTTGAGGTTCTTCAGTTTCAACCTCTTCTTCAATAGACTCCTCATCTACCATAGGGGTCTTTTCACTTGCTGGTACAACAATACTTGGCTCAAACTCCACCTGCTTTGGAGTATTCTCCTCTCCTTGCACGTGAACCTTTGTCAACATGGTAGATTCATCAAAGGTTACGTCTCGGCTAAAGATTATCTTCTTTGTTTGAAGGCACCAAAGGCGATATCCTTTGACTCCTGAGGTCATTCCCATAAAGAGCGCCTTCTTTGCCCTCGGATCAAGCTTTGATTCCATTACATGGTAGTAGGCAGTGGAACCAAATATATGTAAGGAATCATAATCAGTAGCCGGTTTTCCAAACCATTTTTCCAACGGCGTCTTCCCTCCAATAGCCGTTGATGGTAGACGATTGATGAGGTGGCATGCATATGCTAACGCCTCAGCCCAATACTGTTTGCCCAAACCA
>NQLW01000046.1:477106-494704 GCA_002312845.1 Kalanchoe fedtschenkoi | reverse complement strand
CAGGAACGGAATCAGAGGCTCTTTTACAAGCTTCTTATTGATAATGTTGAAGAGCTTCTTCCAGTTGTTTACACACCAACAGTTGGCGAGGCTTGCCAGAAATATGGGAGCATCTTCAGGCGTCCACAGGGTCTTTACTTGAGTTTGAAAGAAAAGTAAAGTTTCAATTTTTGTGACCAGAAGCTGACCTGGGATCAACTTGGAATTGTATCTCCAACATTTCAAAAAGATAAAGAATAAAACGACAAACTGTTTATTTGCAGAGGAAAAATCCTTCAAGTTCTGAAGAATTGGCCAGAGAGAAGTATTCAAGTAGTTGTTGTCACTGATGGTGAAAGGATATTGGGGCTAGGTGACCTTGGTTGCCAGGTAAAATTTGGTTATATTCTAGTTGATATAACCCTGCTGGAGAATCTGAATATTCGTCGTAATTGACAGGGGATGGGGATTCCAGTAGGAAAATTGGCTCTGTACACTGCGCTCGGGAGTGTACGTCCTTCAGCGGTAAGCCTCACAGACTTCTATTATAGCATTTTGAGTGGTCAGGCGTGGCGAACAAATCTTAATGAAATTGGAGTTCCCCCCTGCGTGTAGTGTTTGCCTATTACCATTGATGTTGGGACGAACAACGGAAGTTTGCTAAAAGATGAGTTCTACATTGGGCTCAAGAAAAAACGAGCAACAGGGCAGGTAAGCAACTGCATGCATTTTTAAGATCAATGTCCAACGTTATTGCTGGCATAATCTTTTTCGAGACATTAACGTACTGCAGGAGTATTATGAGTTTCTGCATGAATTTATGTGTGCTGTGAAGCAAAACTATGGGGAGAAGATCCTAATACAGGTCTGTACACAGATTGGACGAACTGAAAATTTTCTTGATTCACTTTTCACATGCATAACTGGGCTGGAAACATGTTGCAGTTTGAGGACTTTGCTAACCATAATGCGTTCGAGTTGCTGGGGAGATATAAAAATACTCACCTGGTCTTCAATGATGATATTCAGGTACATCATGTACGTGCAAACATTTGCTTCAGCGTGCTCCTGATATATTCTATTCTCTGGTTTAGGGTACAGCAGCTGTTGTTCTTGCTGGACTTGTAGCCGCGTTGAAGCAACTTAGTCGCAACTTAGTAGACCAAACTTTTTTGTTCCTCGGTGCTGGAGAAGTGAGTGACCTTTAACCAGGACTTCAGATTTTAACTAAGAATATTCTGCTGCACTACTGAGTCACTGAGAGATTAGTTTTTGTTTGTTTTGTATAAACTATAAAGTAAGGGTTGATTGCTACTGAGACTCGTAGGTGGTTGCAGGCCGGCACAGGTATGGCGGAACTCATAGCCCTTGAAATGTCAAAACAGGTGCTATATTTACAACTGGATCCGTGATGCCACCATTTTCCTCAAGTAATATGAATTAAACGTCTTTCACTGGCAATACAGGGTAACACATCGGTGGCCGAGGCTCGAAAGAGAATATGGCTTGTAGACTCAAAGGTGGGATTAGTTTCGTAGTCTTCTTTGTTCTTCAGCAAGCCCTGTGTTGTAATGTAACATATCTCTTGCATCACAAAACAGGGATTGATTGTCGAATCACGTATGGAGTCCCTTCAGGAATTTAAGAAGCCCTGGGCTCATGACCATGAACCGATAGAGGAATTATTAGATGCCGTCAAGGTGTTTAACAATCATCTTGCCAGTTCTGCTGCCCCTTCATCGACACATGACTGAAACCTCTTGTTTGCTGCCCCTCGCTCTTCTTATTTTTCTCCCCAGGCAATCAAGCCAACTGTTCTGATCGGATCATCGGGTGTTGGAAGGACATTTACAAAAGAAGTTATTGAGGCCATGACTGCCGTCAATGAGGCAATTTCTCCCTCCTTTGATCCACACCTTGCTTTTTATGTAATGTAATCTTTTTAGTATGACCATCACATCATCAAACATGCAGAAACCAGTTATAATGGCTCTCTCCAATCCGACGTCTCAATCTGAGTGTACGGCCGAAGAAGCTTATACTTGGAGCCAGGTAGCCCAAGTGACCAGCTTTTGTAGCCTTGTTCAGCCAACAGTTGGCTCTTTGTTGAATAAGACTGTTTTTGAGACTCCATCCACTGCCACTTCAACATATAGAGGGAGTTCCTAATCTCTATTTAATTTTTGTGGTGTCATGATGGCAGGGTCGTGCAATTTTCGCTAGCGGCAGTCCATTTGACCCAGTCCAGATTAACGGAAAAGTGTTCGTTCCTGGACAGGTGAGTCAGGAATCTTCTTTTAGCCTAAGCACCCTTGTCTAACATATAATATGACAAATGTGTTGTTTGCTCTGTAATTCCCAGGCAAATAATGCCTACATATTCCCTGGACTTGGCTTAGGTCTGGTCATCTCCGGTGCCATTCGTGTGCATGACCAAATGCTGCTTGTCGCCGGTGTGTCTCATAGCTATTTCATTTATGCCGAAATCTTCTTGAGCCTGAACCGGAGGCGGAATGCTTTATTTGATGTCTACTTTGTGTGTTATCACTAATAGAATTTATAGCGCAGTTTACTAATTTTGTCCAAACTGAAACAGCGGAAGAACTGGGTGGACAAGTGAGTGGAGAGAATTTCAACAAAGGGATGATATATCCACCTTTCTCGAAAATCAGAGACATCTCGGCCCATATAGCAGCTAAAGTTGCTGCCAAAGCATATGAACTTGGTGCGTAAAGCCTAGGCAAACTCATTCTTGTGCCCTTGCATCATGTCACAGTTTTTGCTCACCTATTTAATTTGGCTCATTAGGTGTGGCTACACGTCTACCGCAACCTACAGATCTTATAAAGTATGCCAAGAGCTGTATGTACAGTCCTGTATATCGTAATTACAGGTGAATTTCGACTTCAGTAGGAAGTTATGTTATTAGACTACCTTACCCTGTCCTTTAATAAGTTGTTTGATCTCAAATGCTAGTGTCGTATGAAGAAATGATAGGAGACTTGATGAAAACCAAGGAAATTCATTTATATATGATTTCATCTCATTTGACTATTTTCTGCGGTGATTTGCATATAGTTCGTCAGGGAAGAGTTTTACCAAAAGACTAGTCTGTTAGGTTTGAGAACCCCTTGAACTTAAGTAACACTGCATAATCTCTTTTGCAATCAATGTGTCATCGTAACATACTTCTTCCGGCTTCAAATACTTGATGCTTTGATTTTGGATGATGGTTTAACCCGTTTAACCTAAAATATTAGGTTAACTAATATGATAAGGAGTGAAATATTTTTGCGTCGAATTCTACTTACATAATAGCTGTCTTATATTTTTTTTATCATTTATATTTTGATTATTTTGTATTCAAAATTTTATACATGCTTAACTGAAAGTAAAAAACAACCTGATGAGTTTATTTAGAGCATCTAGACAGGTCACCCACTTTCTCTTTTTATTACAATTCTTCCTTCAAATTTCTTTCTCATAACAACGTCAAATTAATTTATTTATTTTTTACAAAAAATGACCTCCACATTATTGTTCACATCAATATATATTTCATCTCAGTTTCAATGTTATATACAAATCACTGCACATTTTGTATTGTAAAGTACATAACTATATTTCATATTATTATTTTATTATGTTAATTGATTTATTATATTAATATTAATACTAAGTTTACAAAATTTTATTATATTTCCTTAAGATGTTTTATTTATAAAAACAACATGAATATATTTAACACATTTTTAAAGGCATATTTAATGGATTTGTGACTACACAGAGAACTGAATGAACATCACTGATGAGAAAAAAAATACAACTGTTGAAAATTGACTAGATTTCTAAATATGAAGATAGAAGAGATAATCAACTTATTTGGAAGTTGATTAATATTAGGAATCATATTATTGGTAGGTTACTAAATTACTGTTTTGGTAAGATTAGAAATCCTATTTGATTTAGTATTAGTACCCTATAAATAGGATGTCCTAGTGGTAAGAATAATTTGAGAGACTTAGTGGGAGTCCTCCAGAAGAATTCATGAGAGATTCTTCTTGAGTGGTGTAGAGCTTTTAGGTTTTTGGTTAGAGAAAATCTATGAGCGAGTTGAGAGGTTTGTATTCAAGAGTGTTGAGATGTGAGTCCATTCTTGTGATACATATCTACAAATAATGGAGATCGTGGACGTAGGTTCTGCTAGAGAGCTGAACCATGTTAAGAAATATTATGTGTTTCTTTCGTCCTTTATTCATATTATTGTGTATTGGTGCGTGTTATTCGTGTTGATGTTCCGCTGCGCGTGTTGGGTTGAGAGGAGAGGCCTCTCCATCCTAACAACTGAAAATTTTTATTAAGAAAACAAGCACTGATGGCAGTTTTATGATCATTTCCTGTTCTTCTTCAGTTAAGAAAGGTTTTGCCTGCAAATTATTATAAAATTTGAACCTCTTTTTATGTTGTACATTTAGTTCCTTCAATCATTTATTTTTCTCCCTCTTCTTGTATTAATTCTTTGCGTATCCAAACATATATTTCTCCAAGTCATGCCTGTAATAATTTTCAAACAACAACTTCTGCTTTATTTGAGTGTTCAATATGTTAATAGCATAGAAAGGCCCTCAATTGATTGGGGGAGCTGCTATTTCTTTACCTTGGCACTTTATATGTTTTGATCATTCAGGATATATAACCTGAATTTAACTCTCCTCCCAAGCATTGTCCTTCTATGTGTCCTGTAGTTATCTTTGAAGCTCTCTGTTTTCTCTGAATTTTTGAGGAGCCTTGATAGCATTCACTGTTTTTCTCAATTGCCATTTATGGACTTCGTCAGTATATCCCACGGAAAAATTGAACTTTTTGTGTAAAAACTGTCAAGTACTATTTATGACATCCTCTTCGCTCACTCCCCTTCTTCTCAAGTTTGCGACATCCCCGTAACAGGCTAAATATTTTTTGCCCGACTGAAGGATTCTCTTCCCATTCCCCGGGCCCACATTTCTAAAGAAAACTCATTTGGATTTTTTAAGTGAGCAGGACATGGAACAAATCCATTATTATGTTTCAATCACTCAATATATTTTGATATGTCTTTTACGCCAATATTTCCTCGCACTTGTATATAGGCAGAAATAAGAACATCTTCAGCTTCACTCTAATAATCAGTTCCTATGCTAGTGCTTCTTTTTGTTTGTTGTGAGGAATGGTTGAGATGAGTTAAGTATTGAGGATATTGGGTTGAAAACATATTTGGGTCATCCAAGTCAAGTCCTCCTTTATTTTGAAAATAGTTGCTCATCTGTGGGTAGCTACAAGGATCAATAACATTTGAATTTTGAAGGTGGCATGACATTTGAGAGCATTTGTGATTTTCTATCTTTTCGAGATTTGAAACTTTTTCATAAGAGGGTAGGATGGGGATACATTTTAAGAGAGATTCCTCACTTCCAAACATAATATAATGACTAGTGAGTGAACTAAGTGTAGTATGTACTTTTATAGTGAAACATCTCCAATTCTTTTAGTAGGGATTCCACAGTACACTATTGGCAGTGCATTATTTATAGGTACAACTTTGTGTGAAATGGTGGAAAGAAACAAGTCTGAGTCATTGTGAGAGTAACAGCATGTGATAAGATGATACCTCTATCAAAATTCATATCATTTGTGATGTAAATGAAGAAAAAGAATGCCTTGTATTTATAAGATAACATTTGAAGATATTAAAAGCCAGTTCAAGTGGAACTTCCACTATAAGATTCAAGTGAAATGATCATTAGCTTATCCTACAATAGGAATAATAACTTCATGACTCCAGAATGAAATGACATGATCATGGCCGCAACATGCTGAACATATGATTTTTAGTCTTCAATGGTGCCTCACATAGTCCACGAAGTCATAGCTCATGAACAAAATCAAAATGGCTATGCATCATAATAGCTATATTGTGATGGCATCCATCATTCTGTCAAAACATTATTGCTATGGAAAATCCAATAGTTCACCCCTAATCGACTTCGTATAGCGGTCGGTTTGGGGTCAGGATCAACTTTCACTAAAATAATAAGGCAATGCACCTCATTTTGTGTTTTTTCCGTCAGTAGCAACTTGTTTTATAAAATTGTGCTCTGGAGGTTTGTCAGAGCAAAGAACCAAAAGGAATGCATAATTAGTCGGATTCTCATTCAGACCGCAATTAGTAAGTGGTGGTAGTTTAGAGCCTCTTTTGGATTTTATCCCTATTATATATTAAGCATGTTATATAATTTAACTACTTTTCATTTAAGAATGAATCATATCATCCTTCAATTATGTTATTATACTTCAACTACTTTTTTAAGGGGTATTCATGGTAATTGTTGCAATATTTAGCAATCATCGAGATGTATTTTACAAAGTCAAAATAGCTAAGTAAAAAAATAATTACAAAATAAATTTATACGAAATTATTATAATGAATAGTAATAATTATTATTTGATGGATCTTGACGAACTCCACCTTTGATCTTTATCTCTTAGTAAATTTGTGTCTAATTGGTATATTTCACCCAATTAAGACTCTCACATCCATATATAGAAAATCGGAAATGATATTATTGATGTGTTTAATAGACTATTAAACTATTATATAATTAATAAAATAACCAATCTCAAAACCCTCATCTTTACGCATTGAAAATTGAGAAATATAAATGTTAGGAATTGGATTCAAAACATGTCCCATCATCATCAATATTCAATTTTAAAATCTTTAATTCCAATCTATATATAATCCTAATAATAATTTTCATATTTTGCTTTATTTGTTTCATGGATCCATATGTGATGTGAGCATATTATCAAAGTTATACCGATTTGATTAAGAGATAAAGGAAAAAAGAGATAACTAAGAAATAAATAAAGAGATAATCATATGTGATCCAAAAAACATTAATAAAATACATGTACGAATTACATAATTATAAAATTTCAAATTTTTCTTAGTTGAGATCAAGTAATATTACTCATGAATTTCAAATTTCAAATTTTCAAAATAAAAAAATATCTTGTAACCAATCATATCATTTTTAATCTAATCAAACCAAATAATTAAGATTATTTGGCAAATTTACATAATGCCTAAGTTTATGATTTATTTAATTATTCAGAAACTTCACATAGGGCTTCTACTTCAAACATAGGTGAACGAGAAACAGTAACTAAATTATTTAAAACCCCAGAAAATATAGTCAAAGGTGTTTATAACACTAGTAATGAGGAGATAACCGAATCCAAAATGAATTTTTCAATATGAATAATACACAAAAAATTGATTTTTCCAAAGGATCCTTAGCCAGACAAAAGGTTAGAGAAGAATTCTTAAAACCTAGATGAGAAGAATTTAGGAAATGGTTTTTTAAAAACTTTGATAAAGGCTTACAAAACCATATTTCAGAAGAATTTTATAAATGTTTATCTGAAAAAAATATTTTATTCCCATTTGTGCCATGGTTCATAACAAATTATATTGAACCTTATATTTCTATCATTGAAAGAGAATATAAACTCTCAAATGGAAACATATTAAAATCTGTCTTTCCGCCTCAGCAACCATTTAAAATGGAAAAAGAAGGACAAGTAGTAAATTTTTCAGCACTCGCTAAAATTTGTGAAAATGAAACATTAAATGTTACTATGCAACAAATAAATAAGATAATTGAACAAAACAATTATACAAACGCTTATTTAAATGTGTTAGGAGAACAAATAATATCTTTACATGAAAGACTTAACAAGCTAAGTCGGAAAGGTGAAACTAGTCAACCTAAAACAACAGGAAAGGAAATTATAGTTGCAACTCCAAGCCTTCAACCACCACCTGAAATAACAGGTTACAAATTAGAACCAAAGTCTATGTTGGATTTAGAAAACTTGATAGAAGAAAAATTTAAGGGATTAAAAGTCTCAACGTTAGAAGAAGAATTTACTGGTCAAATAGAATCTAGCCATAAGAATTATAAGCCTCTAATTCAAGACGAGATTAATAAACTCTATAAATATAATAATAATCCAACTTATTATAATAGACCATCACCTGTAGATATTCTACATGAGGAACAGAAATACATCCTAAATAACAGTTATAACGGTAAAAACATCTATGACTGGAACTTAAATGGTTATACTGAAAAACAAATTTATAATTTGGTTCATAGAATGTTAATGTATAACACAATAAGTAAAACGGCAGGGAATACAGATTCAAACATAGCGAAAATGATAACTGCTGGTTTTACAGGACAACTTAAAGGTTGGTGGGATAACTATTTAACCCCAAGAAATAAAGACGAAATCTTGTCAACTGTAAAACAGGAAGACGGTAGAATCATACAAAATGTTGTTTACACATTAGTAATCAACATAATGGAACATTTCACAGGAAGAGTTTCCGACAATAATGAAAACATTAGGACACTTATTCAAAACTTAAGGTGTAAAACACTAACCAATTTCGGATGGTATAAAGATGCTTTTCTTAATAGGGTAATGGAACTTCCTGAGTGTAATAGCTCTCATTGGAAGTCTAAATTTATTGATGGTTTACCACATCTTTTCGCCGAAAGAGTTAGGAAAACTCTGAGAAAAGATATGATAGCCATACCTTATGACACATATACATACGGTGAGTTGATAAAAACTTGTGTTCAAGAGGGATTAAGCCTCTGTAATGAAATTAGGTTAAACCAACAAATTAAAAGACAAAGTCTTTTGGAAAGAAACCAATTAGGACAATTCTGTAGTCAGTTCGGAATGGATATTCCAACAAATAGTAAAGGCAAAGGAAAACATATTCCTAAAGAACATAGGAAACCTTATAGAAAAAGGGAACGGAAATATTCTGAGAAAAAATTAAATAAAAAACACAATATGAGAGTTCATAACAAAATAAATAATAAAAAGGATAAAAAATCCATCACTTGCTACAAATGTGGTAGAATAGGTCACTACGCAAATAAGTGTAGAATGAAAGATAAAATTAGAAACCTAAATCTGGATGAAGAATTAAAAGATTCTTTGAAAAAACTGCTAATTAATTCTGAAAGCGAAACCGAATCAAGTAGTGACACTGACACTGAAACTGATAGTTCTGGAAGCATCAATCTAGGGAATTTAAATGAGACAACAAATAGTGAAGATAATGCTTGTTGCTCATCATGTGATAAAACTTGTTTAAAACAAGGAAATGGTAGTGAAGATGAAATTTATAAATTAATCTCCCAATTTAAAGATAATGATAGCTTAAATGTTTTAAAAATAGAGTCAATTTATAAATGGTAGTGAACTTGAAATTCTTTGTCCAGATTTAGGTTTCTAATTTTATCTTTCATTCTACACTTATTTGCGTAATGACCTATTCTACCACATTTGTAGCAAGTGATGGATTTTTTATCCTTTTTATTATTTATTTTGTTATGAACTCTCCTATTGTCTTAATTCTTTGGAAATGGTAGTGAACTTGAAATTTATAAATTAATCTCCCAATCAATTAAGGACAAAGAATTAAGGTCCAAAATAATAGAGTCAATTGATAGGCAGAATGAAGAAATTTCTAAAATAGATAACAATTCTTACATGATGTAAGAAGTGTTTAAAACATTAAGGCAAAAACAAAAGACAATTTCTGAAACCCTTACAAGTGTATTAGATTTAAAAATTGAAATTGATAATTTAAAAGATGAAATCAAATTGTTAAAACAATTAAATAATAATCTAAACCAAAGAGTTTCAAATTTAGAAAATAAAACCCCATTGGATTTAATAAATCCAAATGAACCATTAGAAGAGGGATTTCTTTCGGTAATAAACATGATCACGACATTCAAATTCCATATCAAGATAAAATTACTCATAAACAATGGGTTCATGGTAGAACTAATCGCTCTAATAGATTCGGGAGCTGATGTAAGTGTAATACAGGAAGGGTTAATACCCACAAAATATTTTGAAAAAACAATCCATAGTTTAAGGCATGCTGGAGGAGAAAAACTCCAAATAGATTTTAAGTTGCCTAAAGCATACATCTGTAATAATAAAGTATGTATACCTGAAAGCTTCCTACTTGTTAAAAACATAACAAACAAAGTAATACTAGGAACACCATTTCTTAAACAGATTTTTCCTATAACCCATATTGATGACAAATATTTTGAGGGTACTTTTCAAAACCAAAAAGTTCATTTCCAGTTTATAATTGAACCACAGACAAAAGTCTTAAATGAAATAAAAGACATTATTCTTCAAAAATATAATCAAATTAACTTTCTTAAAAGTGAAGTAACCATTTATAATATTGAAATTGATTTAAAAAATCCTAAACTGATTGAAAAAATAAAACGCTTACAGGACACAATGTCCTTAAAAATTTGTAATGACCATCCTAATTCTTTTTGGAATAGAAAAAACATATTGTTAGCCTTCCCTATGAAAAATCCTTCAAAGAACAGGACATTCCTACAAAATCTAGACCCTGCCAAATGAATTCAGAATACATGGAACTCTGTAAAACTGAGATTAATAATTTGCTAAATAAAGGACTAATAATTAAATTAAATTCACCCTGGTCATGTACAGGATTTTATGTTAATAAACACAGTGAAATTGAAAGAGGTGTGCCTATAAACCACTAAATAAGGTTTTAAAATGGATTAGGCACCCTATACCAAATAAAAAAGATTTGCTTGATAAGCTACATGATGCAATCATATTTTCCAAATTTGATTTAAAATCAGGATACTGGCAAATACAAATAGCCGAAAATGATCAATATAAAACTGCTTTTAATGTTCCGATAGGGCATTACGAATGGAGAGTAATGTCATTTGGTTTAAAAATGCACCTTCTGAATTCCAGACGATAATGAATGATATCTTCATCCCATACAGCCAATTCATAATTGTTTACATTGATGATATCTTAGGGTTTTCCAAAAATATACAAGAGCATTTTAATCATCTTAATTTGTTTAAAAAAGTAATAATACAGAATGGGTTAGTTGTGTCTAAACCTAAAATGCTAATCTTCCAAACCAAAATTAGGTTTTTAGGTCATAATATTGAAAAGGGGAAAATAGTCCCAATAAACAGAAGCATTGAATTTGCCTCTAAGTTTCCGGATGAAATTCTAGAAAAACAGCAGCTTCAAAGGTTCTTAGGCAGTTTAAATTATATTTCTGCTTATTATAAAAATTTAGCCACTGATAGTGCAATCCTATATGAAAGACTTAAAAAGAATCCCAAACCTTGGACGACAGCTCATACACAAGCCGTAAGAAAGATAAAAGAAAAGGTAAAAACTTTACCCTATTTATCCTTGGCAAATTCGAAATGGGAAAAAATTGTAGAAACGGATGCTTCAGACATAGGATTCGGAGGAATACTAAAACAAATTCACCCAGAAACCAAACATCAAATGTTGGTACGATATCATTCGGGTAAATGGTCAAATAGTCAACAAAACTATGCCACTGTAGCCAAATAAATATTGGCTATAGTAAAATGTGTCTTAAAATTTCAAGATGACCTCTATAACCAAAAATTTAAAATTTTTACAGACTGCAATACAGCTAAGTTTATGTTTAACAAGGATTTCAAACATGATGTGTCTAAACAAATGTTTGCAAGGTGGCAGGTGCATTTAGCCCCATTTGATTTTGAAATAATATATAAAAAAGGGGAAGAAAATAATCTCCCTGACTTCCTGACTCGGGAATATTTACAGGAATAAATATACGATGTCTAACGCTTATCTGAAGGAGATTTATAAAGAATCCGAAATAAAACAAAAACACTTGAGAAGGATGATCTTGTTCTACGGATATGTAGAACTCTACACTGGATCCTTAACGCCAAGCGAAGAAGAAAGCCTGAATAGAGCTATTCATGAATATAATTACTTAATTGCTTTCAAAAAGCAAATAACCATAGTATAAGATATTTTGCATGGATGATTCCTTGAGGAAGAGGAAGAGGTAGGGGAAATACCCCTAGAGGCCGAGGTTATACCGCAGGCTTTTTTGCTAACCGAGGTAATACTTCGGATACTCCCATTATTCAACATGGAAATCGGAAACTTATCCCAGGAAGATATACCTTCCTCATCAAATTCCAACCCCGCAGCATCATATGCTAGTGCCGTAGCCGAGGAGGATAAAGCTCCTTGGATAAAAAGCTTTAAGTCAGAAATCATATTTCTGCTGGAGGATAGTGATTTACAACTCAAGAATGACCCTTGGGAGATAATGTCTAGGTATTTAGATTCAGCATCATATGCTGCAACCACTTATAAAACAAGAGGTTATTTTGAGGAAATTCTTAAAGCCAATTTTTGTGAAATTCAACATTTCACTAAGGAAAATAGTCCTCACATTTATCAATTTTGTAAGCTTACAGTCAAACAGATCATATCTGTGCACTAGTGGGGAATATCTCCTATGAGAGAAAAGGAGATTGTGAAATCTGGTAAGGTAGTTTTTAAATATAACTACTGGGATTATATCCAAGCCTTTGATAAGGCTATTTTATATGAGAACCCTTATCACAAACACACCTGGTTTTTTTAAAATTTTCGGGCAAGTTTATAACAGCCCTATCCCAAATTGGTTTGCAAAGTGGTGGACTTTTAAAGGTCCTTCGAGTTTCATAATCCCGGAACCGTTCAAACAGTTATACTTTGACTGGAGAAGAGTGTCTCCAAAAATTCCTGAATTGTTTGACTCAGAGAAAACCTCTGAGGATTGGGTCTTGTTATACTTCTTTACGGAATTTTCTATTCCATGGATATGGAAATGGACCCCGGAAATCAGTTATACTGATACCAAACTTCCAGGCGATGCTAAATTTCCTTGTGTTCTCAGAACGAGTTATACCTGTTTCTGGGAAAAAATGGTCAAAATGGATCCTCAGACCAAGAAATTGTTTGGACAAGAGACAGTGGATGATATCCAATCAAAGGTCAAGGCGTATAAGGCCTTAACAGTTGTGGAGACCAAAAAAGATCAAATCCTTTTGAAAAGATTTCAATCAGGTTGAAGATGGAGAATCCAGATATTTCCAAGGAGGAAATGTTGAAGGCATATCTTCAAGAAATAAAGAAGGAGCTGAGCAGGCAGTTCTCAAATTCCCAACCAGACCAAAGGTCAGACTCTTCAATGAGGACTAGAGCGTCAAAACCACTTGCCTTAAAAAATCATTCACTATCAATATTTTGTCATTTTAGTAATATATAATAGAAAATTAGGGGAGAGTATTGTTCGGTGAAACGATTCACCGAATTGATATAGCTAAACCAAATTAATTTGGTTCGGTTAATAGACGAGAAATTTTTTAGTTCGGTTAACCGAATTAACCAAAAAATAAATTATTAAATAAAAAAATATTTTTACATATAAATATAATGATTTGTAAAATATATATTTTTTGTTTAGTTAATTCAATTAATTTCAGTTAACTGAATGTTTAAACGATCACTGAATTATCAGTTAACCATATAATTTAGTCCGGTTATCGATTAAGACTTTTAGAATTTGATTAATTCAGTTTGGTTAACCGAACAACAATTCAGTTTGGTTAACCGACTGATGCTCTCCCCTATAGCTAATGATGAGGTCTAAATGTGACATATAAAGTAAGCCACATGGTGGCAACACAAAGTGAAGGCATAATATCATTAGAATGTTGATATATACAACGGTTAGGTAGAAAAGTTAAGATAAGTATAAAATTTTGAGAGATATACTTTACATGTTTCAAGGATAAAATTAAATAAAGATATATTAAGAGATGAAATAAAATCAAATAATTATAAGATATGTTTAACGGTTGTTAGATAAGACAAACATAAAAAAATTTAAATATATTAAGGATATATTTAGTAGATTTTGTGAAATGCGGAATGTTTGTTTACTTTATGTATTATTTCTATCTATCTTAAAATTTATTAAACAAAATAAAATTTAGAATTATAACATTTATGATTTAATCAATTAATTAAATTTACTAAAAACTTATATTAATAAAGTCTACAGCCTTATTTTTTATTTGGCTCCATAGGATGTCTCAAGTGCTTTGTCATGCACATCGTTATGGAAATACATATATCAACTGCAAAGAGATACATATATCAAATAATTATTAAGAGATACGTGGCTGCTGTAGACATTGATATGACGCGATATGACTTTATTAATTTGTATATCATATTGATCAAAACTGCAAAGAGAAGATGAAGTTTGAGTTAGGTAGATTTCTTGTAGTGAAGACTAACAAAACATGTTTGAATTTCAAAGAGGTTGTGGATGAATATTTTGTGAATTAAAATTAGCAACAAATGTGGAATCATAAATCAAATATATTTTTATAAAAAAATTTACCTTGTCATATTGTACCAGTGAAGATTTTGAGACCGGAATAAAAAAAAACTTAAACATGTTTTTAAAAACTATAAAACACAAAAAAATGGATAATAAACAGGATATTATTTATATGTTCTAAATAAAATAAATTAAAAATTTATCTCATGGTCTTATGTCGGTGAAGAATTCGAAATGGAAAGAAAAAGGTTGTAAATTTAAAAATAAATTGAATGTTTACCTGATAATTCTTATCTCGGTAAAACAATTGTAAACTAAAGAACACCATTTCTAAAAAGTACAACCAAACATATATCCGTCTGCATACAATGAAAAAATGAACTATAAAAATTAAAATAAAAAAAAGTACATAGAAGGTGCTGGAATTACCGTAAAAGGAAATTCTCAATAAGATAATTGTGAATTAACTGAAAGCTAATGACATAAACGTTCCAACCAGTGAGGACACATAGATAAAAAAGCGGTGACATTTTTGTAGATCAGTGGAACAGTAGGGGCAAAACAATAAAAAAATTATAATAAATGGAAAAAAAAGTTATTCAATATTTTTCTATTTCGTTAAATATTGATTTGTTTTATCAGGTTTTATAGTATTTGATAGGGGTGAACAATCGGTTATTAACCGACCGAATTTTTATTCCGTTAACCGACCGCCAAAAGTATTAACCATTAACCGAACCGAATTTTCGGTTAACCAAAAATTCGGTTAATTTAACCGAATAACCAAATATTCAATTAATTTGGTTAAATTAATATTAATATCATATTCAATATTTTTTATATTTAATTTTTATTAATATTAATGATTTTATAATTTTAATATTTCATTTTAATATTTAATATTAATGTTAATTTTATAATTTTTTATATTTAATATTAATACTTTTATTTTTATTCTGTTAATCGGTAACCGAAAATACAAATAACCTTAACTGTTAACCGAACCAAATTTTTTGGTTTACTGAATTCAGTTAACCACGATTAAAATTTTCAGTTAACCGAATTCGGTCAGCAATTTTAACCGTATAGTGAACACCTCTAGTATTTGAGTTTTATTTATACTATGATTTTTATTTAAGGGAAAAAAAGAATATACCTGACAGAGTAGAAAAATATTCTACATAAGCGCGAGAAAAGACTAATACAACTCTATTCAATTGGTTTCATTGTTGTTTTGAGTTTGAGTTATATTCTTATTCATTTATGAAAGAAAAAAAATATAAATACAACTCCCCTATATTTCATTGATTTTTTGCATTTTATATCTTTTATGTGATAATGACCAAAATACTCATATTTATATTAATATAAAATTAATTAATGAGAGTGTATATTAATATTTTTATTCGCTAATGTAGGATTTTTTTTATTCTCCAAGTCGAGTCTCTAAGTCATTTATTTAATTTTATAATCTGTTAATAAGTTAAAATATTAATTTTAAATAATTACATAATTTGAAAAAATGAATAAATTAATGTCAAGCGATATAGTTTTGAAAATGGACTTATCTATAATTACCAAAAATTTCTACCGAGATGTGATTTTCCTTAAAAAAAATAAAATAAAATACCAAACGGTGTCGTCTCGAATGACCAACCACGTGACGTGATACGGCAGCAGACGACAAGCACACAACACAACAAGGGCGGAGGTTGGTCCTGCTCCTAATCCTAAGAAGCACTCCCAACGACCTGCCCTTGTGTCTCTTTTCTCGTTGATTGTTTTTGCTGCTAATCACACTTCCATTTCCATTACGGGTAGGCTCTGCACTTGCAATTTCTGCATCCCGATTTGATTTTGTTTTCTCTATTCAGACTCGTATATTCCCATCCATGTTCCTACTTCACTCACCTATCCAACTCACCCTTTTTTGATTCTAGTTTCAAGTAGCGGGCCCGTCAAATCCTAAGCTATGTTCATCATTGTGATGAGTTTGTTCATCGCTGCTGCACTGGCGATCTCCATATTGATCCCTCGAACTCGTAAATCTGGTAATTCCTTCCCAGTTCTTTCAGCAGATCACTCATTTTCAGTTTCCATCCATCAGTCTTGTGTTTCATCAGCTCATATCTATTCATGCAGCTATTGCCAACGCTGCTCACACTGGCTCTAAGGCTCATAAGGTATTCATTCACCGCGCTTCTGTTTAGATTTTTCCGCCCATGTAATCAGTTTCTCTTCTTACAGTTCAAGTTGTGCCTCATTTGTAGCTTAATACTGATGCTTCCACATGCTTGCTCTCTCAGAAATAATTTTATCTGGCTCTATGAGATAAATTATGAGTTTTGAGATGTTATCTGTTGGAAGAATGAATGCCAATTTTTCCCCTCAATAAGCGATGGATGATGACTTTGAATCTGAAGTCCAATCTGGATTAAAACGACAATATTATCTACTACTGAAGCACATTGATAATGCTCAGCCGTTCATTTGGTTGCTTTTCTCAAAGTGAGATTGATCTGGCTGAGCAGATGAGTAAGACATGGAGTTTCAGTTGAAGAGTCATGTTGCAGCAGTCAATCACTATGTTTCACTGTTGATCACTTGATTTTGATTGATCTGTGATCCGAGTACTCGTTGGTTTATCCTTGTCGCACGTCAATGTTTAATGCAGCTTCCAAATTGTTCTTTTTTGTTTTTACAGTGTTTTCTGTGAGTTTCTTACTGCTTGTGATTATATAGCCTTCAATTGCAGTATATTCCTTTCTGATTCATAAACTATGATGTTATTACTTTTGAAATCATTTTTCATTGCTCATTCCCAGTTATGACACATGTAATTGTGATTTGATACATGGAAAGTTGCTTGGCATGCTTTTTCTAATATATTTTTATATTCAATTCAGGTTTCGAATGTTTATACTGCGGCTGAGGTATCTGTGCATAACAAGAGGACAGACTGTTGGATTATCATAAAGGACAGGGTAAAACAACTTATACATTTATGCATGGTTTACTCATAGCCTTAGTCAACCATGAAAATTAGCTTCCCGGGTTCATGTATCTTTTCACTCATTTTATTTTGTACCAATGTCAGATCTATGATGTTACCTCATATGTAGAGGAACACCCAGGTGGTGATGCCATTCTAACGCATGCTGGGGATGATTCAACTGAAGGATTTTTCGGGTATTCATTTTATTTAAATGGTTACTGTTTAGAAAGAGTTTAACTATTATTCTGCATTAGCCCTTTCATGACCCTTA
>NQLW01000046.1:456808-470885 GCA_002312845.1 Kalanchoe fedtschenkoi | reverse complement strand
GTTAAGTCCAAAATTTTTATTGCAGGTCTGGACTCCTCACATTCAGGTGATATTGTAACCTCATCAGGTTTTATCAAAGGTTCCTTGCCTGTTAAATATCTGGGTATCCCTCTCGACACTAGAGCAATTAGAGCTAGTCATTGTGCCTCCTTACTGGACACCTTATCCGCTAGAATTAATTCCTGGAGCCATAGACTTCTTTCTTATGCAGGTAGGACTGTTCTTATAAGATCTGTGCTGAACTCCATGCAAGTGTATTGGTACAGGGTTTTTGGCCTCCCAAAGAGTGTTCTCAAGAGCATTGATACCATTTGCAGGAGGTTCTTATGGCAAGGGAACTCCAAATCTCCCATTAAATGGTCCTTAATTTGCTGCCCATCTACCAAAGGGGGTCTGGGAATTAAATCTTCCAGTCAAGCCAACTTATCTATTTATCTCTCTCAGATTTGGGACATCATCCACAAACCTGACTCGGCCTGGATTAAGTGGATTCATGCTTATTTCATCAAAGAGGAGAACTTATGGAGTATTTATCCTAAACCTTCGACTCCTTGGACCATAAAGCAAATTCTAAAGGTGAGACATATTGCAGCCCAGTGTATTACCATGACTCCCACTTCAGCGGTCTGGAAAATTCCAGGTGTTCCTTTCTCTGCCAGCTCTATCTATAAGTTCCTGCAACCTCAGATCTCAAGACCTCCCTGGCACAGTCTAGTGTGGAATAATCTCTCTCATCCTAAGCATTGCTTCCTTTTATGGCAGGCTTGCCATATCAGACTTCCAACAAAAGTCAGACTTCAGAAAATGGGGCTTCAATCTGACCTCACCTGTCAGATATGCTCCTCAGCAGCTGAATGTCAGGATCATTTATTCTTCCTTTGTCCACTAACTGTTTCACTGTTCTCAGAGGTTCTTCTTAACTATTGCCACTTTCCAACTCAGATCGCTTTCTTCTCTTGGTCAGACCTAATTTCTTGGTCTAATGACTATTTATTCCAATCCGAAGAGCTGAAGCTAGTCTCATTCCTCTTTGTCGCGAGCAGCGCTTATCACATTTGGAAGGCTAGAAATGACTATATTTTCAATGGTGTCCCCTTCTCCAGAGCTGGCATCCTTAAATCAGTGAAAAAGAGCTGTCTGATGAAGATCATTTGCATCTCTTCCATAAAATCCAGCAGTTTTAACTCAGCTTGGGCAAAGATGATGAACTTAGATCATCTCCTCTCTTAATGTAATATTTTTGTGTCCCAGTTGTTTTCCTTATTGTCTTCCTAGGTTGACCTGTATTGCTCAGTTTAGGCCTCGGCTCTCTGTATTACTCATTCCTTGAACATCTTTTCTTCCCAATGCATAGCACCCCTTTTGCAAAAAAAAAAAAATAAAAAAAAATCACATATTTAATTTTTGTACGAAAAGAAATACGCAGGAGTTATTTACTCACCTCTTCTGATCCAACAGTCCTTAAAGAACTTGAGCAATATTAACGCTCCATTATAACCCACAATTTTACATTCTATAAGAACAACACACAAGCCTAAAATTTTATCACTAACTCCTTAAAAATAGATTTAATAGTCCGACTTTGGAAACTAATAGCTTCGTAACCAGACATAATTAGCTTACGATTTTTATACCGTTAGAAAACTTGTTTCGAGCTAAATAATTTAAAAACAAGAATCGCTTAATTCGGGTATCGTAAGGGCAATTTTCAGACCCTTGAAGTAGCATGTATGAGCTGTCAATTTCTAACAGGTAGATTCATACTCCTAACTTTGGAACATTATTTCTCCCTAACCAGGTACAATTAGGAAATATGTCATATATTTCTAGAAACTAAGTTTCACATAGAACAAGTTTGAAGAAAGAATCACTCAATTCCAATATCAGAACAGAAAGATATCTTCATCCAAAGTCAGTAGGTAAAGCTACCTAAAACCAACAAACAGCTTTCTACTCCTATCTTTCCACCAAGTTTTCTCATTATAACTGGTTGAACTAGATTTCGAAACTTATATGATAGGAAAGCTCTTTTCATATAGAACAATTTAGAATCAAGAAAAGTTACAATCCAACAATGGAAACTCAATTTGCAGTCATAACAAAACAAACCGATAAAACTGTTTTTCTATCAAAATCGCAACAACTTGATTACCTCATTAATCGGCTAATGTCAGCGTCTAAGGGCTGATTCATCCAGATTATAATCCATCAAGTTAGCATGATACTCTTTGTTGGTTGGGCAGCGTTACTTTCCCATACAAACAAATCTCCTTTCTCGTCTGTTTCTCACAAAGCTCCATTTGTGATGACATGGGCAGCTCCTCCAAGCCATTAAAATGCAGAACACCTTTTCTATCCCCAAAATCATACACACGACCCAACTCCATTTACCTCAGGTGAAGTTAATTAGTTGGATGGAGATGATTAAGATGGGTAGAGTGGACGAAAATCAAATTGTTGAGAGGGGATGTGAGGATCAGTGTTGCAGAGTGAACGCATCCTTTCGGTCGAAGATAGAAAAAGGTTGATGATGGCACTGCGATGTGCAGTCGTCTGTTTTTTTTTTACATGTCTCCCGTAAACCCTAATTTTACTGAAAGATAATTTTGTTTGGGCTGGCTTTTATTTCAAATTTGTGCCCTGTTAACTCAATTTATTATTATTATTTTCAATGGATATTACAATAATATCATTAGAATGTTGATATATTCAACTGTTAGGTAGAAAAGTTAAGATAAGTATAAAATTTTGAGAGATATACTTTACATGTTTCAAGGATAAAATTAAATAGAGATATATTAAGAGATAAAATAAAATCAAATAATTATAAGATATGTTTAACGCTTGTTAGATAAGACAAACATAAAAAATTTAAATATATTAAGGATATATTTAGTAGATTTTGTGAAATGCGGAATGTTTGTTTACTTTATGTATTATTTCTATCTATCTTACAATTTATTAAACAAAATAAAATTTAGAATTATAACATTTATGATTTAATCAATTAATTAAATTTACTAAAAACTTACATTAATAAAGTCTACAGCCTTATTTTTTATTTGGCTCCATAGGATGTCTCAAGTGCTTTGTCATGCACATCGTTATGGAAATACATATATCGGGGGCGGATCCAGTGAAAACCCTCATGAATATGTAAACTGTGAACAAATCATATTCGTTGATTGTATTTCATCCAATGGATATGGATTATTATAGATGTATTATTTAATTTTTTAAAAAATAATAAATTTCTTATTTATGCTTTGTTAGATTTGTTCCTTGATTCTCTCCTTTAAATGGGGAATGAAACGTTTAATTTTTTCTCTCTCCTTTGAGTGAGTTTTTCTCTCTCCTTTAAATCAGAAATCGTTCCGATTTTTTCATCTGATCTTTGGTGCACAATTCACTTTTGGTGCATTGTTTTGGTATTTGATGCACAATTCAATCTTGGCACATTATCTGATCTTTGGTGCACAATTAAAATCTCGGTGTATAAATCTTGGTGCACAAAAAATTGATACCTCTAACTAGTGGTGCACAGATCCATAGCGCGGTGCACATTTTAATGTCATCTTTTTTACATTGCATAATTTTACCAAATGGCTGTAACTTTACATTGACAATACCAATAACATAAAAAAAATATATAAAAACATGATACACATTTATATTGTCATATAGTACAAATGCATATTCTGCATAATAACATCACATAAACAAGAACAATTTGATGTCAAATTCCCACTATAAACAAAGGAGTATTCATCTTTGATAGTATCTAGATCTCGTCATAAATACCTGAAAAGTTCACAAAAATGAATGGGAATCAAATTAGTATGTGCACCGTATTAGTATGTTCACTGAATTAATATGTGCACCGAACTAGTATGTGCACTGAAATATTATGTGCACCAGCTATTTCCCTAAAGAGAATTTCTCAGTATTAAAAACAATATGCTATGAAAATAAAATTTCAAACAGTACAATTAAATTTATTTTCTGCTTGAAAAAGTTCACATACAAAAAAGTTTAATCAAATGATAAACACATAGCAAATACACATCAAATTGGGCTGTGCACCAAAAAATCATGTAATCGGATAAAAAAACAAACCAATGAAGTGCACTGTGCACCAAAACAATGCACTTTGATGACAATAAAATTAAAATTACCCCACTAACCACAGAATCAAACATCCACCGATCTAAAATAAACATCCAAAAAATTCAATTTTAACCTTACTCTGATAAAGTCATCATCTTGTACCTGGCCAGCCACCCCACTCAAACCCACAAATCTCTTCTACACCGCCCAATCCGCCTACTTCGATTAGCTCATTGAAATCGAGTCGGGAATACAAGAATCAGTTTCCACACGAGGTAGCTTTCCAGATAAGTTTGGAGGTTTTGTGAAGAGGAGGAGTAGGGTTTACGAGTGGAGAGATCCCATCTCCCCATAATCTAAATTAAAAATCTAATAATCAATAAAAAAAATATAGATAAACACCAAAGAGAGAATTAAGGAAGTGAATATACAAGAGATAAGAGATTATATTAGGTGAATTTAAACACATCAATCTGCTCCTAGAAATAAGGCAACTATTAATAAAATTAAAATAATAACAAAATAAACATATTAAAATATCCAAATTCATTTAATGTTGGTCGTTAGATGCTTTTTGATCAAAGGACATTATTAGTTCACAGTTTACATATCCAAAGTGGTTTTCATTTGATCCACTCCCTTACATATATCAACTGCAAAGAGATACATATATCAAATAATTATTAAGAGATACGTGGCTGCTGTAGACATTGGTATGACGCGATATGACTTTATTAATTTGTATATCATATTGATCAAAACTGCAAAGAGAAGATGAAGTTTGCATTAGGTAGATTTCTTGTAGTGAAGACTAACAAAACATGTTTGAATTTCAAAGAGGTTGTGGATGAATATTTTGTAAATTAAAATTAGCAACAAATGTGGAATCATAAATCAAATATTTTTTTATAAAAAAATTTACCTTATCATTTTGTATCAGTGAAGATTTTGAGACCGGAATAAAAAAAAAACTTAAACATGTTTTTAAAAACTATAAAACACAAAACAATGGATAATAAACAGGATATTATTTATATGTTCTAAATAAAATAAATTAAGAATTTATCTCATGGTCTTACGTCAGTGAAGAATTCGAAATGGAAAGAAAAAAGATGTAAATTTAAAAATAAATTGAATGTTTACCTGATAATTCTTATCTCGGTAAAACAATTGTAAACTAAAGAACACCATTTCTAAAAAGTACAACCAAACATATATCCGTCTGCATACGATGAAAAAATGAACTATAAAAATTAAAATAAAAAAAGTACGGAGAAGGTGCTGGAATTACCGTAAAAAGAAATCCTCAATAAGATAATTGGGAATTAATTGAAAGCTAATGACATAAATGTTCCAACCAGTGAGGACACATAGATAAAAAAGCGGTGACATTTTTGTAGATAAGTGGAACAGTAGGGGCAAAACAATAAAAAAATTACAATAAATGGAAAAAAAAGTTATTCAATATTTTTCTATTTCGTTAAATATTGATTTGTTTTATCAGATTTTATAGTATTTGATAGGGGTGAACAATCGGTTATTAACCGACCAAATTTTTTATTTGGTTAACCGACCGCCAAAAGTATTAATCATTAACCGAACCGAATTTTCGGTTAACCGGATATTCGGTAAATTTAACCGATTAACCGAATAACCAAAAATTCAATTAATTTGGTTAAATTAATATTAATATTATATTCAATATTTCTTATATTTAATTTTTATTAATATTAATGATTTTATAATTTTAATATTTCATTTTAATATTTAATATTAATGTTAGGTTTATAATTTTTTATATTTAATATTAATAATTTTATTTTTATTCTGTTAATCGGTTAACCGAAAATACAAATAACCTTAACCGCTAACCAAACCGAATTTTTCGGTTAACTGAATTCGGTTAACCACGGTTAAAGTTTTCAGTTAATCGAGTTCGGTCAACTGTTTTAATCGTATAGTGAACACCACTAGTATTTGAGTTTTATTTATATTATGATTTTTGGTCAACGGTTTTAACCACATAGTGAACACTACTAGTATTTGAGTTTTATTTATATTATGATTTTTATTTAAGAGAAAAAAAAGAATATACATGGTAGAGTAGAAAAATATTCTACATAAGCGCGAGAAAAGACTAATACAACTCTGTTCAATTGGTTTCATTGTTGTTTTGAGTTTGAATTATGTTGTTATTGATTTATGAAAGAAAAATAAATAAATACAACTTCCCTATTTTTCATTGATTTTTTTTATTATCTCTTTTACGTGATAATGACCAAAATACTCATATTTATATTAATATAAAATTAATTAAATGAGAGTGTATATTAATAATTTTATTCGCTAATGTAGGATTTTTTTTATTCTCCAAGTCGAGTCTCTAAGCCATTTATTTAATTTTATAATCTGTTAATAAGTTAAATATTAATTTTAAATAATTACATAATTTGTAAAAATGAATAAATTAATGTCAAAACGATATAGTTTTGAAAATGAACTTATCTATAATTACCAAAAATTTCTACCGAGTCGTGATTTTATTTAAAAAAAATAATATAAAATACCAAACGGTGTCGTCTCAAATGACCAACCACGTGACGTGATACGGCAGCAGACGACAAGAAAACAACACAACAAGGGCGGAGGTTGGTCCTGCTCCTAATCCTAAGAAGCACTCCCAACGACCTGCCCTTGTGTCTCTTTTCTCGTTGGTTGTTTTTGCTGCTATCACACTTCTTCCATTACAGGTAGCTCTGCACTTGCAATTTCTGTATCCATCCGTGTTCCTACTTCACTCACCTATCCAACTCACCCTCTTTTGATTCTAGTTTCAAGTAGCGGGCCCGTCAAATCCTAAGCTATGTTCATCATTGTGATGAGTTTGTTCATCGCTGCTGCACTGGCGATCTCCATACTGATCCCTCGAACTCGTAAATCTGGTAATTCCTTCCCAGTCCTTTCAGCAGATCACTCATTTTCAGTTTCCATCAATCAGTCTTGCGTAATTTATGGCTCCGCCACTGATCTATTCATGCAGCTATTGCCAACGCTGCTCACACTGGCTCTAAGGCTCATAAGGTATTCATTCACCGCGCTTCTGTTTAGATTTTTCCTCCCACATCATCAGTTTCTCTTCGTACAGTTCAAGTTGTGCCTCATTTGTAGCTTAATACTGATGCTTCCACATGCTTGCTCTCTCAGAAATAATTTTATCTGGCTCAATGAGATAAATTATGAGTTTTGAGATGTAATCTGTTGGAAGAATGAATGCCAATTTTTCCCCTCAATAAGCGATGGATGATGACTTTGAATCTGAAGTCCAATCTGGATTAAAATGACAATATTATCTACTACTGAAGCACATTGATAATGCTCAGCCGTTCATTTGGTTGCCTTTCTCAAAGTGAGATTGATCTGGCTGAGCAGATGAGTAAGACATGGAGTTTCAGTTGAAGCGTCATGTTGCAGCAGTCAATCACTATGTTTCACTGTTGATCACTTGATTTTGATTGATCTGTGATCCGAGTACTCGTTGGTTTATCCTTGTCGCACGTCAATGTTTAATGCAGCTTCCAAATTGTTCTTTTTTGTTGTTACAGTGTTTTCTGTGAGTTTCTTACTGCTTGTGATTATATAGCCTTCAATTGCAGTATATTCCTTTCTGATTCATAATTATGATTTGATCCATGGAAAGTTGCTTGGCATGCTTTTTCTAATATATTTCTTAATTCAAGTCAGGTTTCGAATGTTTATACTGCGGCTGAGGTATCTGTGCATAACAAGAGGACAGACTGTTGGATTATCATAAAGGACAGGGTAAAACAACTTGTACATTTATACACGGTTTACTCATAGCCTTAGTCAACCATGAAAATTAGCTTCCCGGGTTCATGTATGTTTTCACTCATTTTATTTTGTACCAATCTCAGATCTATGATGTTACCTCATATGTAGAGGAACACCCAGGTGGTGATGCCATTCTAACGCATGCTGGGGATGATTCAACTGAAGGATTTTTCGGGTATTCATTTTATTTAAATGGTTACTGTTTAGAAAGAGTTTAACTATTATTCTGCATTAGCCCTTTCATGACCCTTATCTATTTTAAGTTTTTCAATAAGGGCGCAATAAATAAAGGAGAATTTCGCTATCCACCAAAACACATTTGCTGGCAAAAATAACTGTCAATGATTCGATTGATCTCGAAGTTTTTTTCAATATTGATAATTTTCATTGTCATACACCGAATCTATATTTCTATATCATACTAAACGGTGGTAAAATTTGAAGCCAATAATAACTGAATCGGTCACTGCAACATACACCCTTAGATTCTGTATTTTTTATATTGTGCACTGAATGATTTTGTGCAAGTCAGCAAACGAAAAAATTAGTGAAATTATCAGTTCTCTTGCAATTTTTTTTCCCTCTTGCAATTGTGTATCACAATTTTGTTCAGTTGTGCTTGGCAACAAATCTATAATTTCTTTATCAATTACTCGTAATATGATCACACTGCAATGTATTATCTATCGCAGCATGATACTCACAGAAATTATTTTATTTAAAAATTTTCGTCCATCTTTTAGTCAATCTTTTCAAAATAATGGCTTATGATATCAAACTGTATTTATATAAATTTGCAAAACTTAGAATTTAAAATTGATTGTTTTTCTTATGACTATAAGGTGATGTGAGATCGTGCTGCACTGTCTAATCAAAGTGAATAACTTTGACATCCTGACTACCAACATGGATTATACTTGCTGATAAGTAAAGCAGTAGTAAAACTATTCTGCATTAAATTGAAACTAGGACTGCTTGCGTCACCCTTGGAATTAATAACAAACCTGAACTACTCCATTTTTATCTGTACCAATGTCTGCATTTTGTTGACAGCTTACTGGGGTGGCATGTTTACTTTTTTATCATATTCTTTTTCAGTATAATGTCCTTAATGAAGTTCTTTCAATTTGATGAACCTAATGAATACACTTGTATGCAGGCCCCAACACGCTACTCGAGTCTTTGACATGATTGAAGACTTCTACATAGGGGACCTAGCTCGGTAGCACAGGTTCCGGTCATTTAGTTGTGGCAAGAGAGGCTGATACATGCGGCTACATTTTTATTTTCACTTTGTAGTATAAGTGTTTACTTTTCATCTCATCGTTATTTGCAAATTTCAATCCAAAACATGAATACAAGATGCGCTTCTTCTAATGCCTGTCTCGAGATCAGAAAATGTTGAAAGTAATTATGTCCTCTGCCAATGGTTTGGTTAAGAGTGGCTTCCTTCGATTTTATATAATTATCTTTTGGAATGTATGCATATTTGAAACGTACTCCAAAATGGTAGCTGAGTTCAAAAAACAATAGGTAAAAGGTACAAAATAGCCTATAAACTACACAATCCTATTCTAGTATCTGTTGTCATAAATGATTGAAGAAATCAGTTGCGATCAACGTTGATGTGATTCTGATTGAAGTATAATTCGGGTAGAGTTGATTTCAGAAAGATATGAAAAAAATAAAGAGGCAATTATAATAATCGTATAGATATCGCCTCTAAATGATTCAAATATAAAATTGGTAACAAATCACTCAGACTTTCCAAACATTCATTAAGAGAAAAAGAACAAGTACTCGGTATATGAAAAAAAATAAAGAGACAATTATAATAATCGTATAAATATCGCTTCTAAATGATTCTGATATAAAATTGGTAACAAATCAATCAGACTTTTTAAACATTCATTAGAGAAAAAGAATAAGTATTCGGTTCACTGAATGTTTAATATAATAAGAGACCACCTCTTAATAGAGCTCAATAAGTGCAACAAAACAAGGCGTTAATCATATCCAAGATAAACTATATTGTAAAGTCCCTTTGTTGGTCGTGTGATTTTATTTACACCCTTTGTCATTTTTTACTTGTTACTTAATCAAAATTATTTACCTATTTTTACTTATCACTCAACAATTTCAATACATAATCCATATTCTTTCAATCTCACATAACTCTCCTCCTCCCTTCACATACCAAAACCACATGAAGCTAAAAGAAATAAGAAGCTCAAACCATATTCACTATGCCCCCAACTCCCTTCCGCTACCCAATCACAATATCTCCAAATCTATAAAATGTCTAACATCGTTTAACTTCATTCCAATGATGAGCAGAACCTTTTACTCTTGATCTGAACACATCACTCGTTCCTGATCAAGCCAATCTCGTTGTCTCTAGATCTGGTCACTTCTTGCTTCAACACATCTACATTTGAGCAATCTAATCGTAAAAAATGCTAGCAATTTGAGCGGCTGCGCATAAATGGTCACAATTTGATTTCTACTGTAACCCCTAATAAGGAACCAGATCCACCTGACGAGTGTTGTCTCGCCTTCTTCTTCCTGCATCTTTCCATTTGGAATCTTCTTGGTATCAAAAGAAAGAGTAATTCGTGAGAATTAATTAAAAGCACAAAAACTAATAAAGAAAGTATATTAATTGAGATTTACAGTTTCCTTAATCCACACGCTTTTTTACTACGCGACGTGTAATCCCGGACTGAGGGATTATACTAGAATTATGGCTACTTCTTTACTTATGATTGTTTGTGGTGAGGAGAAACCAACCAAATTTACTAGGTTGAATTATAAGCCATGGCAACTAGAATGATGCTAGCCTATCTAGAGGTCGGTGCAAGAGCGTTGAAGCATCTTCAAACATGGTAGCAATCCAGATTGTTGGTCAAAAACTAGATAATGTACTCTCTTATCCTTTAATCTGTTATGGCGGATATTAGTGTTTTGGCTGGGATGATGGAGAGGTTAAATGAGTACAATTATCGAGATAAGAGAATATGTGTGTGGTAATATCTTAAGAGTCAAGCTTCATGAAATATAATAGATGATAGTGAAACAAAATCACCTTCTAAAAATTAAACCAAAGAATTAAAGAAGTGGGAGATGAATGCTGATAAGGCCTCATATGTGATGAAGACCACCATAGATAAAACTATACTCACTTGTATTGATAAGTTGAGACCCTAAATAAAGCATGAGAATTTCTTAAAACACTCTTCTCGAGCAAAATGTTGCACTTCTTCAGATACCTGAAGAGAAGCTCATGAACATCTTACAAGGAAAGATGTCCATCGGGGATTACATGCTAAAAGTCAAGACTCTGTGCCATGAGATAAAGTGGTTACAACCCGATGTAAAGATTGGAGATAATTAATCCGAAGAATTATCATTTGCATTCTAAAGTTAGAGTATAATGCGTTTATCGAGGTAGTACAAAGTTGGCCAAAATAGCCCTCACTTATTGACTTGGAAAACTTATCAGCGAATAAGAAGTCTTGATCAAACAGATAATTGGATTTTCTCTAAAGAGTTTGAAAGAGGCCTTTTATTCCATAAAAAGGATGATAATATAGACAACAACAACAATAGGGGGTACCAATAGTAGAGGAGGACGATTGCGTGGAAGAGGAAATATGAGACAATATAATAGTTGACATTGACAACAGAGAAGTTCCAAATGAGGGAAAGCTCAACAATAATGCTATTATGACAACGGAGACTTCATCAAAGCTAGAAGCTGCAATGGTCAAGGTTATAACTGTGATAGGAAAAATCACATACCTTGTGATTGTAGATCACCTAAGAGACCCGCTCGTGAAAATGCGTGATGCATGATCGCCATACGACAACAATGAAGAAAAATGACTTGAAGCATCGTTTGCAGTTGTAAGTCCTAAGAAGAAAAGTAACAGTGATCATGAGTTAGTGATGGAATGCTTGTTGTTGGGCCGTATTCACATAAATAAATTTACATCTGACCTCACTATTAGTAGTAAGTTTAGGGTCAAACCATAGAAATTGAGTTCCTACATGTTAATAAATTGAAAACATTGACAAAATAAAGACTCAAAATACTGGGGGTTTATATTGAAAAGGTTGATAGATTTAATCTCCACACGGCGTAAAAATGTCAATGAGATAAGCATGTATTCAGATGACTTGACTTGTGAGATTGTTGATCATTGATGTTAAAGATTCTTAATGAATTTAAGAATTAAATTCATCAAATGTAAATGCACTGATCATCCATATTCATGTGACTAGCCATATACAATTACTCCTGCTCTTCATAAATCATATCCTTTACCCAATTATATGAATCATATATGACAAACATGCATTTATTAGGTTATCAGCCTAGCAACAGGACATACATAGTTGAGCTACTCTGTTAGGGATTTTAGTCTAAGTTATTAGCTCAGGCGAAACTTAAAGTATTTTTAATTTATATGTCACTAATTTAATTGGTATTGCTCACGCCTTCAAAATCAAATCGACATCTAGAGTTCTTGAAATAAATTACTCTATTTATTAGGTTTTTGTCAGGTAATAACGCATTCATTTAAAATTAAGCATAGTGCACATATCATTAAAATAAAATTTATAAGTATAAATATCTCACGACAATCATCATAAGTACAACACCTAAACTACATAAGAGATTTAACCAATAAGAGCCATATAAATGGACATGAGTAAAAATATAGGAACAGCCCTTACTATTTGACTTATATCTGTTTTAAGATGAGATTTCTTGCTTCTCTCCACTTCTCCCTTGAAGGTCATTGTGCCACAGATTAGAAATAACATCTGAAGGCATGCATTGGTACACCACCGTGTACGCTCTTGTCGATGATCAAAGATGCTTCTCTAAGCCCTCTTGAACTCTCTATATATTGGCACAAGTTAGCTTAGAGTTCAAGCAATGAATTGGTTTTGATCTTTGATGAATATATTTAGGAGATTACGATCAAAGTCAGACTTATCAGATAATGGAAATTAGAATTGGATTTGGACGTTAAAATAGAAAGTATATTTACCCTGAGAGTTTGTGAGCTCTTATAGCAGATATCCACTGACAATTACTCTGACTTCATATATAAACTTGTAAATATTATCTAAACTTTCGACAGCTTCTTGAAACACATGAATCGCATAACTGACGTGAAAGTTACTCCCCTCAAAACATAGAAGGATTCCATAGATCAGATTTGGAAAATGTTATTCTCTATGTGCACGTGTCATTAAGCGTCGCATGCATAGCTGCCACGCACGGCCAATGACTACGTCATCTTTTTACTTTTTTTCTTTATATGACACGTGTTAGTCGTCCCCACCCGCTGCAGTGAATCATTGTGCGCGGCTCTTGTGCTCGGTTGACTGTTGTCTTCTGTCCAATTTTCTTCCTTTGTCTAAATTTTGCTCTAAAATTGCCCTCTTCAACACGTTTTCATATTAAGACCTAAAATCAGCATGAAATAAAAAAACTAACTAAAACTATTAAATAATACTCAATAACGGTCAAGAGTTAAACGATTTAAGTATAAATGACACTAAATAATTTGGTCTCATCAAATACCCACATTAACCGTTGATCATCCTCGAGCAAGTAATAAAACTCAGAGCAATGTAGTGAATAAATATATCGCATTAGTGTAGTTTAGTTTTTATGCCCCTTCACCTTGCTATTAATCCATCATTTAAACTTGCAACCTAATTCACATACAACATCTAACAAATAATCATGATGTAGGCATCATCATGGGTAATCAACCTTTATATAGTTATATGCACACATGTGCCTTCACATTTATCAGCCCTTCTTAAGAATAACTAATAGCAATAATGTCAATGATATGAATAAAGAAAGAGTACGTCTTAGTAGTTATACAAATTATATTGTCAATCCTTCACCAAACTGAGGATAAATGGATATCCAAAGCGTGGTTTTGCTCCATGTCAGTGGGATATGAGTCGGTGACTTAAGACACAAACTCTTATTTAGATGAGCCTGATAGTTTAGACTTTATTAGCACTGTGAAGATATAATAGTTTTCCTACAACTATATGAAACATGACTTTTTTTAGGTTTCTTTTTGAA
>NQLW01000046.1:436272-455687 GCA_002312845.1 Kalanchoe fedtschenkoi | reverse complement strand
GGGAGATTCCCCAATTGAATATTATTATAATATGGCTTAGGGGGTCCTAACCTCAATTCGAAATATATAGAATAAGGTATAAAATTAATTGTTACACCTAAATCTATCATGCAATTATCAATGCGCTTATTACCAATTATGCATGGAATTATAAATGTACCTAGCTTTGAATGTATGAGATACTTTAGAGTTTTGAATTGTAAGCTTTTGGGGATTCTCTAGCTCTAGAAGAAGGATGTCATGATTTGACTTGGCACAAACCGGAATCTCCACCTGATGTGTGTCTTCTTTTACATGCTCGAGGAACTCGCCTTAATTCAGCCATTTCTCTAGTTCAGCAAGCTGGTCGAGCGTAGACAGGCAGACGGCTGAGCGCTAGACGTCCTTCCATGGTGCGCATGGCTCAGTAATGTTCAGGTGTTCTAGCCAGTTTGTGACCTCTAACTGTTTCCCTTCTGTGCGTTGTTCGGTGTGGCTGTTGTGGTCTGAACCCAGATTCGTCATCTTCTATGTTCTCAAATTGTGGTACCTGCACTCCACCACTAAGGTTTAAAGTATTAATATCAATGAATGTAGTTACCTGAGTTCTGAGTGAAAGCTAATTTTGTTATGTCTTTACGACATCCATTAGTAGCACGTCCAGATGCTACTTTATACGCTCTAATGACTTAATCATGCCTCATGTTTTGTTCCCTTCTGTATTCTTCTAGCTCCTGATTGTTTGGACATGCAATTTTCACACTGAGCAATTGTGGTGGGTTTTATGGTTTGGAGTAGCTTCTGTATCATGATCTTCATATCTGGAAGTGTTGAGAATGGGCTGTTGCGGATGGTGTAGGTATTGACATTATTATATTCTAAATAGTTACCTTCTGCACTCTGTGAATTTGATTGGATGAGTGAGTGTTTTCTGCCATCTCTTTAATAACGGTCCATACTTCATTGAGATACGTTTCATAATTAAACCACCAGCTGATGCGTCGAGCATTCTTCTCTCTTGCGTTTTCATTCCTTCAATGAAGATCTTGATCAGTGCGTGCTCCGCATCCCATGGTTTTAGCAATTAAGAAGACGCTTAAAACACTCGTAGTATTCCCACATCATCTCGTCTGGTTGCTGCTTGATCCCGCATATCTCTTTGCATATTTTTTTTAATGAGGATCACTTTATTAGAAAAAAAATAGGACTATGATACACGACAAGAAGGCATACGCCTAGCATCTAGTAAAACAAGAGACCTAACTCCTCCACCAAAATCAGTTAAACTGGTGGATATCTTCATTCCGGTAGGAGGAGCTTCCTTTGCTAAAAGATCCGCCACTGAATTTGCCTCACGAAATATATGTCGAACTTTAGCGCCATCCAGCTCCAGTAAGATTTCCCTTAGAAGATAGCAGCACTCCCAAGGGCAAGCCGAAGCCCCATTAATCGCTTTATCTCTTTGCATATTTGTGATGCTTTTGTTGCAGGATTATATGTGGCCAAGAATTCATCCTGCATCTGGATCTATGTATTAATTGTGAATCCATGTAAAATTAAAAACCGTTCTTTATCATAGTCTATCAAAGAAACTAGAATGCCTTTAACCTACACCGCCCCCATTGCCCCATCGTTGCTGCCTCCTTCGACGCCCCTTCATCCCTCCTTTTCCCCCTTCGCCGCTTCTTTTTTCTCGCGCCGCTCCTTCGCCGCTTCTTTTTTCTCGCACCGCTCCTTCGCCCTGCCGTCGCACTTTTCCCCCTTAGCCGCTCCTTTCTTCCCTTACCGCCCATTCGCGCTCCTTCGACCCGACGCCGTCACAAGATCACCCCATTGTTGCCACTATAAGATCACCTATCACTGCAAGCCCACCCCGCCGTTTCATGGAACTTGGTACAAATTGCTCCATGTGATGTGAACAATGAATAGTGACGGGGTGGGTTTAATTTACACACATATCCTCTTGATTGTGCTTAGTTGTAGAAACAACGGCTTAGCTTCATCATATGTACATCCTCAAATAGCTACAGAAACATATTACAATGTATTATTTACATTCCACCATTTGATGTGATTGCCAATTTCTAATGTATGTAACATCTATCACTATCCTTAGTGTGGTCATTTTTGTCACTGAATAAAATTTATAGTGTAATCCAATCCCTTTGTTTGTGTGTGATCGTTTGCCACTAGTTGAGCCTTGTATCTGTTCATACTCTCATCTGATTTGTGATTGATCTTACATATCCATTTGAATCATGTAGGTTTATTACCATTAAGAAGTCTTGTAAGGTACTAGGTCTAATTTTTAATGCCTTTATTTTAGTTTCCATTGTTGTGATCCAAAAAGGGTTGAACTACTAAGTTATAGTTACAATGTTCCATCATACTTGAAATCTACAATTCAAAGTATTTTATATAATAAATAAAAAGTGTGATATCTAATATATGTATTTATATAAGGTGAGTCGTAGTTGTGGAATTTTAATAAAAATAATTTTTAGTTCAACTTTTGGCATCTTTCAAACTCTTAGGAATTTTCTTATATTCATCACATCAAAAACAAAAATGCACGACCGACCATTAGGTGTATAAATGCTTTTAAAAAATAAATTTTAATTGAATTTGATCTTTTGACATTTACCTTTTGTTTGTAGATATGAAAGATGGAGGTGCGCATACAACTCATTCAATACATCAAATCAATCAACTATCAGAAGAACTCATCAGGTATTCTTAAAATAATCTCACAAACTGCATTTATTTCACATTAAGTCAATCCAATCACAGTTTAGCGAACTTCTACACATATATAAACACTATTAGAATGTTATAGTCTAGAAGAAGGAAAAGGTTGATATTTTAAATGACACTAAAAATGATAGATCATCAGTGTGAGATGGTTATTTGAATTGCTATTTGTCTTTTTTTGTATCTGAATATAAGTTATAATTCATAATTTATATACACAATATGAGATTGTCATGAACTAGAAATACATGTGTTTCGTTTGTTATAGTCAATGGAACTAGAGATTTTAACCTTAGATTTTAGGTCATCAAGCTTTCATTGTATTATATTATATGAATATTCATTGTAACATCAGTATAAGTGTGATGCTTTTATGTTTGTTAAGGACCGAGTTGTATTGTTATAACTTTAACAAACATAACAGACGTCATGATGACATTACTTGATTAAATGCTTGTTCTGTGTTATAAAATGGAAGCACTGAAATCACAATAGTATTGAATGTACTACTATTCAAAAATAATGGGACACGGTGTTCTAGTATTAGATTTGGTCTGGTAAGTCACAAAGAAATTGTAAGTTTGAGTAATCGCGAAGTTCCTTGAAATTGAATTTCTATGAAACCTTAAGGAGTCGATTTGTTCATTATATTTTCTTCTTGTTTTCTCAACGCATTACAACCATTAGTGACTGTGCTATGACTCATGCAAGCCAACTAAGTAGTCTTTTTTTTCAGGCTGCCAACTGGAGTTCGGGAAATTTAAGTCATCTGGTGCAGCGGAACTTAGTCAATGCGAATGTTATAAATATCTAGCTTTTGATACTTATATTTTATTATGATTGAAACTCTATTATGCTTTGGGTAATGATATTTCTTTTACTTATTTAGGCCATTTTGGATACATAGAAATGTTAATGTCGATCTACCTTCTTGTCATGTTCTTGTTATGAAGCAATTCTCATAGAGCGGACCTACACTTCAGACTCAAAAGTAGCGTCTCTTAGCGCCAAACTCTTAGCTTCTAGTTTGTTTTATGTTACTTTTATTAAATATTGTAAAATACTAATTTGGTATCTTATTATTTTATTGAATCATTGCGTTTATATAATTTAGAAACGGTCTAGTAGGGAAATAGGATTTTTAAATATATTATAATATAAATTACAAACTGTTTTAAAAAATAATTAATGTCTGGAATCCTGACTGCAAAATAACCTACAAAGAGTGTGCCATCAGCGGTCGTAAATTAGATGTAAAGTGGCCGAGAGTAGGCCGGAAATTGGCCAGAAACTTTTAAAAACTTCGATTGCTGGAAACCGACCGCAAAGATGCCAGAAATTTAAGCTGAAAAATGGTCGGACGTTCAACGCAAGTATTTATCGGGGAAGCCATTATGGCGGAGAGGCTTTGGCCAAAAATTCGGCCATTTTTTTTTACTAGAAATCGTCTTTCTGGTGCATTTCCAGCTAAAATTTTGGCAGGAAAACACCCTTATTTTAGTAGTAGCTCTAATTGAGAGGTCTAGCACCAAGAAACTAAAAATATTTGAGGAGGCAGTCGAGAGTGCTAATTGGAAGGCAGCAATGCAAGAAGAGATTGACACACTTAAGTAAAATGAATTTTTGAGGTGGTACCTAAATTAGAACATGCGAAACTCATATCTTGCAATTGAATTTATAATATAAAAATACGTCTTGACGGATCGACAAAGAGGCATAACTAGTAGCTCAGGGTTTTTCTCAAGAATACGAAGTAGACTTTAAGGAGAGGCCAAGCTTACTACAGTAAGAGTCTTACTAGCAATTACAGCTAACAAGTTGTGGAAGCTTTCGCTGAATGATGTGAAGAATGTCTTCTTACATGGAGAACTTAATTGAAAAACCATCTTGGAGCCACCACCATCATGGTTTAGGGTTAAGAGTTATCCAGACTACGTGTGCAAGTTAAAGAAAGCTTTGTATAGGCTGCAGCAAGTACCAAAAGCATGGTACATAAAGATGGTAAAGTTTCTGGTGATTAGTGTCTATAACTTGACATCATCAAACTCAAGCTATTTCGTCAAGGTGTGAGGACAAAGGTTAGTGATGATGCTGGTATGCTTAGATGACCTCATGCTCACTGGAGATGATGAAGACGAGATTCGTCGGACTAGAAAAATCTATTAGTAAGATTCTAAATGAATGAGCTTGGAGAATTTAATAACTTTCTTAGGCTTTAAATGGAGGAGACAAGCGAAAGAATATTCTAGTATCAAGAGAAGTATGCAAAAGATTTGCTTAAGAACTACGAAATGTTGGAGTGCATGTAAGTAACTAGTCTCTTGGAAGTCAATGCAAAGTACTGCAAAACAGAAGGAAAGGATGTTGAAGATATCATGATATATAAGTAACCAACTAATTGATAGTCTAATCAACTTAACATTGATTAAACCTTATCTCTCATACGTAGCTGGAGTTGTAAGTCAGTTCATTTAGATTCTGAAAAAGCCGCACTTGGAAGCACGACAAAGGATATTCCATATTGTGAAGGGCACTTTGGCCTATAACATCCCACGCGAGAAGAGAGAAGAAAATAAGATCATTTCTATTTTTCCTTTGAGTAGAGCTTTTTCCTTCAGATTGCCCATGCTTCACATGATAACTTTCCTTTAAGCTCCCTCTAAAGTAATTTCTGCTTCCACAACATTTGATGACAGTGTACAATTCTCCACCTTTGCAGAAACGTACTAGAGGCTCCTGTGCCCTCCATGTCAAGTATCACATTTCTCTTCTGCTCTACAATTTTAAAAAGCTAACGAAAAGAGAGATTGATGGACAGTGAAACGCACCTGTAGATTACGGATACTGATTTAAACTCAGACTTTAATTGAAAATTGCCCTGAAAGTTCACATCAATTTTATTCTACAAATACGTGGCAAGTGATCACGACATATGTAGGAAAGGAGAGCTACAAGCTCAGTTATGAAACCCACAATTTGATCAAACTCCAGCAAGGTGGCGCGTGCCCATATCCAGGTTCTTGGACCCGCGCAGTCGATCAACTGCTCATTTATACCACTTCACTAAACCAGTACTTGTTTATAATAGGCCCTTGTCCAGACCCTGTCGCGAGGAAGTAAATATTGGGATAGAGAATGAGGTGATATGCAAAAATGATAACTTGGAATCCGATGAGTTGGGCTCCTAGGAAATTAGATTTCTTCAACCTCAAGGTACTGGGAGTGTGAGGCTGCAAGGAGAGCAGCTCCAATGCCCGAACCATCATTTGAATGCTCTATCCGAACCTGGTCAAACACTCTGGGACCCAACAGTTCCTTTACAGTGTTCTCCATGCATATTCTAAATTTAGTATAGTGCTCATATAGCCCTCCGTCTAATGCTATAACTGATTTCTCTCCGGCGCTCTCTGCTGTATCTCTTCCCAGTTTCTTTATAATCCCAACAATACCAGCAGCTGATAAGAGGGCCCCACGTACGGCCACGATGTCACAGAGCTCAACTATTGCTTTTCGCACTTCTATGGAAGTGTTTGATATCTATGAAGAGAAATTATGGAAAATGATTAGTGATGACGTATTTAATCCAGAATTGAGATACCTAGTTATTCAGCCTTCACTGACATAAATTCACATTGTGCCACTGGATAAAAAATAAAAAGGTACACAAGCACACATAGATCCTTTAGCTTTCTTTATGTTTTCAAATCCTGATCATAAAAAATTATGGCAGAGAGGTGAAAAGTAATACCTCAAAGAGATCTTTTAGTTTCTTATCCACAACATCCAAATTTGGAGATGTATCATGATGCATGGCTGACATGTCAGGGGTCCTGCATAAGGTATCTTAGTTACAACTGTGTGTGATCAATCCAAAATCTTGTGTCATGACGCTGTGCTGTGAGATGACAATATGACACTGATGTATGACAACAGTGAAATCAATGACCGGGCACCGATCACACTCACAGGATATGTACCCATATAGTTCAATCTTGTTATTGAAACGCAATACAGAACTTGATCATGATGTCAAGAAATTGTAGTGGTCCATAGGGCATAACACTGATAGTTTTAAGCAATCTGCATGATGCAGAACTCGAGTACTTCGTTCAAAAGATACCTCAATATGATGGCATTTAATAAAATAACCTACTGCCCAATCAACAAAAACTAAAAACACACACTGATAGTTTGAAGCTATTTCAAGAGATACCTCAATATGAATGGAGTTCTCAGTTTTGGTGGAACAGTATCTCCGAACAATGAAGCTTCTTTAGCGAGCTTGCACAAGCCTCTTCGTACAAGTTCCCCCAAATACATACCAGAAATCATTTTTTCATAAAGCTGTTCAAGGAAAGCATGATTTACGGTTATCTAGAGAAGATTGTCCAGATTATATATAAGTGACACAAAAGGCAAACCAAAGTACTCAAAAGTACCTGTTCACCAGGGTTTAAACTCTCGGCGTCCAGCGCCAGGTCAAGTTCTGTAAATGGAAGGTGCAATGTGCTGAAATTACCCCATTCTGTGTTAATGACCTACATTTTCAGCCATTCATTCTCTTAGTGCAATCTAAATGATAAAGACTGATATGGTCTGTTGATGCGTGGTTCAGCTCACAAACTAACATTTGAATTGGAAACAAGAATAAGGTGTTAGAAAAATTTGATATTAACCTCAAAATTTTTAGAAACAAAACAAAGACATCGCCCGAGCTCACCATGTCCCCTGATTTAGGCAGAAGACCCTGCCACTTTGGGATTGCACTAGCCTTCTCTACATAGGCTGCATTTGTTCCAGTCCCCAAGATAACAGCTGCAATAACATCCTTATCATGGTACCTCCCTCCAGCTAAAGTTCCAATTGTATCATTGACCTATATATGACATGCAGATCGAAAACTTCATGAGTCAAAAACACTGGAAGAAAAACAAACTAATTCAAACATTTCCCGAGCCATCAATGGAGAAAGTTAATGTACGTACCAAAGCTGATACACGCATATCAACTCCAGCCCTCTTCATGGCTTTTGTCAGTTCCCCCACTATATCTTGTCCAACCTAAACAAAGTAATCAAAGACAAGGAACCATACTTTTAGACCATTATAACACTGTTGAGTTGGTTCTATTGAAAATTTTATATCAGACTGTATGTGATTAATGCATCCATGGGTAGGATCCGATCATACCATGTATGGTCATTGACTACGACAGAGATAGACTGGCATGAAGGAAATAAAATTTAAATGAATTGGAAGATTTTAAGGTTGGAGTTAAGGAATTACCGCATCTTCAACAGAAAAACCCTTGGTCCATTTTATAAGATTTCCTGATGCAACAGATGTCTGCCCGACGGGGAATGAGAAAGTGAAGCCCAGTTCTCTCTGTCTACTTGGTGAAGCATGCAATCCTTCTTCACCTTCTGTAGCTACAAATTTGGCCAGTGCCTTTGCGATGAAGTCAAACAATTCCTGAAAGACAGTCATTCAAAAGATTCAGAAGGTAAGTTGTTGAAGTATATATTCTGGAGGTGATATGGCTTGACACTGCACTCACTTGTGAACTCCCAAGCATCAAATGGGGCGGAATGGAGCATTCCTCAAACTCTTGCCTCACTACACGTGCCTCTCTACCACCCAAATGTACACGAAGTACGCGGAAATTTGTACCGCCGAGATCTAGTGCATAGAAAACTCCCTCCTCATTTCTGGCAAATGAACGTAACGTATCACTCAAGGACTACAGCAGCTTATCAAAGTCTTATTAACAACTGAATATGCAAGTTTAAAAGTAAAACCACTCTCCACTCACTGAAACCAAATCCAGTTTTTGTTTTCTAGTTCTGGAAATCATTCTTTTTTTTTTTAGCCGGAGAACCTTACCCCCTTCGGAGACAGGAATAAACTCCGGGGATGGAAAACATTCTTGGTGATCAAGGCTTTTGTTGAAATATCAAACCATCAAGTCGTGTGCAGCTTAAATTTGCATATGATTTGTTTTGCTTAAATGAGTTTTCTTTTACTGATTATACTATAGACCGAAATTGATATACTACTAATAGGTTTATGAACGCTGGACTGAATTATGGCAATCGTGATAATAACCAGGTGTGGCTTAGACTGAGCCATTTTTGCATTATTGGCTAAAAGAAAGTAATCATCCATTAATTAAGTATGGAGTAGCAGGAGAAGGGAGAAAACATAAAATCATTACACTCACAAACAACACAAAACCAAATTTTGAAATGCAACCTGCAAATGAAAACGACGCGGAATCCTATCAATGCATAGTCAGTGACAGCAACAGTTTTATTTACGCAGACAAAACATGAAGAAGATAACATATAAAAACACAAATAGTATGTGGATCTTTCGATTTTATTAGCGAATATATTCCACTTGGGAGCCTCAGAAAGGACAGGTATGCATCCAGAAAGGGAAAAGGACCCAGGTTGATCAAAAGATTATAAAGTAAAGGAGATTCTATGCTGGTAGAGGAATGATGGAGAGAACAGTCGACACGTATGATGGGACTTAGTTTATGCTCGGTGATACAAATTAGTATTCTTTTTCAGCAGAATCCGGTTGGCATAAAGCTGTCATCCTTCAATGAAAATCAAACGCCTGGAAATATAGTACCAAAACTTATGATCCAAAAGATTCCTACATATGCCGAAGTGAAAAATCATATATTTTCAAATTGTGTGGAAGCCATTAGTAATCGATGCAGAAAACTCTTGAAACATGATCAGACAAGGCCACTGACGAAGAAAAATAGTGCCAAAAAGTTCCATCAGATCAGAGCTCTGACAAAGTGATTATCAGGCGTGGGCTGGCCAGTCCTAGTCCTAAACACAAATTGATAATACAAAATATAAACCGAAAAGACAATTGATGATGATTAGAGGTTACTGTTAATTATACCCGGTGGGGAGGTTGTCAACGTAGCTGATGAGCATTTTGAGCTTACTCCCACCATCAGAAGCAAGACCAGCGTGCATCTCCGCAGCCATGGCTTCGGCCACGAGTACGAGGTTGTGAGTGGGAGTGGCAAACATATCCTCCAGCTCCTTCAGCATCTCCTTCACCTTCTCCAAATGACCTGATGATGAGGAGAAGGAGCTCCCCATGCGGCTGTGCACGACCAGAGCAGCTGCTGCACATGCGGTTGCTGCGCAGGCCAGAGCAGCTCCCACTGATGATCCTCTATCCATTTCAAATGCCAAGCACCAACTCAGGAAACAGAGTTTGTGAAGCAGGTTGGGATTTGGAGGCCGAGATGGGATCAGAAAAGCACGGAGAGGGATTGAAAGATAGAGAAACAGAGACAGAGAGGGAGTGCAACGGAGTGGAGTTGTAGTTGCTTATGAGATTCTCAGTTTAGTGGTTTTATATTTATGTTGGGAGGGAGATAAATTGTTGGGTGGACACATTAATTTTTTATTAGTCGTGAAATTTTTTTAAATTTTTAATTTATCACCTGACAAATCAAAGTATCATGTAGTATCACCCATTAGTGAGTTCACAGTACACGTCCAAGAGAATTTATCTTCGAGGGAATATTTAGATTATAGGGCTGTGCACAAATGGAGTCATTTTATTATGCATACTTAAAAATAAAAAATTCAAAAAATCATGAATTAGCACTATTTATCCTACCACTTATTTGATTGCATTTCGAACTGTTACGATTGTAAAAAATAATGCAATAAAAAAATAGTATAATTTTCTTTTATCACACTTTCTTTATAACTATGATACTTCGTATTATAATTGGATAGGTGGATGGGGTTGGAAAAACCTTTTAAATATTTTTCGAAGGAATCGGAATAAAAGGATATACACGTGTGGCGCAAGCAAGAAGATGGATGGGGAAGTAGAATTTGTCTGAAAGTAAAATAAGAAAATGATTTTTTTTCAAGTTGATGAGGAGAGACAAGAGTTGATGCTTCTCATTGAATGAAACATACAAACAGGCAAGGTGCAATATCAATTCCTCTTCCCAAGATTCTTGCCTTTCATAGCCTGATTGGATTTCTTCACTTATAATTAAACTGATGAGAAGAGAGAGAGAGATAATGGGAATTGTCTGAATTTGTTTTGGGGGGCATGTGTCATATCAATGAAGGTTTGGTGTGGCCGGCAGATCAATAATCTTCTTTCCCCCCATTTTTCATTCTCCCAGATGCCTGACACCTCAATCTCCGATTCATACTCATCCACTCTTCCTTAATTTACAGATTCTGCTGTACCAGAAATTGAGGTTCCCAGCCAAAGCACGGAATCCAAATATTATCACCAAACATATATATGTATATGGAAAGTGTATCAAATAAAAATTCTTTTGAATATGTAAATTGTGAACCATTAAAATCCGTTGATCTTTTTAGATTCGACGATTTTGATTTAATTTCCAATGTTTGATATTATCTCATTTTGTTAATGACAATATCTAGTAGATATCTTAATCTCCTAATTAGTAGCGTCATTATATCTTAATTGATTCTCTCTCATTAACGATCGTTACTTTTCCTATTTGTTTCGTTGTCTCCACTCGCACGACATCACACGTGCAGTCGATGCTTCTCCCACCTCGGTCGACATGTCCTCCGCGCACCATTTTTATTGTTCTGATGTGCGCCAGTTCTGATGTGCATCATTTTTATTGTGTTTGATGTGTACCAGTTCTTACGGCGACGGTGCACAGACAGACGGAAGGAGGTGAAAGCGACTTAGATGATGACAGACGCCGGAGAAAGGAGATGGGGGAGAGAGTCGGCGAAAAGAGATACGGGAGAGTCGGTTGGGGTGAGATGCGACCATTTTTATTGTTCTGATGTGCGCCAGTTCTGATGTGCACCATTTTTATTGTGTTTGATGTGCACCAGTTCTGACAGCGACGGTGCACAGACGGACAAAAGAAGGAGGTGAAATCGACTGGGATGATGACAGACGAAGGGGAAAGGAGATGGGGGAGCGAGTCGGCGAAAAGAGATACGGGACTGGGGATTCGTGGGAGTCGGTTGGGTGAGATACGCGAGTGGGGCTTGGTGGAGTAGATTGGGGATAGTGACGGGAATCAAGGGATATGGATGATTTTTTGACGGCGTTAAATCAGGAACCCGTTTAATAACTTAACTATATTTTCATAAATAAAAAAATCAATTATATGAAAATAATCTGGTGCATTGATGAAAAATAGATCGACGAATTATAGTGGTTCACAGTTTACATATTCAGGAGGGTTTTCACCAGATCCGTCCTCTATATATATATATATATATATATATATATCATACCCATGTATCCATTGAGCCTTTCAATAAGACTAGCAATACTTGGACATACACAATGAGACCACCAACTTGCTCCTCTTATCTCTTCTGATTCACAATGTATACTATGCTTTCATCTCATGCAGTGGGGCTTGTACGTATTTCAAGTCTCATTCTCTAATAGCTATTTCTCCAATAGCCAAAATTGGTAGCATGATGACGTCAGGTGAAAAGAAATTCATGTTGTATTTGGAAGCACAAAAGCTTGCAACATAAAGAATGTTGTATCACTTTATAATTGACTAATATATTAAGTGGAACTCTCAATTATCGATGTGTCAAGACACGAGAGAAAAGTGGTTCAAATATTAGTGGCCACGCGGCGGTGGCGATGGACATTATTCGTATGCAGCAGCCTTTGGTACTAGTTAAGTGTGCATCTTCGGTACTAAACCACACTCCTCCGTAAGGATTTATACATTTGGACTGTCTTTCATTTTGTAAATATAGTGTGGAATAGAAAACTTTTTACAATTTTTATTGCTAGTCTATTTCTTAAACCAAAAAGAATTTAGTCAAGACATAATAAGGGTTTGTCGGATATACTCTTTCAAGATAATTTGCTAGATATTCGAGGAGCTAAACGACGATATTTTAGATGGTTTTATAGGTTCAAAAATTTGAAGGTTTTTGTTTTTCAAGCTTTTATGCCGTGTTTGGTTTAGGAAAATTAGGAACAAAGAAATATAGGAGGAAAAGTGAATTTCCAATGGATTCATTTTCTTTTGTTTGGTCATTGGTTGAAAATTAAGGAGAAATTCTTAAAAACACTCTTTATTTTGATAAAATTTACATTTTTATTTTCCATTGAATTTTTCTCCTCAACTTTCTCCAAATCAAACAAAAGATTTCTACTTGTGTCCCTTAAATTTTCGTTTATCACATATTTTTTCTAAACCTAATAGACCTTTAATGTTTTAAGATATTTTAAAAAGCCTCAAAACCATGAAACTTACAAATCTGAGAAGTCTAAACACAAAAAAGTTGAAGCTTCGAAATTCTAAAACTTCTAAAATCATCAAAAAGGATGAATAAGCTTTTTTAAGAAATTTTTTTGAGGTCAAAATCATATCGCGACAGGCCCGATGGGAAGCAGCTGGCCACAATCAGCTTAGCAGTTTGAATCAACAACTCAGTCTAATAACATATTGTTTTTACACTACAAAAATTTACTAATTTACAGGTTAACATTTATCGGTTAAATATTAACCAGTAAAACTATATCAGTTATTTTATGGGTTAAAATAGGTACCTGTTAAATTTACGGTTTATTTATTGATTAAAATAATCACCGATTAACCTAGTTATAAAAATATCTGGCGAAACAAATATCGAAAGAGATTAATTTTAAGAACCAGCTAGCCAACCGGCATGCCAGCCGGTAGGTCGGTTGGTCAATCTATTCTTAAATTTAACTCGGTTTGGTTTAATTTTAGATAAATCGGGTTCTTAAAATTAAACTACAACTCTAAAATTAAATCCTAAAACCTTCTTCAAATCCTAAATCCTTAAAATTAAACTGCTCTAAATGTTAAAATCCTAACTCTAATTGTTATAACCATTAAAAATCTAGCTAATTACATCATTAAGATGAGACTCCAATATAATATAATATTATATAATATTAAACTGGGAAACCTAAAATCCTTAAAAAATAACTTTAACTCTAAAATATTTAAACTAATTTAAACGAAACTAATGTAACTAATTTAATAACTAAACCAAGCTTAGCTGGTAAACCGGCCGGTTTACCAGCCACTTTACTAGCTAAACTATTCCAACCGGTAGGTTTACCGGTTTGGATAAATCTAACTGGTAAACCAACCGGTAAATTAGCCTATAAAATCAAACATTTCTTTATTCGGTAACATCATCTCTAATTTAAAAGATATTTTTTACTGGTTAATACAACAGTTAGTAATTTTTTAACCAATAAATCAAATTTATCGGTTATATACCGGTTAGATTCTACACCGGTAAACTTGTGAAATCTAGTAGTGTTAGTACGCAAGGGATTGTACAAATGCATATGAAGATGTAATTGTAAACACAAGTGACATAATGATTTAAATAGGATTTTAACAAGATAATCAAGCATAATTTAGAGATCACATTCAAAGATGATAAAGAACTCGTTTTGTGATTAATGATAAGGAAGAATGTAAGTATACTTAGGCCGCCTTTTTATCTCTAAATTTCAGCTCAATATATGTTTTTATTCTCACTACTCCCTCTAGCTTGGCTAATTGGCTATAATTGTCATTGCCTGTTAGACTAGTCTTGGTTCTGGTTAGGTCACATCTTTGATTATTAGATTATATTCACACATCCAAAACCCCCATAAAGTGATGTCTTTATTCATTTCACATTTTTTTATTCAGGTTTCGTAGTCTTTCACTTTTTAAAACCTTTCACTTCTTTATTTTAGACACTCACATTCATATTTACGTTTAAAATCTTCTTCCATCATATATTATTTTTTTATCTGAAAAACTTTCATGTCAATAAGTGGCATTCTTAGTGAGCTTTAAAGTGTTAAACTAGCATGTATACCATTCTTTATGTATATTACTACGACTAGAGACATTGTAAAAGGCATTTAAACTACATAAACATAAAACATGTCTAAATCTCTCGCTCCTACTTCTCATTATAATCTATTTCTCACACTCACTTAACACCTGCTGCAGGAAGGGGAGGGGGTGTTTGGGTTAGCCCTCCCCCTCGCCTATGCCCCCCCTAACTCTCTCACCGAGGTCAGATCTAGCCTCACCGCTAAGGCCGGCAATAGCGCCAACCATTTGACTATCCCTGCTTTGATGCTACAGTAGTCGCGCCTGGGTCTCGCCCAAATCTCCTCACCGTAAAGCCAGCCCCACCACTTGAGAGGCCCTGCAGTTATCACTTCATAATCGATTTTCCTCGATCTTGCCCCGCCTTTCGATTTCGAAGCCAAATACGACTCTGCCAACTTCAAATACCGCATGCGTCCTTGCCCAATCCCACATCAAGCATTGGCTTGTCCCTCACCTAGATATTAAAGATCTGGAAGCCCCACCCTTAGGATGGAGTCCTTGCTGGTTAGTCGTAAACCGGCGTGAAACACCTGTTGGCTCCATTTTTTCGGACTTTATGATTAATCGATTGGGTCGGCCCAGATGACAGAGCTGACGTCTACGATGGTGCTCGTTGATCTTGAGTATTTGTGAAAGTCGGTTTCTATACAGATCTGTCTAGTGGCTCATGTTTTCTCTGAGTTATTTTGCTTAAAGGTTGTCTTTGTTCAATACCGGCGGATCTGGCTTCATCGCACTGGACCCTGTGTGGTTAGCCATGGAATACAGATTTGGATGGATTGATGTTGTGCCCATATAACGCCTGCTCCACCAGCCACCGGTGGCATCCGATCTCTGCCCCAAACTTCCTTTAGATGCGTCACTGTGCCCACCTTGATAGCTGCAATGGAAAACTTGCAACGAGACAAGTCAACCTGCAATAGAAGATAAGAGCTCAGTTCTTATGTCATGGTCAGACCACTGCAAACGCCTGTATGGTTGTTCATGCCGATTCTCATGCAACTTGAGCATCTGCACGCCTTGTCATGCATGTGCCTCGGGCACTGGGTGCGTTCACCGAGCTAGGCTTACCCTGGCCCCTTAATTATGTAGCCCATGCGCTCAAGGGCCCTCACTTTGGTAGGTTGTGCTCATTTGTCTTCAAGAGCATCGGCCAGATCCTTCGGACCGCATTTAATGCTTCAGCCATCACCTTGTAGTCTTTATGAGCCCCCTATAATCATGTAGGCTCCTCGACTCAACTCTTATTCGTGTAGGCATTTTTGTCGATGGCCATTTGGATCATTTAGAAATAAAATATCAAACTTAGTAAAAAAGAGATATGGTAAATAAGCACGGAAGATCTCTTATGATATTGTAACGACCAACAATCACTATTTTATGTCATCTTCCTAAGAGAGCATATTAAAGTAATCAATATTGGAGGTCCATAAATGATAAAATTAAAAAAAAATCACAGAGCATCTAAAGTCGGCCTTATTAAAGATCAATGTCCAAGTCTAGATAAGTCCAGAAGAAAAGTCCAAGCACATCAAAAAGAAGAGTAAAAGGAAATCCAAAAGTAGATTTTACAAGAAGTCTAATAAGAAGAGCCGAAAAGATGAAGAAAAGGAGAAGGGTATGTAGATTTGTAAAACTTTATGGAGTCTCCTACATCAGTCAATGTTCTATAATGCACACGATCAACTAACTAGAGCGCGCGGCAAGTTTACTATTTTGTATAATCACCGCATATGCAATTTTACTCGCCGAGCGCGCGGCCGATGTTTGATTCTCTGTCAATTCTATCTTTCTTGTTCAAATTATTTTGCTACCTGCACTAACCTAGGAGACTAGGTGCCGCTTAATCTATGAATCATTATTTTCAAGAGAATCCATTTGCATTCTACGAGGACCTTGAAGAGTTGATTCGATAAAAGAACCGCGCAAGGAAAGAAGTAGCTGCAACAGATATGACAGCACAACATAATCAATCGTGAAAGAAAACTCTAAAAGAGCTCACTACTCCCACCCTCACGAACTATCTGATACATATGTAGGCCATAAGAGAAGATGAAATTAAAGTTAAGAGTGGAGTCATCAATCAACTCCCTAAATTCCGAGGAACACTGGGAGAAGATGCCCAATGTCACTTCAAGAATTCAATGTGGTCTTTACAATCATGAAACCAGCAGAAGTCAATCTTAACAGATACTGGTTGCCGGCATTCCCATTCTCAATGATAGATTATGTTAAGGAATGGTTTTTTTTTGCATGCAGGAACAATCAACACATTGGATCAGATGCAAGAAGAATTCCTTGCTAAATATTTTTGTGTAGTTAAAGCATCACAAATACTCCTAGAGATATGCAATATCAGACAACAATCTGACAAGACAGTATACGAATATTATAAACGCTTCAGGAAATTGATAACAAAATGTCAGGGTCATAGGTTTCCGGAGCACGCATTGATAGAGAATTTCATTGAAGGAATGACAACTTCGGAAAGAAAAATTGTAGATGCAGCAGCTGGTGGTTCATTGGTGAACAAGTATCCAGAAGAAATCTCGACACTCATTAAGGAGATGACTGAGAACACCCGCTCATCAAACCAACTAATGAAGTGTTAATTGTTAATCATGTAGAAACAAAAGCAGAAATACATAGAGAACCAGTAGCAGCCCCTTCATTAGAAATTGCTGAGTTAAGAACTATGATACAAGACGTGTCCAAAACAATGACATGGCTATGCCAAGCTATGAAAAACATGACGTACGCACAATGTAAGATATGCATGTCATCTGAACATACCACTGAAAGATGCTCTTCTCCATAGAAAACTCATCCCCATGATAATGAAATATCAAAAGAAGGCATCAGCAAGCTTGATTCAAGACTAACAAGTGTGGAGCAACAACTCATGCACCAATGTAGGGGAAGTTAACGCCTAGAATCAATCCATGAAATAATTGCTCTAAGGAGCGGCACTCAACTACAGGAAAAGACATCATAGGATGATGATTTCTACCCCCTTAGACAATCTCCGCGTACTTTACCTCGCGCGGAAGACAATTTTGCTGAGTGTGCGGAGATAATAGCAAGTCCTGAAGAATTATCACCGCACGCAGCGATGCATGAGCCCACGCGCACGGAAGAAAACCTGGTTTGCTGGAATTCAAAAGCAACAAATCAAATAGCTCAAAAAACAGTAACTTTTAACCAAACCCCAGTGTTGTCGAGCAATTGACTAATATTTTAGAATGACGTAGTTTTATGATTTATTAATCAATCCTCAAATAACATGTGTCTAAAAGTAATCTATCCTGTTTTATGTAAAATCAAATTCTATATATGATCCGTATTTTGTATGTAACCTCCTCACATGAAACTGATCTCTCTACGCTTTATATATCCTAATATTCCTTTTTGGAATTTAATCTCAAACAATCAAGTGATTTGCTGTTAAGGAAGTTATTAAGATTATAACCAATCGATAATAGATACATGTACATGTAAATATTTTTAAAATTATTAACTGTCTGTTTTGGATAATACCACCATTATTTTAAGAAAAACTACTCTTGTTTTGTCTTGTTGCAAACTGGCCTGACAGCGGTGGATCACAATCCCAAAAGGGGCCTGAACTATCATCACTTACATAATTGCGGTCAGAACTATCACGATTTCTTAAAATGGTGCGATGAAAAAAAAATTGGATTGATTTTCTACATTACATTCTGAAACTAGTATTATTATAAGACTTAGATTGTGTGCGAAAATTATGTCGTTTGGTTATCAAAAGATGTCGTTTTCTTCATGTGCACAAAACTATATAATTTATTTTTATAAACAAACAACGTAAGTTTCGCACACAAATCTAAGTTTTGTAATAATATTAGTTTTATAATGTAATGATAAATTTTATTTAGAAAATCAGTCCAATTTTTTTTTTCATCGCACTTCTCTTAGAAATATTTTTAAAAATTATAATAGTTCTGTCGGCAAGTAGATAAGAGGTGATAGTTCAGAATCCGTTCTAAGTTTTTCCCCTTTATATATAAGTGGAACCATGAATTGGAATTGAATAGTATGAGAATTAAGGGTTTTTTTTTTTTTACTTCTCCGTAATTATTAAAGTTGGGCTCGTATTGGTGAATTGTCTTGGTGTTCCACCATCCACCCAGGGTCTCCGATAAAACCATCAATTCATAGAGGAGGCAGCTCCAGTCACGGCTCCTTCCATTCTGTGTTGTAATAGAACCAGCAGTAAGAAATCTTCTCTGCACCTCTTATTTTACTTCTCTGGACTTCCGAATCTTTTGTCTTCCTGTTATATGACTTGCGAATTGTTTGTTGTGGTGGATGCCTTGCTTCTGAATAGTAAATGGAGCCCTTGCATTTGGGTATCTCTCCAATGTTTCAGAATAATATATTTTTCTGTTGGTTATGGACTTTGAAAAATTGTGGAGGCCTTGACTTTTGCATTGCTGCACACAAAAACCTTATGTCTCCAACTCTCTTCATTCAAGCTTGGTTATGAGTTCTCTGTTGTTGCCTGAATCCAGATTCTACAATACCCCAGAAATTGACTAGTGAAGAATTTGACCATGACAACTGATCCGACTCCCTTTTGTCACCACGACTCTTTAACCAAATCTCTCTGCAAATTTCGAACTTTGTAATGAAAGTACCAACAAGAATTTGATGGGAAACTTTCTAGTTTTTTCTTTTTGTCTATCCTCCCCTAGTTTCCCTCCGCTCTTTTATTGCTGGATATGGAAGAACTCCTCTTA
>NQLW01000046.1:345232-400463 GCA_002312845.1 Kalanchoe fedtschenkoi | reverse complement strand
GACAGATAATGGAGGAGAGTATACTGGGCCATTTCATGTTTTCTGTCAACAACATGGAATTCGACATCAGACTACACCGCCAAAAACACCGCAGTTGAATGGTCTTGCTGAGAGGATGAATAGAACTTTGATGGAGAGAGTGAGATCCATACTCTCACATGCAAAGTTGCCCAAGACATTTTGGGGAGAAGCTCTATTAGCAGCTGTTCACGTGCTGAATCTTTCACCATGTGTTCCTCTACAGCATGATACTCCAGAAAGAGTATGGTCAGGAAAGGATACTTCCTATGGTTATTTGCGGGTGTTTGGGTGTAAAACCTTTGTCCACATTCCCATGGATGAAAGGTCCAAGCTTGATGTCAAGACACGAGAATGTGTGTTTATTGGCTATGGTCAAGATCAACTTGGCTACAGGTTTTACGATCCGATTCGGAAGAGGCTTATCAGAAGCCGTGATGCTGTGTTTGTTGAAGATCAAACCATTGAAGACATTGGAAAAAACTCAGAAGAATGTCTCTGAGTTTAATGGAGGTTCAATAAACTCAAATTTAAATTCTACACCGACGGTGCCAAGGGTAGATGGAGATGAAGTGCAAGATGATCAACCGAGGATATGTGATCATGATGCTCCCATTGAGGCTGGACTAGAGATTGTCAATGACAATGATGATCAGCCTCAACAACCACCAGCAGAAGATTTGCCAATCCACACAAGGTCTGGCAGAATTGTGCAACAGTCCACGAGATATCCCAGAGATCAGTTTGTGTGCATAACTGATGAAGAAGAGCCGGAAAGCTTTGAAGAAGCTATGTCCGATGATCACAAGAAGGAGTGGAATGCAGCCATGCAAGACGAGATGAAGTCCTTGCATGAGAACAAGACATTTGAGCTGGTGAAGTTGCCTAAAGGCAAGAAAGTCTTGAAGAATAGGTGGGTGTTCAGAATCAAGAAAGATGAACACGGTCGCGAACCACGATTCAAAGCAAGACTAGTAGTCAAGGGATTCAGTCAAAGGAAAGGGATAGACTTTGATGAGATTTTTTCACCAGTGGTGAAGAAAACATCCATTCGTACTGTTTTGGGGATAGCAGCAAGGCTCGACTTAGAGATTGAGCAGATGGATGTGAAGACTGCCTTCCTTCATGGAGACTTGGAGGAGGAGATATACATGGAGCAACCGGAAGGTTTCGAAGTTGAGGGAAAAGAGGATTATGTGTGCAAGCTAAACAAAAGCTTGTATGGCTTAAAGCAGGCACCCATACAGTGGTACAAGAAGTTTGAGTCAGTTATGGGGGAGCAAGGCTATAACAAGACTACTTCAGATCACTGTGTATTTGTTCAGAGATTCTCAGTTTGTATGTTGAATTATTGGACTTTGAATTTTCTTCGCTGAGGCTTGTTTGACTAATGGTCAAAAAGAGACAAGTCAAACGCCATTGCGACCAACACATTTTTCGGGTCGTGACAGGCTTATCCATTTACGATAACAACTATGTCTGACAATTTTACATATAAATCATATCCATATGACAAAAATGATAAACGAGATTCTTCCTCGGGCATGTTACTTCCAGACACCAATGATAACTAACGTAAAATGGTTTCCATAAGAGTTAGTGCAAATCACATATGTATATTAAAATTAGAAATAATAAAGATAGCCATAAATAATAATAGAATGCATATCACTTACTGCTAATAATTGTTGCAGGGCATAAGTAGCATATGTAATCCTCGGATCCTGACATGGTCATTCTGTTAGCCAAGTTTAATTCTTTCATGTCCACTGGGATTTCACCAATAGCATTGATATAGTAAGAATTAACGTACCCTATACAAAAAATTTCAAAGGGGCACTCAACATATTTTTTATAAGCCACCTTCGAACAAAGTGATTAGTATATATGGAAATCTAATGATCAACGACACCAATACATATGAATTGAAATTCAATAAACTAATGAACTTGTTATTTTTAAATGAATGCAGTCGAAAACATAGCTTTTTAGGCCATGCAAGAAAGACCTACTCTGCATCTGCCTCAGAGACCATGAGTAGACCCTTCTTCATAACTGGAACTGATAACACGACCTCATGGTTAATCATTAGGTCGACCATGACCTTCACACGTGATTTCAGGAGCATTTCCATATTTATCACGGGGTCCGACATCACTTTTCTGATTGCCACCACATCTTGGTACTCATTCGGTGCGGCACCCCAAAGTATTATGAGTAAGCACTTTTTCTCAATCTATATAAACAATTACTAGCTCATCAAGTACCCCAAAATGTGTATGAAAGGATAAAAGAAATATATGTGAACCAGTGCGTACCTCAAGCAGCTCATCAAATTGATTGTTAGGGAATTCACCCCATCGTTGACTAGCACTAGATCCCTCCTGAACCCAAGTGAACCACACTCTTTAAGGCAAAGTATTTACAAATAATCTTGAAGAAAACATCGACGAGCAACTAGGGTTGATAGATGATGAGGACTTCTTAGTGATGACACGGTGGAAGAATTCCCAATTGCGTATGACTCAAAGCTTGGTGAAGAAGAGGAAAGGATTGACGAACCTCAAAATGAGGAATTGGAGCTGAGTAACAATGAACCATCATATGCTCAAGTTCATGACGACTTTGTGGATACCTATTTAAAGAAGGCAGATGAATCTTCTGACACACAAGAGGAAGAAGAGGATATTGGCACACCTATAGAGTTGCATGAAGATGTGGATCTTGATTTACCCACAAAACATTTGAGGCATGGAGAATAGAGAAAATAGATGGATCAGCAAAGCATGTGCAACCATCATGTGTAACCATCAAACTAGATGTTCTATATGAGGATGTATTTTTACCCATACCTCTCAAACATCTTGACAATTCTTGGACTACCATCATCAAAGATGAGAGGAGAATAGAAGAGACACAACTCTCACTCTCAAAAGAAGACATCCTGAGAAAGAATTCCGACACGGGCGATAAACTCTAATCAACAAAGGTGGACAACTCTTAAAATAAGACTTCAAGGAGGATTGAAGACTCCTTCTGAGAAGAAGTCTTGCCAAAGACGAGAAACTAGGCCATTTATAGGAAGTAACCCGCACTGTGAGTTCTCTTTTTTTAAGCATTAGAAGTAGGACTAATATAGCTTGAGTGGGTTCCCACAATTCATTAAATGTCATAATTTCATCTTAAGTGTGAACTGACTGGAAATCTTTTTCCCATCATCACCTTCCAGCCTAAACTTGCAAAGTTCATATTCAAAAACATGCATTCACTATGCTATCTTTATAGGTTTCAATGCTTAAGGGGCTAAGCATTATTTAAGTAGAGGAAGTAACATATCCATGCAAGATTTGCCAGAAATATGTATGTTTTGCACACACAAAAAGTTGTTTTAGAAGATTCTTAAAGTGGAGATTTAAAACTTCTAGCCATTTTTTACTTATGAAACTTCTTTTCTTAGAAATGTTTCGGAAAAAAAAAATATAATGAGCCCAAGCTCTAATCATATGATCAAAATTTTGCTTGTATCGACTTCAACGGATGAAAGATCAAAAGTATCATTAATTCCAAACTTGTGAGCACTGATCAAAAAATATTTTTGAAATCCTTGTAATGAAACCGGTAGTAGAGAAATCAGTAGATAAAATAGTAGCTCAACTGGTTTGACTTGTGAATGTGTTGATCATCGATTATAATGATGAAATTATTGTAATAAATTAAACTCAGTAAAATATACATCATCTATCAACCATGACAATGTGACTGAGTATAAAAATTGTCCCTACTTTACATTCATCATACATTTTAGCTAATAATGTATCCTATATGTCTAACATTTATTAATTATGTTGTCATCCTAGAAAAGACATATGCAGTTGAGCTACTGTAGTAGAGAGTTTTATCTAGGTTATTTAGCTCTCGCAAACCTATAGTATGTTTACCTATAAACAGGTAAAAGCATCAATTTATTTTTTATTTGACTAGTTGGTACTGGCACAAGCCTTCACCTCTAGATCAGCGGCAAGAAATTATGAAATAAAGCATTCATTCACTGAAGTTATTATGTAACAAAGCAATCATTCAGTCAAAGCAAAATGAACATAACATCACAACAACAATTTATTAAGTTCAAATATCTCAGAACAACAATTCGCAAGTCACAGGAGCTGAACTACACAAGGGACTTATACACTAACAGTCATAGGGATAGACATAATCAGTTTAATAAAGTGAACCTAAAACTGACTCATAGCACTGCTATACGACGAGCTCTCTTACTGCCTCCTGGTCTCCTGAATGGAGATCACACGACATACCGAATAATGAAGGCGAAACCTCCTTATATATCCTTGGTGTAGCTTACAATTTAAGATAAATAATTTATGCAAATATTATATATATCTTCGTGGAAATCTGATTAGAATCGGATTTAGACAACTAATAGAAGATAGAATAGGAGTAAGAATTAAATTAGGAAACTGTTTGCCCACCAACTTTGCTTATCTTTTCGGAAGAAATCTGCTAGAAACTATAGATAATCTTCCAGTCTTCCTATAGCCGCTTGAATTGTGTAAATCCGACTTATGGTTTGAAAGTTACGCCCCACACAAGTTGGAAGATCAAGTGTCTTCTGATTTGGAAACAATGCACTTCCAGCGCATGCATCACTTAAAGTCCCACACGCTAGACTCTCCTGTGTGGCAAGCCGGTGACATTAACTTCTTTTTCCTTCTGAATGTGATATGTGTTTCTCTTTTTTCACTGATGCCACGCATGTGGTTGATGATTATAACGCGTGACTTGGTTGTTATTTGACAAAAACTGTCTTATGTCCGTCTTTTCTGATCTTGTCCGAATTCTATTCTAAAATTGTCTTCTTTAGCATGTTCTCGCGTTAAGACTTAAAATAATCAGGAAACATAAAAATTAGCTAAAACCATTAAATAACACTTAAAAAAATCAAAAATTAGGTGAATTAAGTATAAAATAGACCGAATAATTGGTCTCATCTAATACCCCACACTAACTCTTGATCGTTTTCAAACAAACATTAAAATTCAAGACATTACAACAAATAAATATATTTCATGTGTAGTTCAGTTTTATTAAATCCTTATTTTGCTGTGAATGTATGTGGACTACAAACTCGTTCCCTTGCAATTTTTTGATGGTTGCTGAGCGTGAGAGACAGCATTGCCAATAATCCTTACAATAATAATCTATTTTCAAACTTGTGAAACCTGTCTGAGTCCCTCACAAGAAACACCTTCTGCAGAATTTTGGACACCCCCTTGATGAACTCGTGACAATCCCCACAAACTCTCAGATTCTTGAAAATCTAAATCACATCTCCTCCCTCTTCCAACCCTTGGCAAACCTAGGGCAACCCGAGTGCCAAGTTCTCATTGCGAGCCTTCAAATTTGCCATTTTAGACTCCTCTTCAACATCATGCAGTGCATATTGCACCACATGAGTGTACCCTCTCTCCCTTTCATTCTCTTTTCGATCTCCTCTAGCACTGCATGAATTTCGAGAGTCAACGGGTCTGTGCTGTCCTCTTTGAATAAAATATGAACCTTTTTATCGATCTCTACACACCTTCACCCAGCCACTTTCTTCAACCATTTTGTCTTTCCAATTTCTCATACCTTCTCATCATCTTTCTAATACCCTGTATTGGCAAAAATGATGGACAACAAGACGTAGTTAACAGAGTTTCTCTGTCCGAATCTATCACTGTGTTTCAAACTTCTCTGCCCATTTCGACATTTCCATGCACTTAACAAGCACTATGCAGTGTCTGCCAAATCCCTGCATTTGGTCTGAACGATATGCTGTCTATGAGTTTTTTTGCTTCCTGTAGTCACCCTGCATGACCTAGTGAATCAGCAACTCACGCATAATGCCTGACCTTAGGCTTTACATGAAGATTCAAACATAATTTGAAGAAGATATTTTGACTATCTTCCACAAGTCCAGAGTGGCCGCAAGCTGACAGGACAATCAAGAAGCCAACTTCGTCAAGTTGAATGTACTCCGGCTGCATTCTGTTGAAAAGTCAAACAACGCTCACTCCGATTTCATGCTTTCCGTAACCAGTAATCATTACCGTCCATGAGATGACATTTTTACCAGCATTTTATAAGGGCATCCACATTGAATAAACCTGAAAAGTAGGTTTGTGTCATGCCACGTAGAATTTGTGTCATGCCACATCACCATCTCCATAAACCTTCTTTTCATAAACCTCTTACCCACATTGAATAAACCTTCCATACAACTCTGCACATGGGCCCACGTGTCATATTCTTTTTTTATACATTTTCATATCAAACTAATTACTAATATAGTAAATATTTTATTATGTTATTATGATTTATTTTTACTACTTTAATTATTAGTTAGAGAAGAAAAATATAAAACATCATTAATAATTTTTCATTAAATAACAATAATAATATATTAAATCTAGTACACTCCACACTTAAAATATAATAACAGCCACATAATTAAAAATAACAGCTATAAAATATTTAAATCTAACAATATACGGCGTTTATAATTTTAAAACGCCGTATAGGTCCAGCCTAATTCATATAAAAAACCCTAATTAAATATACGACGTTTATAAGTTTAAAACGCCGTAAAAAGTGTTCGTCAATTACATATACGGCGTTTTTAACGTCAAAACGTCGTATAAAGTCTACACAATAGACGGCGTTTTCAGGTTAAAAACGCCGTATTTGTTTCATGGAGCGCTCTATGCAGATGAAGCGGTATCATGCCAGATGAGGATAAACCATCTTCCACATTGAAGGTTCATGCCAGGTAAGGTTCATCCTCTGACATAAACCTCGTCTATAAACCTTGGTTGGAGATGCCCTAAATGCCGCTCAGCTTCCTCAGCCAAACCGCATTTGAGGTACATATCCATAACTGAATTACACTCTGACAAGTCCAGCTCGAATGGTAATTTCATCACATAACAATGTCTTTGCTTACCAAGATCCATGAGCGCTAAATTCAAAAACACACCCATCAACCTTGAAATAACAAATCCATCAATCTCTAGTCCGCTTTCCATCAACTGTCTGAAACACTTCATTGCTTCTCCTACATTCCCATTTTGTGCGTACTCGAGAATTAGTGTTGTCCATGAAACCACACTCTTCTCTTCACATTACTTCAAAAATACCCTCGCCTCGCGCATACACCCACATTTCACATACCAATCAATGAACACACCCGCAATAATTTTCTTACCCGAGATTGGGAACCCTCCAACAATCAACGCTGCATGAACCTGCGTGCCATGCCTGACTGCACCTACATAGCCAACAACCTTCCAACGTTTCTGTTAGGCATTTTATCAAACACCTGGGCGGCTGTGTCCACTCTCCGCATTTCGAATACATGTCTATGAGATCATTGTTCAGCATCAAATCTGAGCCAAAACCAATCTTCTCAGGCGGCGTGAGCCTTTAGCCCTTGCCCGATCAACAACTTTTTAGAGCATTTTCTCGAGAAGTCTACGTGTGTTTACCGCTCACAATTTAAAGAGGCGGACATGAACATGTCCGGTAAAAAAATATTCTAACACCTAGAAAAAAAACTAAAAACTCTATTAACATTAAAATTATCTTTATTTAATAATAAGTTATTATTTTTTTACCTCACACTAAAAATCAATTAGGTCTTTACAGTTCATAAGCATATATCATAATGAGAAAATAAACATGAAAAAAAAGAACCCGAAAATCTCAGTTTGGTCAAACTGGTCTCCTAATCCATGTGCTAACTAATCTGACCACATATGCAGTGTCTTCCTCCTTACATGCGGCTTCACTGAATTTTTCATGCGAGATCCATTAATTAAGACATGTACGTGACAAGTTATAACTTGCACGTGGGTTATCTCTGAAATCTCAGAAAATTGACGTGCTTTCTATAAAAATCCCACACTATGACTTTGTCATAGTGTCAAGGACTCAGGTAAATTTTTAATGTTAGTAAATGATCATAATAAAATTCGAAATAAAACAAACTAGAATAGTCTACTCCAAAATATGTGAAGTGTCAGGTTAAATAAGTTTGATGGTATAGAAGACGAATGATATGCAACGTCAAAGTATAGACCCATAATCATTTGCTAGTGGGTCATCCGACTCCTCTATGCGGTCATGTAGCACTTGCCTTAATAACTCCTGGGTGTGCCTCATGCATGTTAATGTCAATGTTACAATAATCATTTTTATTCATGAATGTTCACATGACTTGATATAGTAGGAATGACAAACACTTAACTAATTTATGTCATTATTCACTGTAGTCACATTAGGACTATCATCTGATCCATTACTTATAGGATTTTCGAAAGGAGAGGTAGAATGATCCATATATTACATAAATCGAGTTCAAATTGAAGTAAATTGTAAAAAACGTGCAACAAACTTTCAAACAGCAAGATTGGCAAGATTTAAAATAAGCTAAAATAGTATAGTAAGTGGTTCTCAAAATTTATTGAAACCAACAAGATAAACTCAAAAGGTACCCGTTTTGTGCATTAATTTGACAAGCATCCAACTCTGATAGTATGAGAATTTCTTATAATTTGTTGAAATATACAGAGAGAAATGGTAAATAGAATCAATTCTTTTGTTGATGATAATGATCTTACTCGACAAAAGAGCTAAAAAATATATATACTCGAGTAGAACAAAGCTAAGAAGAATTTGAGAAGAAAGGCTAAACGATGTCATATGGGCAAACAATTCATTTTAAAAATGGTTTGTGAAGACTACTGCATTTTTAACAAAATGACTCTTCTTCAGTGCAATATGATTCAAAATTTTCCACATCACATAAATGATGACACCTGTGCCTGAAGCATTCTGCACATAGCTAGAACAAAACTGCCGTGACCTAAATACCAAATAGCACACTCGCACCTCCATCAAACAACGTCACCTGCACCTGAACTACAAGCCTCTCGTGAGAGATCTATCATGCCTTTAAAGATTTCTTAAAATTTCCGAGACTTTCTTCGATTCCAACTCAGCTTAAATTGCTTTAATTCCATACCCTCGAAATGCTACTTTGCCTTAACATCACCAGCATATCTCCTACTTGAACATTTTGTTTAAGCTCATTTCCACCATCATAGCTCAAAGGTTAAAAGCTTCACTGCCTCATATCATTCAAAAAATCTGATTTCTTGCTTGCTCAGGTCATTTTTAGGGGTATAGCAGGAAACAGTATGTTACATAAGAATTGATTTGAAAAAGACTTTTGATAGTTAAAACAAAGCTCTGATCCCAATTTCTTCAGTTATTTAAAAAAATTCTACAAATGGGCACCTTATTGTATCAGTTTGGCTGAGTATTCCATTCAACTGAATGTAGCGCTACAAAATTTTCTTTAGGGAAAAAGTAGGTTACATGAGGGAAACCCTCTATCTCCATTTCTCTTTTTTGCAGATATGAATGTTTTTATGGGCATTGATTTCCATCCCAGATATAAAAACAAGTGTCTCTCAACTTTGTTTCCTAATAACATTTTTATTTTAGCTAAAGAGAATGATAATATGTTTAAATCTCTATTATAGTTCCTTGAATGCTCCGGTCCAAGAGGTAGTGAGTGGAAGTATAATTTTTTTTATGCTGGGACCAATATGGAAGAGAACATCACTTTCGTTGGTTTGCTTAATATTGATTTAGGGCGGTTTCCTATGAAGTATCTGGGAATTGTTTTAAACTTAAAATCTTTGAGGTAATGTTCTCAAGTCTAATGTCGGAGAGAAAAGGAAGGATATGAGAGGAAAATTTTGTACTTATGTTGTTCCGAGGTTTTTAGGGATGAATTTGGGGATGTTAGGAGAGATTCCATCGCTATTCATTTTCCTTCTAAATTTGGAGAGATTTAGAAGGAAATGGGTTGATTCCTTATTAAAAGACATTTTAACCTTTTTTAAATTAGTTCACCTTAACATTATTGTTATGTAGGGTTATTATTGTCAACCTTTTATATATTTCTTCTTTATCTTTTCAAATCTTTCTAAAATTTGATAACAACCATTTTTATTTTATTTCAAGTCTTTTATTTTGCTTTCTCTCTGCTATTTTCAAATCTTTTCACTCCAAATATCTCTAAACTCAGGAAAAAACATAAAGATGGCCAATGGTATTATATTAATAAGCAGGATGACTGAGAATATCCAAAGCTATACGGTTAGAGTTAGAACATGGTGGAAGAATTATTTTATAAACCATCAAAAAGCTTTCTAATAAACGAGCAGAATTCTTCATTCCAGACAAAATTTCAAGAGAATTTATAGAAATTTTTAGTAGGTATTATAGATCATTGGATTGCTTATTAAAAATTCCTTATTAAATGGAAGAATGTGTGTGTTCCTAATTAAGAAGAATAGAGACCTAGGCTTATTGGATCTTCAAGTCCCAAGCAAGGCGCTGCAAAAAAGATGAAGCTTTGCTAAGGAAGAATCAATGTTGTGGCCTAATAGTCTTCTCTTATATATGTTCAGCTAATGATATATGGTACACTTGGGCTGTGTTTGGTTTAGGCAAAATTTGGAGGAAAGAAAAATTTGATGGAAAATTAGTAAAATTCATTGTTTGGTTTAGATGGAAAATAGGAGGGAAAGAAAATTAGGTGCAAAATTTGATGGAAAATGTAATTCTTATCTCCAACAAATCAATCCAATCAAATTCAATGTATCTCAAACAAATAATCAATTTTTAAACAAATTCAAAATGTTAACATTTTTTACATATTTTCCATAAAACTTTCCATGATCATGAAAAATGAAATGGATTCCAAACAATTTTCCTTGACATTTTCTGAATGAAACCAAACAAGAAAAAATTAGATAGAATTCTTCAAGAATTTCATTTCCTTTCTAGTTTCCCTCAAATTTTCTTTTCTACCAAATTTTCCTTAAACCAAACACAGCCTTAAGTCCGGCCTCATTTTCAATGAGTAGTGAAGAAAATTCTTTATTTTAGGGAAGATGCTCTCAAACGTATATATAAAATTTTTATCTAGAAAACATGTGGGGAGCCTTTACTATGTGAAGGCCTCGAGGTTTGTAATTGCTCAATTTAGGAAGAGTGTATTGGATGGAACAATTTTCTTTATTAAAGTATAAGAAGTGCGCATGGCTGGTTTTTAAGAACTCTATCCCCGCAGAGATGAAACTACAAAAGTTTCAAAAACATGGAAAATGTTATATGCATTTTGTACAAAAGTGGAGACAAAAATCATTTTGTTAAATAATGTCATTTTAGAATTTGTATTTTTTAAGAATTTACGGGTTTTAGGTTTTTATTGTTTTAGTGTTTTTATGAATTTTTAAGATTTCAAAAATCTAAGATTTTTAACATATTTTTAAAAACACAAAAACTCTAATACTCTAATTTCTAATATCCAAAAAATATTGAAACCATGAAATGCTACCAAAGATCATGATCATCATAAAATACTAAAAAACCTGAAACTCATAAAAACCATAAAAGTAATGTTTTTAAACTTTGAGGATACATTGATTATATATAGGGATAAAACTCAAAAGGGGTCATGAACTACCACCATTTACCTAATTGCGGTCCGAACTACCACGATTTTTAAAAAAGATGCGATGAAAAAATTGGATTGATTGTCTAAATAAAATTTACCATTACATTCCTAAACTAATATTATTATAAGACTTAGATTTGTGTGCGAAAATTACGTTATTTGGTTATCAAAATAAATAATATCGTTTTGCGCATATAAAGAAAACGACGTCTTTTCATACTCAAACATTAATAATTCTCAACAAATTTAATAATATCAATTATATTTAAATGTTCAAACAAACTGATCTTAAACATCATCCAAAATAAGTTTAATATTTTTTCTATCGCATCTTTTTTAGAAATCGTGGTAGTTCGGACCGCAATTAGGTAAACAGTGGTAGTTCAGACATCTTTTGGATTTTTTCTCTTATATATAATGTCTCCATATATCGAAATAATTAAAAATATAATTTATATTTATAATTTATAATTTTCAAATTTTGATTGGCAAATAGTAACCAAACATGCCTGATTTTAATTCCAATTATTTTTTTACATATTTTTTCAAATATTTTACTCTCATTTTTTTTCTTTCTCTCCTTCCAACAATATTTTTCATTAAATATAATACTCAGAAATAGAGTCAAAGGATATGATACCGAGTTGATTTTAGAAAATAATATGATTGAATTTATAGAGATTCAGAGAGAAATGATAGAATTTGAGCGATTCAGGAAAAAAAGTTGATTCAGAAATCGGAATCCTTAATGGTCTATTTGGTTTAGAGAAAATTCCGTGGAAAGAAAAATTAAATGAAAAATAGATTTTCCATGAAATCCATCCTATTTTTTACTGTTTGGTTAGAAGAAAAAAATAGTGAGAAAATGCTAAAAATTCTTTATTTAAAACAAACATTTTTTCTATTTTCCATCTAATTTTCTTATAAATTTCCTTCGCATTTTCTTAAAAAAATTTCTTCTTCTTTTTCACCAAATTATCCCATCCATCAAATTTTCCATGAACCAAATATAGGCTAAAGGAAAGAAGTCAGGAAATGAATCCTCCAAATCTAACCTCAATTTTTGAAGGAATGGAATGTTCTAAATCTAACCTCAATTTCCTTCTGTGGACGACAATACCCTCAGCTTCACGACTGACCACCTATCTGTGTGTCTGCCGCTAACTCTCTAATTTCTAACTTAACGTAACACCTTGAACCATTCCGATTAGTTGCAGACGAATCAGGTCTGTGGGAGGACAAGTCTGTCGCAATTAGCCTAGCTGACAAGTTTCCACAAAGCCTGGAGGAATAAATAAGAGAGTAAGAAAAAGCGAAAACGTTTACCTGAGATGCATGCAAAGGTTCAAAATGGTTACATTTGCTCTATTATTTCTCATCCCCACGAGCTAATGTGTAAATGCTTCCAGTATTTTCTGGGTTCCCCGTATAATATATAGCAGCAGATTGAACATTTTGACCATCAAGACCAGCATGCTGATGAATGGAGGGCAAGGAAGATTGCCAATGATATGTCAAAACAGAAGGTAAGCCAGTTTCAACTTGTAGTCACCCTACCTATTCTGTTCACTTACATAGTAATTTCGCGATATGAAAGGGCCATTTTAAGGGATGAGGGGTAACTCAGTTGGTGAGCGCCTCACTTAAGAAGGGCTATAGCTCTCGAGTTCGAATCTCCAAGGAGAAAAGTGGGGAACCACTATTGAGCCATTTCATCACTGCTAACAACCTATTAAGAACTATATTTTTTAGTTTGCTGACACATAATTTAGGTGCTTATAAATCATACTTGGTGCCATCTTTTTAAATGAAAACCAAGATTCTGGGTTTCAGCATGAAAATAGTAGCTCACAATAATTCTAATATCAGTGATTACATTTGGTGGTTACTTCAGCTAGAAAAGTTGAATCTGAAGTGAGAAAAATAATTCTGGTAGTTTAATATGACAGATGCTTCTATTTGACTTGGGTTTAGCAATATTTAATTTCCGAAGGCATTCATACTGAATGTTAATACTTAGCTAGTCTTCTGCTCGTTTTTGAGATTGTATTAGCAAAAGAAGAGCGCCCACCAGCAGTAGCACTTATTAATAGTTTTTATTATTGTGATCTTCCTTTCTGAATAAATACTTGGTGCCATCTTTTTAAATGAAAACCAAGATCTATTCAAGTAAGACAGCTTTGAGAATTGTGGAGCTTGAGAAGTTCAAGTATTTTCTTGTCCACTCCTGGGTTGGTAAAAGTAAGTGTGAACTGCTCTTTATGATAGTGTCAATCACTTGGCTTCACATCTATGGGCGCTGACCTCTTTTATCTAGCTACTCAAACATTACATGCTCTCATATGTTTTCACCTTCACTATCTATTCTAATACTGTGGTGTCTTCTTTCCCTGCATTTGCTAAGACTTCCCAATTTTCGTTTGTGATATAAGCTCTGTATTTGCAGCTTGAACTGGTTCTTATTGTTGAGAAACTACAAGAACTGCGGTCATTGAGGATTGAAAAACTAAAAAAACAAGGTGAATAATCTTCCAACAAATTTCATAAACCATTATATTAATGTTTCTCTTTTCATTGGCTTCTCAATATTGCAGGTCATTTTCTAAGTTTCTTGAGAGACTTCGAGCTGCTGTTGAGGAGGAAGAGCGTATAGCAATGGTGGCTGCGAAGACTGATGCAGCTAAAGAGGCCATAGAAACTGCACAAGAATCGCAGAGATTCTTACACAGTATGGTCCCTGTGGTAAACTATGACTGTTACAAGGGTGGACCTCATGAAAGCCAAAGTCAAAACAATGCAACTAAAAATAATTCCAATGAATGTCTGGTGACTGACGAGGAACCTGGAAATAAAGGAACTAAGCAATTTGGTCATCCAAGTGTTCAGAAATCTGTAGGAAATTTGCCGATGGGGTTTTATCACTATTATCATGGGAGCAACACTGATCTGGGCACCCTGATTGAGGTAGTTCAGTACAACTTAATATTTGCTATATGAACTTTGCCATCTGACAATTTCTTTACCTTAAGTAATATCTGTTGCTACTCATATTGTCAGATATTTTTCAGGCATATAACTTCATGGGTTCATATTTACCTTTTATTTTAGTTCTCTGATTTGATTGGCATTTCAACTCATTCCATGATAGACGTGAGTGTTTTTTTTTTTTCAGTGAAGCCATTTCCAGTCTGTTATATTTATATTTACAATAAATTTGTCTAGTTTGGAATTTATGTGCTGCACCAACTCTGCAGGTGAGGGGAACTTGGCATGCATACATAAGACCCGGAGGAAGGTATCGATCAAATCTGAAACTTACTGTTGTATAATATTTGGGATTCATGTTATATCTGTCTGCAAGAAACTATTACGCTTCATATAGGATGGCAGGACTGACAGGCAAATGCCTCTAACAATATTTTTCATTAGGAAATGAATTTTAGGACACTGACATCCTTGCCAGCGATTGCCCATCAACTTTATTGAATTATTCCTATTTCAACCTTCATCAGTTCCACATTTTCATATGAGTGTTTTGCAATTGCATTGTTAAAGTCAGTTTAAATTGAGGGTTTCTTTTCATTCTGGAGCTTAAGGAATGTGGAAAAGAAAGGAGATAAGAAATGAGAGGGTAACAAGTTTTTCACCAGTTAAGTACACAAGTGAGAAATTAAGATAAATCTTAATTTTGTTAGTTTTGTCAGGTTACTATGATGTCTGCAATTTGAGTAAATTATCAGTTATGTTAAGATAGAATAGAAACAAAGAGCAATAAAAGTGACATGTTGGGTAATAAGTGAGTTTATTCAGCTCTCTTAAATTCCTTATTTCCAGAAGTATGATTATTTCTCTACCTTAAATCCTTATTAAAAGATCAAAAACTCCTTCTCCTCTTTTTATCAACCACAAAATAATGGTTTTATTCTCCTTCCTCTTCCTGACATTTCCTTCTGTTTCCCAGCTGGCAAACTGTTATTTTATAGTTTTCTTTGTGCAGATTGCCAGACATATCCAGTCACATCAAGTGCAATTTTTAGTTCACGGTCAGCATGTCTTGACATAAACCTTAAGTTGGTAGTTATATCATTTCATAAATATTTTTTTTGAAAAAGAAAAATATGATAATAAACAATATTTGTTGGGAATTAAGCAAATTAAGTTAATAATTCAGATCTTCAGTTAAATACTGTCTTGTCCAGTTATTTAGATGACTAAGCAATTAGGATGCCCATGAAACCAATATGTAATGTGTATGTGTTGTCCAGTTATAGTCGAATTCAGAAAAATTTACTTGAGGTTAACATATTCTGAATAACTTGTGTTCATGTTGTGTAAGAAAATTGTCACAGCATGCGAACAGATAGTGCAGTGGAGTATTAATTGCAGAGAAAGTCTTTTGAAATATTATTTAAACTGTTTTATCTATCAAAATTTGTAGAATGGTGTTAGATTTTTTTTAAAAAAAAATAAACTAACATATAAAATAATAATTATACAATAATTTTTTTATCAGCATCGTCATGGGAGGTTTACATTAAACCTAAAGCAATGTGATTCATTATTTTATTTTTATTTTCTCATCAACTTTTGTCGGTTACATGTACGGGTGTTTAAAATTCGGTCTGGATCAGAAAATGACCCGGTATCGGTCCGGACGGATGAATTCCCGTCCGGTCTTCGGTCCATCAATTTTATGGATTCCGCTCCTGTCCGGTCCAAACACTGAAAATTATGGTCCGGGAATGGACCGATTTCACATTTTTTAAGTAAAAAATCAACATTTCTAGAATGATATTCATATTTATCCATCTTAAAATATAAATAAAATAATTATTTAATTATTATTTTGATAAAAATATTTATTTTTTATTAATTCAGTCCGAACCTATCCGGTCCGGTCTAGACCTATTAGAATCTGGTCCGATTTGCAGTTCTTAAGATCTATGAATTCAGGTTCCGGTCCAAACCGGTTCAATCCATTCCGTTCCGGTCCGATTTGGGACTGATAAACACCCTAGTGTTCACTATACGTTTAAAACAGTTAATCGAAGTCGGTTAACCAAAAATTTTAAGTGCGGTTAACTCAAAAAATCGATTTGGTTAATGGGTAAGGTTATTTGGATTGTCGGTTAACCGATTAATCAAATAAAAATAAAAATATTAATATTAATATTAAATAAAAAATTAAACCTAATTTCCTAACCTGAGTGTCATGCGTTAGTTTTTTGTGAACATCATTTATTTCAAATTTCAAATATTTTATTTTCTGAATTGATTTGAGAATTCGGTTAAAATTTTTGTTATTTCGGTTAAATTAATCAAATTTTAACCAAAAATTTGGTTAATCAATTAATTTAACCGAATTGATCGAGTTTTTGGTTATTTGGTTAAATTAACCAAAATTAACCGAAAATTTGGTTAACGATTAATGGTTTTTGCATTCGGTTAACGGTTAATGGTTTTTGTATTCGATTAACCGAATTTCTTATTCAATCGGTTAACGGTTAATGATTTTTGCATTCGGTTAACCGAATTTCTTATTCAATCGGTTAATGACGAATTTTACACCCCTAGTTACATGTCCTCAACAGACTCTCATCAGACTAACTTACATGACATATATAGAGATTATTCATAGGTGCTCTCATCCCAAAACAACATCATTTCACTATAAGTCAATCTAATTATTTTAATCAAACCTAAACGTAATAAAACATCTAACCAAAAATTGAAATAAATCCAAAAGAATCAGAAAATCAAAAATAAAAAAACAATTATTTTGATTTGAAAATTTCAATTAAAAAATCAATAAATTAATAAAAAACTAGAAAAGAAATATGTAAAATATTATTTAATACATAAAAATTCAACTAAAAACCAGAGTAAAAAATCACAAATTTAAGATTTTAATATTTATTAAAAAATTATGTTCATATGATGAATTAATGAGAGATGCATGCCTTAATGAGTGGGCAGATGACCACGCTCGAAATTTTCTTTTTATAATGATATGGATTATTTTAAGTTTTGAAGTTAAAAAAATTATAATTAACCTCTCAAAATAAAAATGATTAGCGTGAGACTGTTTATAAGAATTCTCTCATGTGTCACTCGATGATGCGTTGTTAGATATAATCTCGTATCTCTCACAAGACGCGAGTAAGTAAAGAGACCCTGAACGTTGAGAAGGCTGGCTCAGGTCTGAACATTTGGGACGCCGCATGGTCTTAACTATTTTAAAGTGCATAAAAATAGTATGGAATATGAATCATTACGCTAGGACCATGACACTATGATGCGTGCTTCATTATCCACAAGAAGCTACGCTAGCTCTAATTGAGTTGACTTAGCCAAGTGATAATTCTGATTTATCATATATTTTTTGGTTTTAGTAAAACTAATACATAAATATTCACGACTATAAATTGTTGCTTTGGCGATGCTAATTGTGGCTAAGACCACAAACACAGCCAAAAATGGAGTCAATAACACTGATGATGCTTTATGTGTTTTCCATGCATGATATAATATTTAGATACAGAGGCAAAAGTCCAAGACCACCAAAATATGAAGCAATATCCTGCTAGTCGTTACACAGTTTGATTGTACCAAAAAATATACTTTTGTTACAGTCATAGCCATTCCTCACTGCTAAGCAGCTTCAAGCTCGGATTGACCTGATCCCTCCATATTTTTTAAGTGCGGCACACCGTGGGAATCTGTTGAAGTATCAGAGATACTGAGCTTTGATATATTATCACATAAGGACGTGCAAATGTTTCCTTTCCGTTCTGCAATGAGTTCATCTTTTCTGGTCGATGGCTCTACATCTTCACTTACAACTTCTAACTCAAGTTTCAGGAGCTCTTCTTCTATAGATTCCTCATCTATATCAGCATTTGACTGGGACAATTCTGGAGAAAGAATAGTACTACATATGAGAATATGCAGAAAATAGTATCTGGTCGCTGAGATTTACATGAAGTGTGCAGACTACAGATAGCTCTTAAGACCGATTTGTGCCACCATTTTTAATACTGCTGCTTAAGACCAATTCGTGCCACAATTTTGAATACTGGGGCTGACTACATCAAAATGAATTATTCTAATTAGTATAGCACTATCTTCAGTTTCAAAGTATACTTGTTGCAGCCAAAACAACAACTTATATGTGAAACCTGACAAGAATTGCTATAGTAAGGGTTTGTAGCAGTGGCGGAGCCAGAAATTGTTTTTCGGGGGGGAAAATATTACATAATCAAAATTTTGGGTTGAATTTGGGGGTGCAAAATTAAAAATTTCGTTGAATTTATACATATAATTTTTTTTTTATATATATAAATTTTTTTTTACCCTAGATAGAAGAATTTTACGTGGGATTCGGGGGGGGGGGGCTGCCCCCCCAGTGGATCCGCCTATGGTTTGTAGGCGCTCCATTAAAAACATTTCCCTAGAGTGCCATTAAGTATGCACCGCATTTTGGAACACGAGCTAAATCTTTAAATGACAGGAAGGATTTGAATTACCTATAATACTTGTAATTTGCTTTTGTGAATCAACAGCCTCATCGAGCTCCTGTAGACAGTGTTCAACTTCAGTCAAACTGATTCTATTTTCCTTCATTGCACGTGCGCCGATTTGGATAGCTTCAGAAACCTGTTATCCAGAAGGAAGGTGAGCAGAGTATGAAAAGCTTTGTGCAGATATTAAACATGATAACTGGATAGTCGCATTATCAGACAATGACATCAGTCATACTGAGGACAGTCCTATTTTAAAGCCCATGATGCACTAAATTCAGTTTATGGCTAAAATACCTTTTTTGTGGACTCAGCATTGACTATCACGCTGAGGACTTCTTCTACTCTATTCAAAAGCAATATACATTTTTCCCTACTCTGGGAAGCCATCTTCATTTCCCTTACGTGCTTCACTGAAGTTATACGGTTTCCGCAACCTAGAGAAGTCATCGCTGAACTTCTGAAACTGAAACAAACTCAGCATCAGAAAGTAAAAACAAATCAAGACCGGTTAGTTCTTTTAAGTACTTCTTTATGTTACAGTTCTCATGATATGGGTCTACAAAAAGATGAGTGCTCTTGTCCAATTACCCAACTCGCAAAAACTACTTATAGTTTGGAATAAGATAAAAGTCAGATTTTAAAGTTACTCTAATACAACAGATCACAACTACTAGATTTTGATAAATTTAAAGAACGGATTAGATGTAGAAGTTACTAACCAGCAATTTTAGCGCACAAACAAATTTGAAGTTATCATATATTTGGGACAGTAGCCTTCAATTTGAACATATTTCCTTGCCAATCACACTAAATCTTTTTTTCTATTATCGTGTTTAAAGTTCAAGAGAACTCAGATTAGATCAAAGATGAAATAAGTATAATAAAGTTCACTTTGTAGAACTTACTTAGCATAACGTTGGTCGATAACATCCAGTTGTTTTTGAAGTCTTTCTATCGTCCAAGTCAAGTGCAAAACATCATAATCCAAACTCATAAGACGAGGGACAGGATTATTTGACAGGGAAACCTTTATACCCTGCATAAGAAAATTTATTGTCAACCAAGGGCACCAATTTCCCAGATAGATAAACATGCGAGTAGGTAAGAAATTCTACCACACTGCCTCAACTAATCAATTCTAACAGCAATCAAGTTAAATCTACAATCCATACGGAGTACTTCTTGAATTTTTATAAATAACTTTCAGAAAATTTTATTCAAAAATGTAAAAAAGGAACCAGAGCCAGGTTACTAGAAATTAATGCTAAGATGTCTCTGAACTACAAGGTTAAGTGAAAGCCTTAATTACAGGAAAGAGTGATGCATACAAGTTGAGGACCAATCCACATGTTTTTTGATCAAACTATTCTAGGGGTGATTTGCTATACTAGATACAATAAGCAAACCAAGCAAATTGCAGAGACATCCACACATTGATGCAGTGAATTGTTATTTCATTGGTGATGGAAAAGTAACGACTATCAAGTCACTGGTGTTTAGAGTATTGGATTGACATCACAATTTGAATGAATATGAAATACCTCTATGACTTCGGCCTTCTTGATAAATATGTACCTGGCTTTCCCACACTCAGACATGTAACTTAAGATTGATGAAGCCTCATTTGGTCCGCCACATAGTGCCTGAAACATTTCCTTAGTTATGATGCATGATGGCGTCCAATGATTTTGAGATAGTATTTTCACAACGTCTGCTGATTTCTCCTGAATGCAAAATCAAGAAACCTAGTGTCAAATACTTGACTAATAACATTTGGGTAACAAAGATGTAGGAACTTCAAGTAGAAAACAAATGTGATACTTATTATTATTTAACAAGATAAAATGGGTTTGGTTCTACTTATCATATTTTTATGGTGGACCTCGTCATTTGACAAGGATGTGTATGATTATGCAGCCTCGGGGTTGTAAAAGTAACATAGATGAAATAAAAATTGAAACAAATAACAATGACAACCCAGGAAGATAATTCCACGCCTACAAAATTATAATCTTGAATAGATGCAATAGTTTAGTTAGCAAGGGTCGTCAAAGTGAGGGAAAGAAGTACAGATTGGACCTTCAACAATGGCATAAGAATAAGAGGACTTTCCAAGAGAGATTCATCCGGAGGTGCGGGTCTTCTAACTATCTTTAATGCTCTTCGGAATAAGATGGAGATATGGCTGCTAGTAGGATCCAAGAGGTCCTCCATGCAAACTATGTCACCATCCTTGCACATTTGAACCTGTGATGATTAAAAAGCAGAAGATGTAGGGAAGAAAAAGACTGATATCAAAAAAGTTTTGAGCTTTTACATGAACTGATAAAAGTCCAAGAAGGAGTGTCTTGTATTCAGGTATCCACATTCAGGGCTCTTTTTTTTTGTGAATCAGAGAAAAGCAGTTAGGCAAATGAAGTTAATACTGTGGAGGAGAAGTTTAAGGAGTAATAGGAGAATTACCAAGACTTGGTCCAAGCACAAGGGAGTCAGGCCACCGCGATGAAACCAACTTTGCTTAACCTTTGAGAAAGCAAACATAATAAATCAAGTGAGTAGAGAGAGGCAGGTACATTAAGGAGACGTCAAGCGCGGTGATGAGAGAGAGGAACCTCGAATGGGTTGATGATGAAGAGATTGAGATGGCGAGCGACGTCGAGAATGAGATTCTTCCAGAAAAGATACTTGGGTTCCCAGTCGGTCCTCTGGCCGCTGAAAGCCTTGAATCTGGCGGTGGCTATCGCTTCCTCGTCCCACTCTCCTCCTACTTGTTTCCGAATAAACTCACCAACTGAATCCTCAGCCATTTCAGAGCATCACACACATTTGCTCTCCTCCCATTGAATCAAAGAAGACTGTCACTTTAATTTTCTAATTCTCTCTCTTAATTTGCTTTAAAAACAAACTCAATCAATAATTAATTTAGATAATTTATTACTAAAATATAATCTCTTCTTCTCTTCAAATTTCAAAACATCAATTCTATCCTAAACTATTTTAACTAATTATATTTTCTCCCCAAACGCTAATCCGTCTTCCTCCTAGATTAAAATTGAATCTCAACAGACAGCCACATCCATCTCTCTCGGCCCTCGCAGCCCGCTTGCTTTGATTTCATTTTTATTTTCTGACGATTCTCTCCTCCTCAACCCAACGATTCTTCCCTTCCTTCTCCTCAACTCAACGATCATCTCTTCTCCTCAAAGTGACGGCCCTCCCTCCTCCACTCCACGTCTCATTTCGCTATTTAACTAAATCAAAGTGATGGCAAAAGATTTCGACAGCTAAGAGATTGAGTAGAATCACTGTGATGGTAGGTCATTTCTTTGAATTAACCTATGACTATAATTGAATTTGGAATTGAAATGGTAGATTGTGGGTAATGTTAATTTGTTTAGTGATTTGAACTACCCTCCGTCCAATATGTAGTTTAAGATTAATTTGAGTAAATTAAGGTAAAGTAAATGTTAACAGTTGAATAAATTTCATGAGTGAGTGGTTGGTGTTTTTTATTAAAATTCGTGCAAAAGTAAAATCGGTAGATTATTACTGGTGGTGAATAATTTTTTTAATTATGATAAAGAAATAATTAATGTTTGATATTATAAGATAGCTGTTAATATTAAATACGCATTGAAAATTGTTATGTGACAAATAAAAGTAGACAAAAAAAATTCGATTAAATGACATGTGAAAAAGCACAGATGAAATAAGTTGGTAAGTCATTTCTTGTAGTTTAATTTATAATGAAGGTAAATTAAATATGAAAATCACTTGCAGAACTTATTTAGTTATATATATTTCCAGACAAATTGGTTGTTTTGAGTTTTTTTTACTGTTGTTGCATAAGTTCAATTTTGCCTGTGTATGCAGAATCTTTTTTCCTGTATGTGTCCCAGTATACATATACTCCCTCTGTCCTCTTTTACATGTCACTTAACCGAATTTTTTTGTCCACTTTTACTTCTCCTCACGCTCACTTTCTCCGCCGTCTTCCGAGCACCAAAGTTTTTTTTGGAGGCACCACAATTGTATCAGATTCGCCTCTCCTTGTCGAATCAGCCCCAACTCCGCCCTTGCGCTGTAAAAAATTGAAGCCTTCTAAGTAAACTTGGAGGATTGTGGTGAATGGTTATGTAACTCGAGGAACTTCAGATTCTATTTTGGTGGTCAAGAGAAGTATTTGAAACGGAGCCAGCTTTTGGTTATTGTACTAGCTGCCAAAATGGAAAGCTCAGTTCGACTTTTGATTTAAGGAGCAGCATGTCATCATAATTCGAAGGTGCGCACGTTTTTACCAATCAGTTTTAGCGTATACGTAAACTGAGTTTTTGTTATTCGTTTGGTATGATTCTTGATTTTAAGTTAATCTATATAAAAAGATTTTTTCAACCATATAAGTTTCGAAATCTAGTTCAAGTGGAATAATGAGATAATTGGATTGAAAGGTAGGAGTAGCAAGTTGTCTGTTGGTTTTAGACATCTTTACCTACTGACTTTGGATGAATATATCTTCATACTCTGATATCATAATTATGTAATTCTTTCTTTATACATGTTCTAGGTGAAACCTAGTTTCTAGGAATATATGATATTGTTTCTAATTCCACCTGGTTAGGAAAAAAATATGTTCCGAAGTTATATGTTTAAACTTGTATGTTAGAATTTGACAGCTCAACCATCCAACTTTGAGGGTCTGAAATTTGAGCTTGCGATATCCGAATTAATTGATTCTTGTGTCTAAATTATTTAGCTGGAAACAAACTTTTTGTAGGTATAAGAATCATGATTTAGTTATGTCTAGTTATTAGCTTCCAAAATGAGATTATTAAATCTGTTTTGAATAAGATTTTAGACTTGTTTGTCGTCCTTATATAATGTAAAATTGTAGGTTATAATGGAGCATAGTTATTATTCAAGTTCTTTAAGGATTGTTGGATTCGATCAGAAGAGGTGAGTAAGTAATTCCTACGTATTTCTTTTCGTACAATAAATATGTGATTATTAATAAAGCATATTAGGTATAATATGTACACATTATATATCCACGTGGAAAAGTGAAACTGTTATATTGAGCATTCATTCGTGTGCATATGCACTGCACATGTCTGCGACGTTCTGTTATATGATTGATTTTACGATCCAGATCGACAGTGACGACTGCATAGCCATAAAGGGCTTTCCGTCGCATTTTATGTCTGTTCACGCATATATACTTGCATTGACATATGTCATTTTGATGTGATATAAGAAGCACATGTTTAATAAATTAATAAATAACCACTACGTACACAACAAATGTACAAACAGTGAATGAGCTTACGTGATAAATAAAATATTATTTAAAATAAAAACAATCCCCCTTTCGGCTCGCCAAGTACGTAGTGAGTTGTTCACTCACGGAGTCTTTTGACTCACCCCATTATTTAAATTCTCTTTTCAGATCAATAGTTGGCCAGTAGTGACGGGGTTCGAGTAGCAATGAGCTAGATTTTTGGTACGGTATTATTCAGTGTTCAGTCATTTTATCCAGAGGAGTCATCAATTATTTACTTCATTATTTCATGTGTAGCCGCTCGATGTATTTGGGCAGTATCTTGAGTTGAATTTGAATAGTTTCAATTGGAATATTATTAGTATGTTGAAAATTTAACTTTGACTTTTCTTTTTCGAGACTTGTTTGATTAAAAGTCAAAAGACAAGTCAAACGTCATCGCGATCCTTATTTTTCGGGTTGTGACATGTGTTCAGACAATTTTCATAAATTCAGTATATATGTATTTAGTTCTGTTGGTATTAGGAGGTTCCATAATTGTAACTAACAATAATTTTGTGTATGCAGAATCTGATTTTGCTTGTTCGCCATTTCTTTATTTGGGTGATCAAAGAGGAATTATATATGAGAACTTGTTCTACCACATCATTAGATTTAATGAGTATAAAATGTCAATGATTGTCAATGAGGAACTTGTTATGAAGAAAGAAAAAAGACAATGTCAAAGAAGGATGGTTATTACCATCGTGGTATTTATATTTTTGTAAACTGAAGTTAGTTTGTATAATAGGTGCAACGTATTCTAGCTGTGTTTCAACCATGTACTAAAAAATTTTGAACCTTGTACTTGATTATCCAGAAGTGTATTCAGTGCAGATGGCATTGTACAAATTTGTTTACTTAATTTTTTTAATTCCTTAAAGGAAATATGTGCATGAGTTAGTGCATAGATTTCAGATGATAAAATTATAACTTGGCAAGTAATCCAATTCAGTTTGCTGCTAAGAAATATTCAGTTTGCTGCTAACAAATTTAAGACATTCAGTTGGTTGTTAGCCAAATTGCAGTTCGATGCTTATAAATTTTTGAAGCAACAGTTATACTCCAAAACATTATATGTTCTTTAGTGACAATGCTCAGTTGCACAGCTTCCCAAAAAATGAAAAGTCTTTCAAACAGTGAATTTTGAAAGCTTAACTAGCTGAATTCTATAACATTTTACGAGGCTGTGAAGAAGATGAGGGTTGCGGTAGATGCTCTATGCTAAAAGTCATTGCTCGTATTGATGTTTGTGCCCTGCTAAACATTGCATCACCTTTTCCTCGAAAAGAAATTAGAACCGGGCCGTGTTGTTGTAGTGGAATCAATAATATTGTGTTGCCAGAAATCACATAAGGCTGCTGCCATTCTCATATTGCAATTATTTGCATCCTATAAAAGAAGAACAAAATCTTACTAAATACATAATATGATAAATGATGTTACGAGCAACAAACAACAAAATATTAGTACGATAAGTGAGAAATCTAAATCAATTCATGATTAAAACCAAAGTTGTCCAATACTAATAAGATAAAGAATGACAGAGGATGACTAATTTCAGGTAATGGTAGTGTTAAGTTGGAAACATACATGACTTGCCCACATCGCTATTTGCGTAGCCTCTTTAGGTTTGCGCCAAGGTTGTCATTGCAACATAAAAATGGATTAGTAAAATAATATCCACTACAATATATAATAAAAAAAATTCATTGTGTACTGTTCTTCTTTTGGACCGGTGCATTTTCAGCTCTAGTGCAATGTTCTTCTTCAATTACAATTCGCAGATTATCATTTTTTGCTCTCTTTTATTTTTTTTGTCCATACTAACCAGTGTTGTAAAAGGCGCTAGGCGGTTGGCTTGGGGCCTAGCAACTAATCGGCTAGGCGGGGATTAGGCGGAAGGATTAATCGGATGATTAGGCGGAGTTATATATATTAATAGTATATTTAATAATTAATTATAAAATTATACCTATAAAATTTAATTTTATTTTAAAAATAAAATATATAAAATAATTAGGCGCTAGGCGCTAGGCGGGGCGTTTTTAAAACGCCCAGAGATTAGGCGGCCGCCTTTTAGAACAGAGATATTAACTAGTCCTTTCAGCAGCTTTTTTGAAGCTTCGACCTTTTTTGGGTCCAGCGGATCTCTCTTGCAGTTTGTGTTATTATGCCCCACACCACGACACCTTGTGCAATGTATTACACCACCTATTTTGCTTTTTGCCCCATATTTTTAGCTCATTGTCTTATCTTTGATTCTACTTTTTTGGTCCATCACTCTATTTTCTATATAAGGGAGGCAATATTAGATTTTTTGATGAGTAAGACCACACAAATGGACCTGAGATTGGTTTAACAATAAATTAATAAGTTCCTAGAAAAATATGTTTACTATACGTCTGATGCTCATATATGTTGTGTACTCCCCCGAAGTCTGTGATGGTGACACATGCATGGGCACATAGAATGGCAGTTAAATCCCTCAGAAGGCATTCACATGTTCTACTTGCCAAGTTTGTCAAATACATTCCCCACTGAGTGCTATTAAGTTGAAATTTTTCAGAAACCCCGGTCCCAACTTCACAGTCCATTGATGCATGTTTATTACTTTCAAATTTTTTCCAATTAAGTGAACAAATATCTCCTTGATGTTGTTGCGTCCCCCTAAATTTCTCCATAAACCTTGTCATCAATAAGCATTGGATAGTTTCAAGGCATGTGATAATTGGCTCGAACCTCACATCTTTAATGAATGCATTAAAACATTCTGATATGTTACTACAAAGTGAATCACATAGTGAAAAGTAGGAGAATCCAGCCTTTCACCACACACTCTTATCGAACATATCGAATTTTTCAATATATAGATATGCTCTCTTATCTAGCTCCTTTAAATGATTCATACCCCTCATATGAGTATTATGTGTAATGGCCCTCGCACTGGCTCACATTGCGTCTTTCAACTCCTCACCCTATGCACATACACAACCTATGCTCGGATTGGGACATCATTTATTTCAGTGCCTCTCCTAATCCCTAAAGAAAATTTACATGCTGCTAGCATCAGAATTTTCATGCAAAACATAGGTCATATCATGAATGCAATGCATAAAAAAATTATTTACCTTTTGTTAGTCATATATGAAGGTCCATCCATGTTCAACACCTTCCCCAATATCACCTAGTAATTACTTGACGAACCACACCCATGTTTCTTTTGTCTCGACCTCGCAAATTACATACGCAATTAAAAATATATTATCATTTTCATTCCCACACAATGTTGAATGTATTTGTCCTGTATAAGCCCTCTTCAAATGGCAAGCATTCAAGTTGATTATGCGTCTACATCTCTATACAAAGCCTCTCTTACAAGTATCATGACATATATAAACTCTTTTAAACCTCCCATTATCTAGTGCTAGATGGATTATTGTTCCTAGATTATAAAGCTTCATTGCCTCACAATAATTTCGCAATATCAGGTATTGCTCTCCAAATTTGCCTTCTACCTCTTCGAAAATTTCGTAGTTCTATGATAGTAGGCATAACTTACAATGACCCGTAGATCCCTCATGATATGTCGTTGAAATGCCTCTTCTATCCATATTAGATTGTCATTCAACCACTCATGGTAGTACTCCACTACAAACCTTGTTCTCACTTTCTTGTTACAAAGCTTTCTTGGATAGTTTTGATGCTCTAGAAGCCTCTTAGTCTAAAAAAACTCTACCACATGTCCTATATTTGTGCCATGAGTCAATAATCCTCCATAAACACTCTCTGTGTGGACATTGTGGATTCACTCGTTTATTTTGGTTGATCATGAAATCATAGTCGAAACCTTTCTGAATGACAGAATATAGTAAGGCTTTATGGAAGATCTTCGAATTAATAAATTGAATACCTATGTGATTGGGCAATAATTTATCATATTTTAGGTACCTGTACTAAGTATATTTGAGTCATTTCCGAGTATTTATAAATGATTTATAGTTGATTTTGTCTCTTGTAGGTTAAATATGAAGAAAAGTGGCTTTGGAAGAGGAAAAATATAAAAAGAATGCAAATCGGGTCAAAATTGAAGAAAAATACAATTTAAGGGGGTGAGTTGTAAAAACACCAAACTTCAAGGGTCAATATACAATTAAAGAAATTAAAACTTCAGGGGCCTAACATTTTTGAAAGTCATGGGTCTAATTTGTAATGATACAAAACTTTGTGGACCGAATTGTATTTTTTGGAAGTTCAGGAGGCTAAACTAAACTGTCAAAAGAAGAACTTCAAGGGGCAAATATATAGTAAAAAGTTTGGTCCGATCCAGACCGTGCCGACCTTTTAACTGATCTGATCCAGATCGGGCTGACACGTGTCGGACAGAGAAACGTGCAGATTTAAATTCTCACCTACCCGAACACTTTTGACGATAGAATTCCCTCCGAAGATTATCTAAATTACAAGTTGACATATCAGCTATAAATAGAAGACCTAGGGCTCATTCTTCACATCTTCGCAGACATAAGAGCCCAGAGATTCTACCGTTTAGAGTTGGAGCATCACGAGATTAAACTTTCTTTTACCATCCTAGTTTTACTTTCATTATTATTGTGATTGTATTACTATGATGTTTAGTGAGAAGTATCCTTATTATAGGATCCTACAAATCCTAATTTATTGTAAACTCAAATTTATGTTTATCAATTAAGTATTTTCATCCATTATTGTTTATATCTCTTTGAATTACATATATGTATGTCATGTGTATGGTTGATTGTCTTATTGATGTTACACCCTTGTCTTAGAAATTGTCATGCATAATAATTCAGAGTTAAATAATGCGTGCTAGAAGATTTAAATTTAGGATTAAATTTGTTATCCTCTAGGCTGGAATATTCCAACTCATGAAGACAAGAATTGGGATGGTTTAGATATTTTACTTAGTTGTAGTCAATATACCTAGTCAACCAAAGATCAAAATAAGGAGCTTGTCTAGGATTGTTGAAAAGTTTGTTTATCCTATGACTTGGCTTCATGTTTAGGAGATATTAGTATAAAAACCCTTTGACTAGTACGTGTGAACTACGAAGAGCAGAATTGGAAAATAGCATAGTACGAAATCAATTGTAGTCAATAATTGGCTGTGAGAACACTCAGAAGTCGGACTCACAGTAAATTATTGAGTGATTATGCGGAATTATCAAAATTACAAGTTACATTGGGGATGATTATTTGCTAGGATTGTAAATTAAAATCGATATTGGTTCGGTTTTGAGTATTATTGGTTTGGTTTTTGATATTTTTAAACCGAACCGATCTAAACCGAACATTTTAATTATATTTTAGATCATATTTAAATTTAATTGAATATATAATACAAATTGGTATATTTATATTATTATTTATATGAAAAGTCTTCTATTTAATAATTAAATTAGTTAATAAATTTTAAGAAAAAAATAAATCGAAGCGAAACGAATCGTATAGTTTGATTATTATTGTCTTAAGAAGTCTGAAAGGTTGAAGTTTGAATCTGTCTATTTCTGTACCCGACACATGTCAACACGACCTAGGTTTGAATGCATGCAAAGCCTACAAGACCTGGATCGAGCGCCGCCAAAATCATGATCTGGTTTGTGCCCCTGGTTGTTTTAGCTCGATTCGGGTTGAATTGTCATTTAACGGCCGAAAACTCAATGAAACTCGAGCATATCGTTTGTCATTCATTCAGATTGACTCGGGGCGCGCTGAATCTCCTCATGCACGATCTGGGTCATGCCAGGCCTAAGGAAATCTTTGGAAATTACATATCGGCCTTTGAAGTTTGTGCTTTTGGTAGATCCACCTTTGAAGTTGATTTTTTATCAAATTTTGACCAAATTTGCATCTTTTTTGTTATTTTCCTCTTTCGATTTGTTAATTAAAAGATAATTAAACTCTTACTTTATGGGTTGATAGATTTGTCAAATGATTGTCTCATTAAAATAAGAAATTAAACGTCTGATTTCTTTTCTATCCTCTTTTAGATTTGTTGCAGGATTTTTCTGTTTTATTTGTTTTTTATGACTTAATTTCTTTTTCATAATTCTTTTCTTATCATTTTTAATGTACATCATCAGACATTTTATATATATTGGTGCATAATTCAATCTTTGTGCATTGGAGCACAACTCAATCTTTGTGCATGGTTTGATCTAGTGCACTATTCAAATCCTCGGCACACAAATTTACTAATGAGTTATATAGTGCACTAATGATGAACACACTGAGTATAGTGATATTATAAAGTGCACCAAAATTCATAAGTGCACTAGTAGAAAAATCAACAGATCTTGGTGTGCACCATAAACTTAGAAAATACTGCAACATAACAGATCTTTTCTCTTATAATTGAAGGTGATATGGTTGTTAGAGCATCGTTCAGGCGCGACAACTGTAATGAAATCGAGACGAATTCAAGGTAGCCATAAAAACAGAAAATCGGTTGTGTGAGACTTTCTCTGCCCAAATCCAAGGTAGCCATAAAAACAGAAAATCGCAAATATAAACTATAAAAAAACTACACATCTATAGAAAGCAACATGACTATGGTCTCTCTCGATTCTCTGTGAAAGCTTATTGATAATTTGTAACAAATATACAATCGAGTAAAACAGGAGAAATATGAGAGAGAGTGACGTGCATGTTAAAGATAGAATACAGATAAAAAAGGAATCAAAGAATATTTATTGTTATATTAGGATAATGATGCGCAAAAATCAAGGGATATTGTTATAATATTACTGAATATAAAATTTTAAGTATTTAATTACAAAATCAAATTAATTTCGATTGTGATATGAATGGTGCTCAGTTTAATAATCCAAAATGGTGTGTGTGTCCTAATTAATGTTGTAAATCAGTTAAATTTTAAATCGCTGGTGGGTATTTGATGTGATTTCGACTGGTGAATCTGATATTCACCATGGTGCACGCATATAAAGAGGGTAAGACACACACAATTATCTGAATTTTTTTCATCGTAATGAATTTATATTTCATGGACATGAAAACTGGACTCACCATGACGGTGAATTTTGGATTCACAACGGTGCACACATATAGGGAGGGTAGTGCACGTATAAAATTTCCAACCATCTTTCAGGGTGATCGTTAAAATAATCTTAAATCTATCAAGGAGGTATTATTTTTGCGATCACTTTAATTATCATGAATTTTGCAACCAAAAAAAAATTCCCTTCTATTCATTTATCTTCTTTCCCCACATTTTTTGGTAATGACCTAATCCTTCAGACAGCCATCAAAATGCACTGCCCATCCGTAGTAAACCAAAACCCATATGATCCCCTTTCCATAAACCCTAACCCTAACCCTAACCCTAACCCTAACCCACTCACTTCTCTACTCATAAAGGATCAATTTGGAAACGTAAATTTTGAAATTAAGGTTAATTTGAAAATCAAAGTTCACGACAGATTGATTTATCAAAGTTCACGAAAGATTGATTTATTAATTTGTAAAGGATCAATTTGGACGTAAATTTTTGTAAATTTATTAATAAGGTCTCTTAATTGAAATTAAGGCACGATCTTAAATTTAAGACATGAAAATTAAAGCACCATACACTAGAGATTTACATGTCTTAATTTCAAAACTTACATTTCTTATTCAGAAGTTGTATTACAAAAAATATTTTCAATATACTTTTAAATTAAAGTAGAAGGAAGAAACGACATCGTATCAATAAAAATTTATTGTGATTCTCTTTTAAAATCAAGTCGCAGTCTCAAATCGTGTCTAAATTCAGTCTAGTCTCGATTTCAGGATGCATTTGGATCTTAAATTCAATCGTATTTTAAAACCACGGCTATACTGAATCGTTTGAGACCGCAGTTACGTCACGTGTGCGCTGATCGGGGTGGACAGTCAGCTACTCGCTCAATCACCCTCCACACACGATTTGAGATCGGAAATAAGCAAGACACCGTTTCAAAACAGGATTGACCAACTAGATTATTGTTTATTAACTGGAAAACCAATCAGAAAAATAAATTCTAAGAAATCATTTTGAAAAAAGAATAAAAAATCTTCAGTTCTCCTCGAATGGTGAGTTTAGAGCCCTGCAGTTCGTGGGGTTGGTGGTGGCTCCAAAAATGCAACACATAATACAGTAGAACAGAAATAATACTCCACCTACGCTATCTTCTTCTTCTTTGGTTTATTTTTGGTTTTCATGGCGCTCAGATTCCTCACTACGTTCCCAATCTTCGTTCAACCCACCGGCGACATATCCTCATCATCCCACCTACGCCACCTCCCCACCGAAATCCGCTTCTCCAGATGGAACAACGCCAACGCCCAGCCCTTCGAAGCACGCCGACGCGCCCAGCAAGAAATTGAAGACGACATCCGCCGCCAACGCCGCTTTCAATCTGCAGACAGCATCACAGCCACCTCCCAACACCCTCCTTCCACTCCCCCGCCCGAGACCACCACCTCCTTCAGGTCCACCGGAACTCCCTCCGCCCCTTCCAAACCCTCCATCCCCGGACGCAAGTCCAAGTATTCCAAAAACCCCGCCACCAATTCCCGCCACCCCGCCGACGCCCCCAAAACCCTAACAATCGCGGATAGGAAGGGGAATGTGGCGGTGACTGAAGATGGGGTTTCTTACAAACTTGAAGGCGTGCCATTTGAGTTGATGTATAGCTACACTGAAACGCCAAAGGTGAAGCCTATTGCCTTGCGCGAGGCACCCTATTCGCCCTTCGGGCCTATGACCATGGACCGCCCGTGGACCGGCAAGGCCCCTCTGCCTCCCAGCAAGAAGAAGCTCAAAGAGTTTGACTCTTTTGTGCTGCCGCCCCCCCATAAGAAGGGCGTCAAGCCTGTGCAGTCTCCCGGGCCCTTCTTGCCCGGCTCTGGTCCTAAATATGTAAGGACTAGGGAGGAGATATTGGGGGAGCCATTGACGCGCGAGGAGATTAATGACATGGTTGAGAGCTGTATTAGGACGAGTAGGCAGTTGAATATAGGTCGGTGAGCCTCATCTTGCTCCGACATTTGTGTTTTAAGGATGATGCAGTTGCTTTTTCAGCTGTTTAAATTGTTTGGGGTTTCTTTTAGGTAGGGATGGAGTGACGCATAATATGTTGGATAATATACATGCTCATTGGAAGAGGCGGCGTGTGTGTAAGATCAAATGCAAAGGGGTGTGCACGGTTGACATGGACAATGTCAAACAACAGTTAGAGGTGACTCATTTCATCTGTTTCATTTTTTTTCTAGTGTTCTAAGTGAGAAGGCCTTTCATATATGTGGCTTGGCCAACACAGGATGACTTTGGGATGGGATGTAACATAATTTGAGCATAGACTTGCAGTTTCATCTAAAATGCTTGTGATTCTTTGCATGTCTGTGATGGCTGCGTGGTTGTGAAGATACACTTTTATTGCAATTCTGTTTGAGCTATCTTTTTATTTATTTGCTATGGTTTTGTGGGGATGCTTTAAATAAGCTCTCTGTATCCATGGGTTCATATGTTTATTGTTATGCTTTCTCTATAATTGATAGAATTCACTGAACAGTTAATGGTTTTGTCTAATCTATAGGATAAAACTGGGGGAAAGATTATTTATGAAAGGGGAGGAGTGCTGTTTCTTTTTCGTGGTAGAAACTACAACCACAGAACTCGCCCGCGATTTCCCCTCATGTTGTGGAAGCCTGTAACCCCTGTGTATCCGAGGTTGGTCAAAAGGGTTCCAGATGGTTTGACAATGGAGGAAGCAGTGCTAATGCGTAAGAAAGGACGGACCTTGATACCTATTTGCAAGCTTGGTAATGTGCTGTACTACTTTCAGTGGGTGAACGTTAACGATAGCTGCTCACTCTTTTAGTTAATCCTCACAGGTAAGAATGGTGTGTATAAGGACCTTGTAAACCATGTCAGGGAGGCATTTGAGGCATGTGAATTGGTCCGTATAAATTGCCAAGGAATGAATGGGAGTGACTACAGAAAAATTGGTGCTAAGCTTAAGGTAAAATTATTTTTCATCTCCTTTAAACATCATTTTCTGTAATTGTTTAAGGTCTTTTATGACTTGAGATTCATTTCGTGGTTTGAACTTGAAACCCCAAAAACTAGTAGTGCAGAACTGCAGGTACACTGGTAAGCTAGGTTTAATCTCTTGAGAGTTATTTAGTGTTCTATTTTCAGCCTACACATTTATGAGCTGCAATAATATGATTTCGTCGTCCTTACTTTTAGGAGCTAGTGCCTTGTGTGCTTGTCTCATTTGAAAATGAGCACATACTCATGTGGAGAGGCAGGGAGTGGAAATCTTCGTTATTAAGCCCAGAGGTCAATTCTACTGGATCAGAAAGTCATGATGCTGTAATGACATCACCTTTGTCAGAGGCGCCAGAAATATCACCATTGACTATTCCAGATACATCTGTTGCTGGTGAAGATCAGGGCATAACCAGCCCAAGCAACCCTATGGGTTCAGAAGATGCTATTAAGGATAGCGGTCCACATGTAATATTCAAATTGGATGACCAACCTTTTGTATCTGCCAGTGCTGTATCAGAAGTTATCCAGTGTGAGGAAACCAAAACCAGATTGCAGGAGAGCTTCAACACTGCAGACAGTGAGTTAGGGAGAGATTATAGTGTTACCTGCTCTGACAATGAGAAAATAGCAGCGGAAGAGGATGCCTTCACATGCCCAGGTGAAACCAAAGACACAAGGGTATCCCACATGGAGAGATCCACGAGCATGGCACGAGTTGGAAGCTTGGAGCCACCAAAGTTGAACGATCCTATTGAAGCGGTTAAATTACTGTGGCAGAATGCTCTTGAGCAGGGCCGCGCATTGCTTCTAGAAGACGCTCCTTTAGATGCTGACATTGTCCATGGAAGAGCTGTTCTTTTTTCGCAGTCCGCTCCACCAGGACCTGTGTTTATGTTTTATCCAAGAAGGGCCCCTTATATAAAATCTGAATGTCAAGAAGCTACTGAAATGCCGCAACAGCTTGAAGCCAATGATGTTGACAATGAAGCAAAAGAAGAAATCAGGCCGGTCCAACTTCCTCTTCCTCCACAAAAAAGATCATCTGACAGAAAAAGCATCAGAAGTCAAATTAATAAGGAGGTATTTAAGGAAGACCCTAAATATGCAGCACGGGGTACATTGGGAGTCGATGAACTCGCAAAATTATTAGCATAATATATTAAAATTATTAGAGTATGTTTGATGGTAGATCACCTAAATTTATTAACATTTGATAGTAGACGAATCAATACATTTGTTAAATTCAAGATCTAGGATTGCTCCATTTTTTTTTTGGAAACCGGGGAACCGTACCCTTTGGGTCGGATGAAACCCCGGGAAGACCCACCATCCCCCCAAGCTCGATGGGCCTCCAGGGTTGCTGAGCGCGAGACCAAGATTTCTGTCCATGGCGGAATTCGAACATGCGACCTCTCACCTGTGGAAAGAAGGCCATGTGTCGCCCTTAATTGGACCATGGTTTCCATCTCAGCTATCCCCTGGGGGACGGATTGCTCCATTGTTGAAAAATAATAAAGAGGATGCTTGTGTCCCAATTTGGCTAAGACATGAAACTGTTGCATATAATTGAAACAAAGAAATCAGTTCGCTGCAAATATTTCTTTACCAGGCTTGGTATTTGCTTCACAACAAACCGTCTCCAGAATGGATGTTACTCCCAAAGCGGATGAACTTCCGCTAATTGGTACTTATTTTGTCTCGGACAGGAGAAAGTAAATGAAGCAGCTTGTTGTCACAATAAGACCAAACAATAAGAAGATACCACACTGGGCATGAGGAAGCATTGAGCTATCGGTGCCGTGAACAGGAAGTTTACATAGATGATGACACTTTGTCCAGCTGATCGAGTCTCCAGTGGAAAGAATTCGCTCAGCACCAGGCACCAGCAATGCCAATGCCCCCTATGACCTGCCGTAAGCCAAGACGAATAAACAGATCAAGATTACAAGGAAGATTCCAATTCCTTTGGTAGTTCTTGCCCCTGTTCCAAACTTCAAGTAGCTACGGCTACCGGCAGATGCCAAGGTCAGCCAAGAAAGTAAAACAAGCCTTCAAGAGTAATGAGATGATGGGCTCATGCAGCATGAAATTCAATATGTATCATGCAGCATATATGTTGAGTATTACCACTCACAAATGTCTCATATTGGTTATTGGTGAGAAGAATAGGTGAATTATATTAGATTGTTGAATCATGACTTATAAGTCTAGGCTTTTGATTCAGAGTGGAGATACAATCCAATATGAGCCGACCATGAAATTCAACATGGTATTAGACCTCATGATTCGATATGGGACCAGTATGAGAGATGTGAGACATGTCTAGAGGTCAAGGGCAGGCACCCTGAATATCAAGAACGTCGCGGAGCGGCGAGAGAAACTCGCAAATGTGCGAGTGAGCTGTTGGAGATAAAGACCTAGGCCAGTGAAGTATTGATTGAGGGGAAGCATGTAATGCGAGTGAGCTGGTGGAGCCAAAGACTTGGGTCGGCGAAGTATTGAACATTTGACATTTCCCAAGTGAGAGGGAGATTATTGAGTATTGCCACTTGACATATGTCCCACACTGGCTAGTGATGAGTAGAAGAGGTGACTTATATTGCATTGTTGAACCATGACTTATAAGACTAGACTTTTGAGTCAGAGTAAGAATATAATCCAATATGAGCCGATCAAAAAACTCAACAATATCATTTCATAACCGCCCTCCAAGAAGAATTTCCCACTCCCAAATTTGTCAACAAAAACCTTGGATATCGTCTGGGGGTGCAGCAATAAGCATAAAACTAATGAAAACAAAAGATCACAGTGCGGCTCCATAACCAAAATCCAAAGTGAGCTGACGGAATGCTGGAATTGCCAGTGCTTCAATATCAAGTTGAGGGCTATTATTTCACTTTAAAAAGTTGTTACGTCACACGTGATAGTAACTCTGGCTATACAGAAGAAAGAAACCAAATAAGAAACATAGGATTTATGTGGATCGGCAAAATTGCCAACGTCCAGTAATTCTTGTGTTTCTTGTTTTCTTTCTTTTGTATAGTCAGAATCGCTCTTACTTATGTGTTCCAATAACTTGTATCAAAGCTTGGATGTGAGTAAGAGTAATGACGGATTAGAAACAAATGAAGATTGACATGTTTGATGGCATATACTTCTATTACTAGAAGAACCGCATATAAAAGTATTTGCATCTAAAGAAGTGCACTATTTCAGGGTGCAAGGTGGAAATGATGTAAAAGCTGAGAATTGTTGAGTCGTTAAGCTTTTGGTCTAGTGTGTCGCTATTTTTCAAAGATCATTGGGTTTAACGTCACCAAAGAAACAATCACATAAGGAGTACTCAAAAAGCTTACCGATATGTACGGGAAGCCATCCGAAGCAAAAGTTAAGTATTTTTTTATTATATATTGACTATTACAATACTAAAAGAATGAGTAAGTGCGACAGAGTGATTGAATTTGATGATTAGGTGCAGACACTCTTACTTGAGGTTGAGGCTTGTTGGGATTGCATTCAATGATGAGGTGCAGACACTCTTTCTCTTGAATTTCTTACATGAAAGTTGGCTAGAAACCGTCACTGAAATGAATGATTCAACGGGTATAACTAAGATAAAAAAAATTGGACTAATAATATTGGTGAAGCCATTTGTCTTAGACACCTTGCAGAGTCATCGTCATCGCAATCAATTTTGAATACAATGGAAAGAGGTTGACAATTATAGAGAGGGCAGAATCAACGTGATAGATCAAAGTCTAGGAAGAGAGACCAGTCAAAGGTGCGAAGTTACATTGTATATTGGAACTGCAAGAAGACTATCAGCTCAAGAGTCATTGTCTTAATAACAAAAGAAGAAAAATTACCTCAATAAATGCAAGGCCAAACAGAGTCGGATGATGCATTGGCATGCTGTGTTGAGAGTCCTATAAAGCCATAAATTATAGCTTCAGGTGTTTTGTTCTATTTAGGTTCTTGTAGAGAATTGATAATTAATTAAACAGGTGGTAAGTTTGAAGTTGTTCGCCTCTCAGATGACGAATGATTGGAGATTGTGGTTAAAGGTGATGTTGAATTAAGAATCTCGGCCGGTGTTACTTGGACGCTAAAAGATGTGAAAAACATTTCTAGACTCTAGCGACTGTTTACTTCATTGAGTAAATTAGTCATAAAAGGTATCGTGTTATCTTTGGAAAAAATGAAAACAGTGAGGAGGAATCTTGTTGTACCTCGGGGAGACAAAGTTGAGACACTTTACATGCTAGTTCAACCAGATGGAGCTTATGCAGTGGCTACAGGGATAAGACCATCTACTCTCTGGCAGCAGATACTTGGGCACATAAATGAAAGAGGAATGAAGATTCTAACTTATTGAGAAACGATTTCAGGGGTGAGTATGAATCTAGAATTCTGTGAGTCATATGTATTTGGCAAATAAAAGAGACTTACATTGAAGGTCCAGAAGGGAGTCTTAATCTATTAATTTAGCATTGATTCATTCCACTGGTTTAGTTAGAAAAGTTTATTATTACATCATTTTGAAAATTATTAAGGCAAGGACAGAGGCCCAATGCAAAGATAAGTTCGAGGATTATACAAAGGCCGAATAGCACCGACAGGGGCTACTGAAGCAGATACAATGGGCCGAAAGCTAGCTAAACATAGCGTGGCACCTATGAAGAGAAGAGGAGTCTTAAAGAAGAGCTAGGTTGGACGGTGTTGGGGATCATCTACAAAAAATATAGAAAGGATTTTTCGAACCACATGGCATAAGTATGGATTCGGAATACCAATTAATTACTTTTAACAGTTTCAATCCGAATTGTCAGACATAAGTTTGGATCCGAATTAAAACACTCAAATGAAGGGGTTAGAGTTACCTCTTTGACAACTACATCAAATGTCGCGTCTCTACCGGTATCCACACACGGATAGTGGATACCGCGCCCTCTGGAATATTAGCTCCCAGATGGCCCTCCTCTCATCCCTTACCTTTAATCCCATTGAAAAACTGACATCACGTCACAACTAAATAAAAGTCCTTAACTTTTATTTATTGTGAGAATCATACTTCTGGGCTTTGGCCCACGACCAAGCCCATCAGCTAGATTTCTGGGCTCGAGTCCGTGGTCTTAATGGATGGTACGCATGGGTCATATCTGTGGGTTTAACTCATTTAATTCATCTGAATTAGACATGGATTGAACCAGATCATATCCGAACTCAATCTTATTAGACTTTCACTTAACTCAACACTTTATTGTGTGTGACTTTATAGATGTTTTTTAATTAGCCATGGACAAAAGCCCGTTGATCATAAGCGGCTCCTAGTAAGGGATTGCGATTCATAATTAAGAATAATTGGTTCTTAAGGTAACCACAGTTAATGCGAGTCAATTAACTAGTTTAATGGGCAGACTCTAATAATTTTTCACTTGCACATAAACTAGTTACAAATAATATCTTTGTCCAGCAATATCTTGAATGAGCATAAGAGCGAATGACATGTTGTCCTTATTAGGCTCATTCGTGTTTCTCGATCTCGAGTAAGACTAACATATCAAACGACTGAGTTTCTATCTGTTTAAGTACGACCTTGCATTTCTCAGTCTTAACTCATTAAGAGGTCTAAATATATTTCTCTCATCAAATGAGAGTGACAGATCCATCTTGTTGGCTCACATCCCTCATAAAGAATCATAACATACCTAATAATCACCTTTATTACTTCCTGATTTATTGGTAGTGTTTAATGATATCAATTCACGTTACTCCTTAAGTAGAAAGATATGACCAACTCAGATTAAGAACTATATTCGTATATTATAAGAATTACTAATAACACAAAATTTCTTACAATAATCTTGATAATGGGATACATATTCTCAAATATGATTCATGTCATTAGTCTGGTATCTAATACCAATGACTTATGAAATCAACTAATCCACCTGATAGTTTTAGCAATCCTCACATTTCAGACAATGATTATCAACTAAGGATATTTTAAAATGACGTTGTTTTGTTGAATAGAGTCTCACAATCAAGTCACATACTTGATGATATATAAACAACTTTCCATTCATGGGATAAGAGTTACATATTATCCAAACAATAACATGAACTCAATGAAATATTATATTGAACATGAGAACATGCTCCTACTGACATAACATACGCATGAGGTTTAGTACACGGTTTATCAGTTGTTCATGAGGAAAAGATCTGTTGTTTATAAATCTAACTTATAAATGAGCATAGTTCAACAAATCATCAACATTTGAAATTCAGTGAATTTTGCAAATATTCATATTACCTCTAGAAACAATTTAATTTATGATATGAATGCACTGAAGTACATACTTGACGTGTACTCAGTGTCCGTTGTAAAAAATTTGAACAACTCTTATATTTAACTCCATCATTTGAAATTAAAATGAATTCAGATCATATACTGAAGACTCTCTATTGAGTTTGAAAATCCCTATTATTGTAACATTTATAATAAATAATTTCAAACCTCATTCAAATGAAATATTTCTTTAGTGATTTTTTTTAAAAGGGATCAATAGTGGTTCCCCACTTCCCCCTTGGTGGCCAGGGGCCGCACACCCCCTCCACCTTGATAGTGTACGCCCATACTCACTGCGGGCCAGCTCACGCGCACCTCCAGCGTATCTAAGCGTAAATGCGGTACCAACAGGGCTTGAACCCATGACCTTGGGGTTGTTAGACAACACCCAATGCCACTAGGCCAACACCTTTCACAAGTACTAAAGAGTGTTCTCTATTGTGATCTATTATCTCGTATTGAAAAATATTTTCTCAATTATAGATAAATATGTCATACATATATATTTTAACTGAATCATTGTGCTCCCTCTAACCCTCTTGTAAACATAGAATTCTTCTTCATTTTACTGATAATCAAATTTCTTTTATCAACACTTGAAAACAAATATTGCATCTCCATAGTGCCTGCTTCATTTTTAGAACACTGAAACTTACACGATTTCCAAATCTAAATATGTAAAGCTTTAAGGATGTGACATACACATCCTCTTAAAGAAAACTCTACTATATTCATATATTATATTTCAAAAATATAATTATGACTAGAATTATCCGAATGAATTAAAATAGTGCTATGAGTTTCATAAATTCAAAGTCGTGATTTTAATTGAAACCTATCATCACATATTAAATTTTGGAATCCAACTATATTGACCATTTTAAACACCTCCTCACTTCCAATGATTATTACAGCATTTGAAGAATCAAACAAAGACACTATTTTGTTTTGGCCAAACATGCTCCGTTCCGGATATCATGACGAAAAGTCATTTCTCAGAATCAGGACCCATCATTACTTCCTTGTAATTCATAAGTTCTAAGTCCATTGCAATCTATTCATAATAGATGACAATAATTAGTCTTTTATTGAACATACCGCATATGTTCACAACTTAGCCTTTCAGACCTATGAGGTGCCATCACACAATAGTTACAATCTTTTTGTAATATTCACTGTGGCTCTTGACTCTTTTGAGTTGTACTCCACTCGTACTAGCTTTCTTAAAAATCATATTTTTTTTTAAAATCTCTACTTTTGAGCAATAAACAATTTGTCATCAGTGGTAGTGTATGAACCCATTAAATCTCTTTTGTTTCTGTAATGAAGCATTTATTGATCTCGAGAGTATACTTGTGAACATTTCACAAGAATTCCTAGATCTTTAAATAAAGACAATCTTAGAACATTTTCAAAATTCTATTAATCTTAGAATATTTTCAAGACATATTCAAACATTTTGTCTTTATATTATTCTTGATGGACTCATAGTGAGCACAATAATTTTGGTACATATCCTTGAAGCTTAGTTATAGAATAAAATGATTCATCATTGATAAAACTATGTCCAACAAAGTTTGAAATATCTTTTCAGACACATCATCAGTGTATGATGTTCTAAAAGGAAGTTGTGAAAATATTTCACACTCATTTGATGCTCATAAATTTATGGACTTAAATATTTCACTCAAAAAGTTGATCAAGGTGCTGAAGTTCAACACTCGCTGGACTGGAGGTGAAGAGGAAGATAGTCTAGTCATTTGACCAAAATTTAAAGGGAAAAGTATGACAAGTGTGTCTCTACCATCGCTTGTCGCAAATTTAAGAGTATTTCTCATTTTGACCTCACAAATATAATTACATTAGTTTTAATCACATCCAGTTTACTTATATTATTTTTCAAGCTATCTAACCTTAATTAGATTTGACCCCACCAATTTTTAAAACATTAATTATACTTTTATGGTGCACACCAATTTTATGATATCCCCAAGAATGTAATAATAATAATTTTAAAAATTGGTGAGTCAAATCTAATTAAAGTTATGACAAATTTGAAAATAGTAAAAAGTTATTTGGATGTAATTAAAATAATATAATTATATTTGGAGAATCAAAATGAGAAATACTCCTAAATTATGAATTGAAGATAATAACGCTCTTAAATTTGCAACTAGCAATAGTTCAGATCACTTTTCGTACTTTTCCCAAATTTAAATATAGAAAAAAAAATTAAACGGAAAATTGTACTTAAATGGCGTAATTTTGATCAAAGAGTTTATTGTAATTCATAAGTCATAGTATTTATAGATCTAATTACAAACTTAACAATCACACAAGAGATCTAAGGCATTGGTTATTCAGTGTATTTATTAGGGAAAACTACAAAAAGGGTGTATGAACTACCACGCTTTTAAAAATTACGGGCGTAACTATTGATTTTTGCAATTTCCAGATTTTTACTTTTCTGGGGTCATGTTGTAACTAAATAAACTTCAATCTCATCCAGAAATATTTTAGTCTAATTACTAATTGAACCCTTACCCATTGTTAATCAAAACAATATCGTTTTGACATATTTTATTTTTTATATAAATTTATCTTATAAATCTCATTTCTATTTTATTTATTTATTTTTCATTTAATTTAAGAAAATGAAGATTAGAAAATGTAGAAACACACCCGGTAGGAACCCAAAAAATATATTACTGGGACCTATTTTGTGCAAGAATTCGGAGATGAAGATATGTTTATGTGGGCTGTGATTTTATAGGAAATGTGGTTGGCTTCATAGCTTCAATTTTGGGTCTTTTTGGATTGATTTTGACAGCACACTCAGCAAACCAAATCTCTAGCTCATCCCTAGCAACATTATCAACTTTGGAACTCTTGAAACCCTTAACATTTCGTTAAACAATTTCTCAAACCCTCCCTACAACCACCAGTTCCTTGAAAAGCCTCAAGTTTTTGAATCTCACAACACCAATTTTGTGAGGATACTTTCCATCCGGGCGCTCAAGTCAATCCCTAACTTCACTTGATGTCTAATCCAACATATTTTTTGGATTCCTATCGGGTGTGCTTCTACATTTTCCAATCTCCATTTTCTTAAATTAAATGTAAAATAAATAAATAAAATAGAAATGAGATTTATAAGATAAATTTATATAAAAAATAAAATATGTCAAAACGATATTGTTTTGATTAACAAAGGGTAAGGGTTCAATTAGTAATTAGACTAAAATATTTCTGGATGAGATTGAAATTTATTTAATTACAACATGACCCCAGAAAAGTAAAAACCTAAAAATTGCAAAAATCAATAATTACGCCCGTAATTTTTGAAAACGTGGTAGTTCATACACTCTTTTTGCAGTTTTCCCTATTTATTAACTAATTTTGAAACTACTGTTAAAAACATAATTTTTTGTACTATTTAAAAAAATATAAAAACGTTAATTTCAGTTTTTCAAATGACAAGGCTAAATCTGAAAAGCAGGATGTCGTATTGCTCGTTTGTAGCGAATGCAATTTACTCTGCAATGCTCCATTGGCAATATCAGACTCATATTCCTATTTATCAAACTTAATTCACTATGCTTTCTGAATGTTTCCTCAGGAATACCAGATCGATCACCTGTTTCTGAAGATGGCTTTTGGCTTGGGTCTCACACAAATAAGCCATACATATGCCAGGAAGATATAATAATGGTATACTATTCACACTCCCCAAATGAAAAAATGAGGACCCACTATTAATTCGCTTAAAAAAAAATACTACTCACATGCTGTAGTTTGATTTTGAAGAGTAACAAAAATGCAAAGAGGAACAGCGAGTTTTGAAATTGCGTCCAAGAGGTGACTGGCAAGGGTGAATTTGAGAATATATACACATTCCTCCAGAATTATTTAGAATTTAATAGTGAATTTGAGGAACTGTAGGTGATGCACAGGGACTACTAATTGCAATTACCTCCTCCTCAGGTGACTTTGTAGACAGCATTTCCTCAGGTTCCGATTGCTCTTTCATATTGATAGGTCCGTTCTCAAGGGTTGTGGCACATACCTCCACCACAGACTCATTGTTAACATTTGGTGCCTCTTGACCCAGTTCAGACATATGTTCCGAAATTCCTCCTTCAACTTGAGTGAGGGTGGAGCTAGAAAGTGGACTGAATACCTCTTCTTTTGGAGTAATTTCCTCAGCTGAAACTGTTGGCTGGTCATTATCAATATCACAATTGACGTTTGGTGCCTCTTGACCCAGTTCAGACATTTGTTCCGAAATTCCTCCTCCTTCAACTTGAGTGACGGAGGAGTTAGAAAGTGGACTGAATGCCTCTTCTTTTGGAGTAATTTCCTCAGCTGAAACTGTTGGCTGGTCATTATCAATATCACAATTCTCCATAGTCTCATATTTGGGCGCAGCATCAATAGACCCATCGAGTGCCTCTGAGCAAGGTTCACCTTTACCAAATGTAATCACTTCAGTATCCTTGCCATTGTCTTTAGTGTCATCTGCTGTGTCCTTTACCTTTGACTCATCCTTGTCACCAGCATGAAGGGCTTCCTCAGCCTTCCGACAGCTATCTGTTCCAGTCACACACTCCTCACCACTATCGGGCATAATCGCCACCTCTTCCATCATTGCCATAGCATTTATGTGCTTGTCCAATGAGGGTCCATTCTCTTCTTCGACTTGGAGGTCAGAAGCATGCAGTAAAGCGTTGTTGCCTTTTAAGGCATCCATTGGTTGAAATTTACATACTTCTTGATTTTGCTCTGTAGGAGTAGCATCTTCAACTTGTACCACCGCTTGGTGTTGCCCTGCACCAACAGAATCAACAGTCTTATCCAGTTTCTCTTCCTTGTCTTCTGCCTTCCCATCAGGCTCCGTCACTTTTTCCGTATCTCCGTCTTCATGCTTCTCTGAATGCTCATTCTCCGATAGGTGTCCACAAAGTATTCGTTCAACTTGATTGATGTCTTCCGCATCTCCTTGGCTGTCATCCACCTGAATTTCACCTTTCTTGGATGATCTACGTGAATGAAATGAATCCAGCTTCTCCTGCAAACTTATGAGTTCCTTTGCAACAGATTTTCTAACATCCCTGATGCTTGAGTGTAATCCCTGCAACTCACGAAAGAAACATTTGTTACAAATCTGGAATTAACTCTGTGTATCAAGCTACCGCACAAGCATCATAATTTCAACACTTGAGTACTACTATATTAACTGACAGAAAATAAATAAATAAATAAAATCGGAGCACTAGTGTGGTTTTCCTACATTTAAGTCCTCCAACAAAATAGACCTTCAGGACTCAATAACTATATTATACCACAAGAAAACCGACAAAAGAAATAAAAGAGAACATACAGCAAGGAATACCTGAATTGTGTCGAGCTTCAGCAGAAGGCTCATAATGGTCTCTCCAATCATCAATCTTTGCCTACCATAATCTTTGTGCATGTCAGGGTCATTTTCCAGAGCATGTATGCGGTCTTTAATGGTGGAAATCTTCTCACGAACTTGAGCTATTTCCCTCAGTTTTTGTAAGGATTGCCACCTCCTCTCTTCATATCCACGATATGCTGACTGGATTCGAACAGCAGCTTCTTCTTCTGAAATTTTATTCTTTGTTTTTGAACCATCTTTCTCCATACATCCTACTGTAGTCCCAGTTTGAGCAGACTGCATCTTTACTGATTCCATAGCCTCAACTTCATTGGATTGTCTTCTTTCTCCAGGTTTTCCATCTTCACAAACTGGATTATTCTTGAGATTCTCATTGATAAATGAAGGGTTACGCGCCTTCATATTCTTTGCTGTTTTCTCAATGCGCCCTTCATTGTTTTTAGCATTTGAGTCTTCGGGAGATTGCTGCAAGTTCCTTTTGTGAGCAGGAGGACTTGAGGCTCCATTCCCAGCCTTTTTACGGGGGAGGGGATCAACTCTCAAGCAAACCGGAGGCAACTTGGGGGTTCTGTTTGTTGGAGAGACAGAGCGACTTCTTTGAGTTTTGATAGCAGCATCAGCTGAAGTGGACAGCTTTGCCACCATTTCACCTTCCTGTTTGACAGGAATGTATTTAACCCTGACCTTTCCATTTTCAGTCAGCGGCTTACCTTTGGGGATGCCTGCGTTGTTTTCAGGCTCTAAAGACTTCACGGGCAGAGGCTGCCATGTCTCATCATCAACATACTCCTCCGGCAAGGCCTTTATGTCACCAGAATATGATTTCTCCTCACTTTGGCCACCCATGTACTTGTTATCTTGGTCACCATTGTAAGGCATCAAGATGACTGGAAATGGGAAGTTGGTAAAATAGTTCCTGGTGCCATCCCTATTGAAGCCTGCTGCTAAAGTTTTGTTGATGCTGTTGTCCGGCTTGTCTGGCTGATAAGGGATTATGTGAGCAGGCGGGCTGCTGTGTTGAGGTCCTTGTTGGTTGTGTTTGAGTGGCAACCCTGGATCAGTTTGGTGTTGTTGATTGTGAGGCTGTGGGGAATTGTAATACCATACAAGCGGGGGGCTGTTAAAGGTTGGTGCGGAGGTGGAGCCATGATTCGGAATCGCCGTAACAACATCCACAGGCGGCGGATTCTGTTGATAGGGGATGGGCTTATGGTAATTCTCATCGGGGGTGATGAGTTTGTCTTGGTGCAAGGGTTGTTGATGATGATGGTTTGAACAGGCACAACAGCAATTGGTGGGAGTGAGAGGGAGAGGCACGGGCGGCCACGCAGGGTGTTGGAAATAGTAGGGAAGGTGGTAAAAGTAGGGAGCAGGCGCAGGTGGCATGATGTGGTGATGATAGTAAGGCATTGATGGTGGAGGGGAAGGGGAGGATGATGGAGCTGGAGCTGCGTATCCATGGGTGGTGCAGCAGCTGGGGCTGGGGCTGGGCATTATTGGATAGGCGTAGCCACCCCAGTTATAATTGCCACAACCCTCCTGCAGAGTCTGAGGAGGATAGTACCCACCAGGAAACATTATATATCTCTATACTTACTTCCAACACACCAAAATCTGCATCAACAACCATAAATATAAATATAAATATAAATATAAATATAAATATAAAGACAAGATTGGCATTTCAAATGTTGTTCATATGCACAACTTACCGGTCGGTGATGGCTGCTACTACACTGGCAGACAGACACGGTGAGCGAGATATTACCTGGGAGTTTCTTTTCTGCTTTCTTTTTTGCAAAGCGCGAGCAATGATTGGAATGGAATTGAAGTGAGCCATGTATTTATATATAATCGGATTAGCAAGGAGGGCGAGAGAGATCAGACATTTTCCAGATGTTTCGCACATCTTCTTCTCACTGTCTAAAACTAAATACAGAGCATTCTGGATTCTTCGTTTTCGTCTGCCAAGTCACCCTCTAGTTTGTCGCAAGTTTTTGGTTTGGTGGACCGAGAACAATTTCTAACCGACGTCGTTTTATATCTCACAATCATTCTCCCCGACCTGATTCCTAAGATGAATGGTAAGATATCGAAAAAAATACAAGTTTGATTTGGAAAATTTAAAATAATAAAATTATATATATTTTATTTTTTAAAATAATTATTTTCATCAAATCAATATCTTTATTCATTACTTTCGTACATATATTTATGTTCATTAATTTGATACTCATATTCATCATATTTTCAATTATAACCTACCTCAAATATGAATAATAAAATGAAAAATAAATTAGAAAAAACTTGTAGAAATTCAAAAAAAAATTAAAATAATGCTAGTTTGATTTAGGAAAACTAAAATAATAGATTAATAAATTTATATTTTTTATTCATTAAAATAATTATGTTCCAAATTCCTTCCTGCATTTGCCCTCGGCTCCAACTCCATAGGTCGCACAACTGATTTCTCAATGAGCCTTTCCGTCCTCCAAATCAATCTCTAGTGAACTTGCCACATTCTTCAATCTTGACGATGCAACCATGGCAGCAAGTGCAGGCATCCGTATGAGTGTAAATAAAATACATCTTCGAAGTTAGGACATTCTCCTTCGAATGAATTTTAAGGATTTATTTATTTTATTTAGTTTTGTGTATGTATTTTGGCCATATATATGAATTCTTTCTTGAAGAGTATGACTGATTTATTATGTTGTGTTACAGGTTTCAATTTGTTCGAAGTTCATAGTTTTTGAATGTTATGCTTATTTTATTCTATATAGCCTTTTATTTTAAGTAACTTCACAATCATTTTGTTGAGCTTCATTTTTTTTGAATGTTATGCCTATTTTATTACATGTTAAAGTAGAGTTTCATTTTGAGTAAATTCACATTAATTTTGTAGAGTTGCATTTTTTTAATTTTATGCATGTTTGATTCTATGTTAAAGTCAATTTCATTTCGAGAAACTTGACATTCTTTTAGTTGGGCTTCATTTTTACTATAGAATATGAAATTTTTTAGGTACGTTTTAGCCGTTTATGTCAGACTTGACAACTCCAAAATCAATGGAGGACATCAGTCGAAAAAAGGAGGAGGTTTGATTAAAACGACGCAGCTTGAAGGGACTGAAGGAAAGGCAAAGTGATGTCGTCGTTTTCTTCAAAGTATTTGATGTCCCTCCTTAGGAAAATGACATCATATTTCTTCATCTCCTTTTTTTCTTTTCTTCTCTTCTCCTCCAGTCTATGTATTCTCAGATTGTGTATCTTGAGTTCATTAATGAAGTTAGGGTTTATTTACACCCAATCGCGTATTTTCTGTCAGTACGTATTACTATGCTTTTTTGTGTGTTTATAGTTAATCATTGTACTTGCTTATGTTTATTTTATTTTTAAAAAAAAACCTCTCATAATGTTGAGAGGGTGGGATGAATTTTGACAATTCCCATGAACAGAGTTCGAATCCCCAAGTGGTCGTGTGTGTTCGTTGTAATTTATATTTTATAATAAAAAATAAAATAAAATAATGTTGAGAAGATGTGTTTTGCATTTATTTTTCATCATTTTACTTCAAGATATGTAATCTTCATTTTTGAGAAAGTGTCATGTTTTCTTAATATTTAATTTTTTGTTATTTTTTGAAGCTAATCACTTAAAGATCATGGTTAGAGTATTCAATAGTAAAGGACGAGACAAGTATAATGTACAATGAATATGCATTTTGAATTTTTGTTTATTTTTTTTGGGATTACGGCCAATAAGCAACATGACATTCTAATAAAGTATTTATCTTATTGACGGAGTATATTTGACAAAAAGCTAAATTAAAAAAAAAGCTCAATATAGAATAACCTATATAGCATTTTCTATAAAACCTAACTTAGTATAAATGAACACAAACCTTACATGACATAAATAGGCCCTCCATTTTCGCATATAATATGATTTAAATTTGAAGGTAATATGCCCTTGCCATTCCTAAACATGTAACACTGTTCAAGAAAATTTCAAAAAAATTAGAAGCAAAAGAGAACATATGCAAAATTGAAGGTAATAGTTTTTTTTTTTGTCACAAATTTGAATTTTTTTTATGAATTCTGTGCAACAGGCACCAAACCATTGTCTTAAGTCATTTACATGCAATAAATTTCCAAGTGTAGCCTATTCCAAACTAAGATAATGGATGTTTGGCGCTACTTTGAGACTTATATTGTTATCCTGTATTTTTCTTCATAATTTTGAGCAATTTTTCGAAGGTTTATTATTGTCAAAACAAGTTTGGAAACATAAAACTTAAATTTACTTTTTTTGCATGACACGTGTCGGCACGACTTTGGCATGACCCAAGTTGTGCAGAGCAACTTGAATGGATCGTGTTCTTGGCGCAATGATAATGGCACAATCTGAGGTGTGCCATTTAACATGAGTTGGGTCGTGATCAATTTCGTATTGTTTTCTTCTATACGTAGGCACGAGTCGGGTCATGTATGAGCAATCTAGGCACGATCTGGGTCATGCCGACAGTCGTCTTACTCCTGTAAACTCATCTCGGATCGTGTCATGAGCACAACCTAGATCGTGTCAGAGCAACTCTGGGAACGATCTAAGTTGTGTTGACTATCATCTTTCTCTCTTAAACCCGGTTCGGATCATACTGTTGTCTTTGAGGCAAAAATTCGAGTTCTAAGTTCAAACTGGATTGAGCCAGAATTTTGGTTATTTCTAGAAAGCCCTTGCCTTCTTTCAATAATTTTACTCATGACATTAACTTTTCAACCAATTTTGGGCCGATTTGTATCCTTTTTGTTTTTTTCTCTTCTGAAACCATTTTAATTCATATTTAACATACCAGAGATAAATTATTTATGTTTCTAAAATCGTCTACGGATCAGTTTGCCTTAAGCTTCTCGGTTTTTTCTATATTTTGACTTTAATTTATATGTATGATATTTATATTTCTTGAGACCTAAATGCAATTGAGAACATAAAAGATTAAAAATTATCTAGATATATTGTTCCAAATTTATGTTATAATTTAGTAATACATGATGTTTTTTCTATCAATTTAGTTCCTTTTAAATAAATAACTATACATTTAATATTTAATGTTTAACTTAAAGGGTTAACTACAAAAAAAGGGTATGAACTACCACATTTTCTAAAATCACGGGTGTGACTACCAAATTTTGCAATTATAAGGAAATAGTCATTTGAGACTGTTTTGTAATTGATTAAATAATAATCCAACTCCGATAAATTCTAAAATAATTATAGTTTGATTTCTAATAATATAAACTAGTACAATAAAATTAAAAATAAATAAAAAAATCAATTTTTATACTGGCCCAAATAGACACCTCATATAAAAAGAACGAGATTTTGTAATTTTTATAATTTTATTGGGTTAGTTTATTTTATTAGAGATCAATTTTTATTTTTTATGAAATTTATTAGGTTAAATTTTAGTTTAATCAATTAAAGAACAGTCTCAAATGACATTTTCCTTAAAATTGCAAAATTTGATAGTTGCACCCGCAATTTTAGAAAGTGTGATAGTTCATATCCGTTTTTTTTGTTGTTTTCCCTAATTTAAATGATTTCATTCCACCACCAATTCCACTGGTCGATTTCAGGCACATGTTGATAATAACATATTACGTGCAGCTTAACTTATGAGAATCATATAAATAGGATTTTCATCAATTATCAAAAGACACATTCAAATTAATGTCTCTCTCATTATTACTTAGTCATTATTTTAAAATTTGCATCTTCTAAAGTTCATACTACCTCTTTGCTGTTTTTATTATAAAAAAATACGAGGCAATGGTGGTACGCTGAGAAATAATCCTTTGATCTCAAGGTTTGAACAGATTTATCTACAATGAACTATGTTATGAGCAATTACACCCATCTTTAACTCAAGAGCAAAAAAATGTCTATAAAACTTTAATGGATGCAATTTATGGTAAATACAATGCGTTTTTGAATTTATAAATATAATGATACAAGAAAGACATTTGTTTGGAGAACATTATCGTTCGTAATGTAGCATCCAATGGAATCACACCTAAAGTAAGAATGCCACATTCGAGATTGGCAATACCAGTCAATCTAAAAAAAATCCACTTGCAACATCAAATAAGGAAAATATATGGCAGATTTATGAATAAAGACGTCACTAATAATATAGGATTAACCTGCTATTCTACATAATTTTGTTTTTTTTTTCTAACCTATGTAGTATAAGTACGAATGAACCGAAAAGTTGGGGCGCCATGCAAAAATTTTCCAATCTTGCTGAAACGGTTGATTTTATGGATAAAGTTAATGAATATAAGCTTTAGTTACTTTCTTATTGGTTGACACACGCAAAGTAGACGCAGACATGGATAACATTAAAGATCTTCATTAAGATTTCCTTAATTAAATCAACTGATCTGATCTATCTATAACAATTGTGAAATGGCATAATATTTTTTACATTTGACGAATCTTAAAGATTAGCCATTATCTTAATTGATCGGGAGATTTTTCGGTCTTACATTTCACGGTCAGATTTGATGTGCCCTTTTCCAGCTAGTTTTCAATCACATCTAACAAAATTTAAATTTAAATTAAAATTTTAGTTGTTTTGGAAACGACGAACTTGTTTTAAAGTATTCGAACCTAACACTTTTTGAAATTATATTTAAATTGACTTCTCAATTATTATAATATAAAGTATTAGTTAAATATAATAAATTTAATTATATATAAATTTAACATAATTAAAACATGACTGATTGATTTGAAATGACTAGTCGTCCACCTCAGCAACTACTCATCCTGACAATATCATAATGTTGTGACTCGTCGTGACGCTGTGATGATTTGGTAGGTACCAATAAGCCATGAAACAATTAGAAATTCTAATTCTATAAAAGCTAGAATTCCTGAATTAATAAGAAACCATAGTTAAACACAGTCTCCAAAAACTTAAAACTTTTTTAATAATAATGCAAGTCATAATCAGCATTATCAGTATGATGCGATAGTGATTCAATTAAGATCATTCTAAAGCCTATTCATGTTATTTGGTGTGCTTGTATTAAAGTTTCTCACAACTAGCTCTTTCTTATTTATCTAATGTGTCAAACCACCCAACGACTTTGCTGATTGGTTATCAAAATAAATTATACCATTTTGCGCACATAAAGAAAACGACGTCTTTTGATAACCAAATGACGTAATCTTCGCACACAAATTTAAGTCTTATAATAATATTAGGTTAGGAATGTAATGGTAAATTTTATTTTAGAAAATCAGTTTAATTTTTTTTTCATCGCACTCTTTTTGGAAATCGTGGTAGTTCTGACCGCAATTGGGTAAGCGGTGGTAGTTCAGGGCCCCTTTTGGGTTTTATCCCTAAAATTAAACGTATTTGGTATTCTCCCTGTTTCTTTTAGCTGTTCATTACATAGTTATTAAAACCGGACCGGATCGGCCGGTTCGACTGGTTCGATCGGGAACCGGACCAGACACAGGTCCGGTTTGTAAATCTTATCGGATTGCATTATGAACCGGTCAAAACCGGACGAACTGGCTGATATATTGAAATATCGCTGAACCGGACCGGTCTAGTTGAACCGGTTTATTATAGTTAGAGATTTAACTAAGGTTAAATTAGTCTTAATTATATTTAAAAAGCTATTTTAGAAAATAGTTGGGGGCGAGGTTCAAACCTAAGTCCTGTAGATTCCAGGTGACATCTTTAACCAATCATGCTAGCAAAGTTAGTTATTTTTTTATTTCCATTTAACATCTTATACTTTATATTTTGTAATTATTATTTTTAACTGAACTGGCGGTTGAACCGGTATGAACCACTGGTTCAACCGGGAACCGAGACCTTGACCGGTTCGATCACCGGTCCGGTTCTGATAACTATGGTTCATTGAGCATGAATGTTCTAAATTTACTGTGCATTGTGGTGTAAATGTGTGCCAATTTGTTTGTTTCCTTATTACTTTCTGTGTCCTCTTGTACATGTGTATGAAGGTTAATTTAAATAGATTAAGGTGGAGTTAATGTTAGCGGATGAACAAATTTAATAAATAGATGGTTAGTATATTTTTAACAAAATTCATGCAAAATTTAAAATTGGTATATTATTACTGATGAGAAATGAACTTTTTATTAATTATGATAAAGAAGTGATTAATGTTTGAAATTTTAAGATAGTTGTTGATATTAAATACACATTAAAAATTACAAAATGATAAATAAAAATAGACAATAAAATTAAGTTAAATGACATATAAAATAACATAGAAAATAATTATTTTCCTCTTTTATGTCCTGCCAAAATAGAACTCTCAATGTCCTCCAAAATGTGAACTCCCTCCATCCTTTATTATATGTCGTTTAAGGTTAATTTGAGTAGATTAAGGTGAAGTTAATGCTAGCGGTTGGACAAATTTAATAAGTAGGTGGCTAATATTGTTTTGAAAAAGTTCGTGCAAAAAGTAAACTTACTAGATGATTACTGGTGAGGAACGTATTTTTTATTGATTATGTGTAATATCTATATATATATAATTTTTAAAAAAGATATAAAATAATATGAATTTAATTATAAAGGATTGTGACACATGATGTGCACATAACGTTAAAATTTTAAGGCGAAAAAAAAACGTGGTAGGCCGAGCCTACTGAATTCTCATTAATGGGCTGAATTAAAAAGGGTTAAAGAGGGTGTTTTTATAGAAAAGGTTGGAACGTCTCTGTTACATCCCACATCGGCTGGGTGGGGGATCCTTAGCTTCCTTATGAGGGGCTAAGACTCCTTACTTAGTGTCGAGGCCTTTTGGGTGCAGATTCGCCGAATGAGGCAGCACACCAACGCAAAACCCACCGCCGCACGGGGCGAAAGAGTGTGGGACAATATCGACAGTAA
>NQLW01000046.1:280531-326098 GCA_002312845.1 Kalanchoe fedtschenkoi | reverse complement strand
GAATGATAAACAAAAGAAGACTCAATAACAAGATTTCTTGCATTAAGAATGAGATGAATTCTTTGATTTATGATGAAGTGGGGATTAAAGAGGTCTTTTTATCCTATGTAAAGAGTAATTGGGGCAACAATGATCTTCTTTGTACGGCTGATTTTAGTTTCTTTACGGAGAGTCCTACAATCTCCAACGCCCAAGTTGACTTTCTTGCCGGTGATATTTCCATGGATGAGATTGGTTTTGCTATAAAGAAGTTGGGTAGAAATAAGGCCCCAGGCCCGGATGGCATTAACAGAGAATGTTTGAAGAGACTATGGTCCTTGGCCAAGGATGATATAGTTAGATGTATTCAAGACTTTTTCTCCAATCCTCAGATGCATATTGGCCTTAATACATTGTACTTCTCTTTCATCCCAACATATTCAGAAGCCTTGTCTCCATCTGATTATCGTCGGATTGCACGCTGCAATTCATTGTACAAGGTTATTTCTTCTATTTTGGCTAATCATCTTAAATCAGTGATGTGTTCCATTACAGATGGTGCTCAATCAGCTTTTATTGAAGGTCGGTAGATCTCCCAGACCATCTCGCTTGCCATCCGTACACACCTTTGTGTTCTCTTAGTTGCCTCAAAATCTTCCACTTTTGCCTCAAAAGCTGACATATTCTTAGAAATTTGTGTGGACACTCATTTTCATGAATATGTATAACTAATCTTATTTATAACCATGCGGCTCAGTCTTCTAGTTCCTTGCATCAGAACAACTAGGATAGATAGAAAAGCAGGAAAATAAAGTGGCATCAGTAATCTCGGGGCTCAGGTCCATCTGGAGGAGAAGCATGATGAGTCAGGACTTGATGAATCTATCGCATCAGTGACGCGCACGGTCGGAGACGGGATGACTGAGTCTGCTGATCGATTAACATTGCGATCTGGGTTGAGAGGAGTAGAAAGTGGAGTATGTGTGGGTCTGCATTTTGTGTTTCTTTTGTACGAAACATGTGTTTTTAACGTTCAGTTTGTAATCAATTAACAATGTTTGTTTTGAACAGACGGCGTTAAGAATTCTGTCCAAAAACAAACAGTTTGACCTTATGATAATGAGTGATAGTTTGGATCCTTTTTGAGTTTTTTCTCTTTAAAATAACTATCAGTGTTACCAACTAAACCATCCTGTCAGTTATTGTTCTCACTGACTTTTGCTTTATATTTCTTGTTCTTCTTTTGGCAAAAAACAAATTGTAGTACCACAAATCCACCACACTTTTAAAATAACACGTGATGTGATGATGATGGTAGTGTTCCTTCATATCATAATTCAGTTTTAAATTATTGGTATATATACAACATTTAAGAATAATTTTTATCGAAGAATACCAATAATTAGATGCCAAATATAATTGGACTGTTATTTTCATATTGAACTGCCTAAAATTATCCATTGATTAGTTGATAAAGTAAAATAAATAATCATTTGCGGTATAAACTATTAGGTTAATAATAAGATATTTGGTATATTACATCTAGAATAGTGTAGTCATATTATTCTGTTAAATGATTATCCAAAATTGGCTCACTTGATTTAAAACATTTATAATGTGTAATAACTAATGTACGATTAATAGAGGAATTTACTATAGAAATTTATTTTGTCAATTTATAAAATAAGTATCAGCATTTCACAATTTAGATCTCTAACTGAAAATATAATAATGAGATAGTCAGCAAAATAAATGGATGCAATATTATATGATAACTGGCTATTATACTAAAAAAATTTAAATAACTTTCTTTAAGCCAGCTAACTCCAAAAATATTTTGGGATAATGATTTATCAAATGTAAATCCCAATAATTTTTTTTTAGATTGTTTGTGTCAATACCCTACCCTACTTTTTATAGTAACTATGGATTTAACATTGGCAAACTTGTCGGACACCTTGACGACAAGGCAATCCGATGAGACAATGATGAAACTGAAAAGTAGAAGCCGGCAAGAAGTTCTGTCGGAAGAGGATGAGATTAAACTTCTCGATAGATTCCGGAAAACCCAATCCGCTCTCCTTCGACCCCCATCCCTAACGTCGATGCACCTATCAGATAGATATGACTGGAGCCGTGGTCACTGCTGGATAATAACATCATTTGACTTTTTTGGTTTGTTTTAGTGTTTTAGAATTTTCAGCACATAGTGTTATATACCTTAGAATCTTAAAATCTTAATAAACTAATCCAAAAATATATAAATCGTAAATATTAAGTGTCTAGAAATATCATAAAATTTTATATAATGATATACTATATAATCACTTCATAAAAATAAAGTTAGTAGTGAAATGTCATTTGATGCCATGACAATATAATAAAATAATTTAATGCTTCACTCTTATACATAGAATTAACTTAGTCGATTTGGTTGAGAGCTCTTTAATTAAGCTATAGGGCATGTGTTCGACTCTCTCCCATAACAAAATTAATTAAATTTTAAGCATTGGCCTCCTATATGAGCCATGGAGAACTTTTCCGGTAAGGTAAAGACTGGGTGAGTTTCTGCATAGCCTCAAAATGAATGTCCTAAACAGTATCCCAAGGCACGAGCCACATGCACTGCTACATCATTTCCGACTTGCATGTACATATTCATGCATTTGTTTATCAGAAAATATATTTACATATTTGCATCAATTAACTAGATAAAACTCTGATGAGTAATCAGTTTACTTTTTTTTTATTGGACAAATCATTTTGTAATAATCAGGAAAGCCCTACAACCTGACATTTTCTCTTATGGTCAACACCCTATCTTGTTCAGGGTGTAATATTAACTAAAACTGAATTATGACTGAAAAAGTTTTTCTAGAAAAAGAAATACCAAAAAACCTGCAAAGTTTACATTTACACCTGATTATGAGGTTCGGCTCTTGTTACAACAGTTGGAACAATCTCATCTCACCAAAGTCTATCGAAGGGTCTGTAGAAATATTAACAGAAATAAATTGTATTGAACTATATAATGAGCTGTGATCAGAACATTGCTTACTTAAGGGACGTTCCACCAACAAACTTGACAGCATAGTCGGAGACCTATAAATCACATCCAAAACAGTTAAATAAACACTCCAAATTAACACTAAATGAGCAAAAAATTATTAATAATATGAATATATAAGTTATACCAGAGGTTTTCTAGACTTTAACATTGGCATCTCAATATTTGGATCCAATATGCCCTTCTGTTAGTATCCACAAGACACCCCCTAAGTCTCTATAGTTTGCTCCCTAACATTAGAAAACAGTGTGTTAGTTTAGCCTTTTAAAGAATTGACCGGTAGATATTAAATCATTTGTCGAATTGGACATGTCTTTCTCTTGGGTATGAGACAAACATGTTGAAAATCATCATCATTCAACTCCAAACAATGGTGGTCATATAAAGTCTCATGAAGTTTTTGCTTTGAAGAGGATGAGGGTATAAAAGCTGCAAAAGACCAAAGATTATTAAATATTAAATTACAAACTTCCGAAAACAAAATACAACTTTCAGTAGGAGCATTTGGCTTTAACTCTAGATTTGCAGAATATGATATGTAAAATTGGAATAACTTGACTTTAACAAGTTAAGTGAAGCAAAAATGTTCAAATAGTCAAACCTTCTTTGCTGAGTCTGATGTTCCTTTGAAAATCGGTTTGTGGAGCTTTACCATACGACATTTCATCATTTTTGTCAGAATTTGACACTTAAATTGTTGAAAAAAGTAAATTTCAGCAAGATATTAATGCTTTCTAAGACAATCGCATAAAACAATATGATTCGCTACATACTGGAGGAAGGTCAGATATCGCATGCTTAAGGAATATATTTTCTTCAATGCTCTCCCCTCGCCGTCACTAGCACTGACCAAATTCATCTGAGGTTGACAATACAAAAATCAATTAAGAATAGCATAAACTATAAAAACATACCCCGAACTATCACTCATTTTCAAATTAATTACCGAACTTTTTAATTCTTCAATTTCAGTACTATAGACTATATCAATAAGAAATTAGCATGAAATATGAGAATTAATTAGGAAGTTCAACTCTTTAGCTAGAATTTTGAAATTTGCATAAACATATCGGATACAAAATCTGTTTTTATATAATTTTTCTCATTTTATTAAGTCTATAGTACATTAAAAAGTTTGGTATTGAAATTGAAGAATTAAAAAATTCGGTACTTAATTTGAAAATGCATGGTAGTTCATGGTATGTTTTTGTTGTTTACACTTGAGAATAAAAAGCAATTACAAAATTTGATAAATGCAAGCAAAATAATGATACCCCAAATTCAACTGGAACAACACCTCAATTATAAACCTCGTGAGTAGGCAACGTGTATTGTGGCAATATCTACAACAATAGATTTCATGTCTCATATCAAATCGTCAAGCATAAACAAAAAAACTTCTTCTAGGCTTACTTCTGATGGAAGAGCTCCTCAAAGAAACACTCGCATGCGGAATTGAGGTAAACCGTAACACCCAACAACCATCATCCCGGTAGTTCATTTGTATCAATCGAGCAAGAGCATATCTTCCTCAATAGTCTTTACTAAGCTTCAGCAAGTCTACCACATTTTTTTTTGCAAAAGGGGTGCTTTGCATTGATAAGGAATGTACAAGAAAGGAGAAAATCAGTCAAACCCGAAAAAACAAGAGCTATGAAACTACAAGAGAGCTAGACTAGAAGATGTTGAAGATGCATTTGCGAAGTCCAGGAGTCATTGAAACTTGAGTGCTGAATAGCCTTGATGATAGATAGTTTGATAAGAGATTCCATTTTGACTTTGTTGAGGACCTGTCGCCTACTGAAGTCTACCACATTTTTATCAAGATGAAACGTTGTCTTAGATAATTCATAATGTGCATATACACAATAATTTGTTCATTTTTTGAATCTTCAAGAGGATTTTCTCTGTTTCCGAATCTATTTGAAGCCACTCATGCCTTGGCATGGTGGCCCACCACATATGACCCATACATCACCCTATATAATAGGAAAAATAATTAGGTTTATAGTGAGAGAAGTAAAAATAAAAGAAACAACAAGAAGAAACAATAAAACACTTGGATGATGGATCTTACAGGCAGCGGCAAGAAATTGCTCTTGTGTCCGTTTTCAACATACTCCTTAATGACTTTTCCACAATTGCTATCAAAAAGCCAATGTTAGCTAAGTGTAAAAAACTTCAAAACATGCAAATTAGATGTGTAATGTAAAAAATAATCTAATATCGTAATCCTTCAATAGTTTCCCATGTATCTTCAGCAGATCCATAGTCTTTCTAATAAAACTCATAAAAATCAACAAACCACATAAAGTTTCAAACTCACAAAATTCTTAAAATATTTACTCAAAGAGAGTGTGAGGATTCAGTCAGATATATGAAAGGTATACAGGAGTGATGTGGGATTCAACGGACTATAGAAGAAGAAAGATATCATAAAATGCAATCATTACTTAAAAAATTCAACTTTTTATCTTAAAATCTTTCTCTAAAGTATCCCTCCACATGCTTCTCCAACATCAAATAGGGAGTGTTATACACCATAAGATTAAGAAAATCTAATGTCTAGCACGCAATTCTCAGTTCTCACATCAAAAGGCGTTCTCAAAAGAACCCTCTTATATATATATATATATAGAGGGTGGATCAGATGTAAACAATTAAGGTGTGAACAAATTATGAATGATTCCAGACCAATCATTTTGTACGTAAAACGACCGTGTTTTGACTTTATTTATTATGATATATTATAATTATTTTATTAATATCTCACAATATTCTCTAACAGATTTGTTATTGCCGTAAATCACTCTTTAATCACTTTTTTCTCTCTTTCCAGTTTTCACTGTTATTCAATCTTCTTTAACCCGTTCAAAATTCTAATTTACCTAATTTAAAACCTAGCAAGGCAAGTCCAGATCTAGCCCTTATTGCCGCCGCCTTCAATCCTTACCCCTACGACTTCCCAAACAGCCAGATCTCAGAGCAGGCGGTGAAGTCCCCGAGCGTCTTCAATGCCAATTGGATGGAGACAACGACTAATGTGGGCTGAGGCCTGGTATGTTAGAGAAGAGAAAAGGATTAGGTTTAGGTTTAGTTATTGGGGTTCAAATTATTTTTAAATAATATTTGTCTTTAAATAATATTTGTCACATATTGCTACTCACTATCTGTAGCTCAATATATTATATTATCACATAAAGATTTATGCAAGTGGATTTTTATGGCTTGTTGGGCAGTCGAATGTGGGTTGAGATCTTTGTGCATTCCCGTTGAGTTTGGAGAAGAAAAGCACAATATGGCTATGATCAGTGAAGATTTTTCTGTAGTGAATAGTTTTTGATAATAAACATTTTTTTTAGGGAAAAAACTCAAAAGGGGCCCTGAACTATCGCGTCCTACCCAATTGCGGTCAGAACTACCGCGTTTTCCAAATAAGGGGCAAACCGTTAAATTTTTGACGGAAATGTGAACTCTGTTACTGTAAATCAAACACTGTTAACATATTTAACTGTCGTAACCGACCGTCTCCTCTCTTCCGAACCAGGCTCGCCAACGACCCGCGCAGCGCCCAACTCCGACCCGCGCCGCGCCTAACTCCGATTAATCAGAAGCTGAAGAACAAGGATTTTTGTACTCTTATGCAGCAACAACGATCGACGAACTTAAACCCCTTCTTTCACGTCTTCTGTTGAACATCGAGTTGATGAAGCTGGCGAGCCTGCTCCCTGGAGAGATCGGCGGTTTGGACTTCTTGACACCCGCGTGCATTTTCAGAGCTTCTGGTTCGGATTTCAGTCATGCTTCTCGGCTGACGGATACAGAGCAGCAGCTGTAGTCATCCATTTTCGTCTTCCTGTTTTTGATGTCGGTTTACAATCGGGCGAGGAGAAGGCGGGGGAGCTGGAGGAACAGGAGGAGGCGGAGCTGGAGCTGAAGAGCGCCGGATCGTCGTGCAGTCGGGGCATGGGCCTCGTGCGGATCCTCCTCTAGGGAGCTGGAGGAGCGGGAGGAGGCGGAGCTGGAGCTGAAGAGCGCCAGATCGTCGTGCAATCTGGGCATGGGCCTCGTGCGGATCCTCCTCTTCTCCATCTAATCATCGATCAGGCACGTCCTTCGCCGATTCTCAGTCTCCTCAGTCTTGCGATCTTTTCCCAAGACTGTCGTGGTTCTGCTTCTACTGCATTTTCTCGGACGGCGCCTGGTGGATTTCGTCGAAGAGGGTCGTGGGGGAGGAGTGTGAACTGTGCATTTTGGATTGGGAGTATGGAGGATGAGAGAGTTAACGACAGTTAAATATGTTAACGGTGTTTGATTTACAGTAACAGAGTTAACATTTCCGTCAAAAATTTAGCGGTTTGCCCCTTATTTGGAAAACGCGGTAGTTTTGACCGCAATTTGGTAGGACGCAGTAGTTCAGGGCCCCTTTTGGGTTTTTTCCCTTTTTTTTATAGTGAACATTGTTCTGTAGTGAATTTTATGTACAATTTTGATAGTGAACCATGAAAATTTCTTTATAGGAACAGTTTTTGACAGTGAACATTATTTTATTGTGAATATTTTTTTGACAGCGAACATTTTTATTATGAGATGGTAGTGAACATGATAATGAACAGTGAACATAGTTAGGAGACGGTAGTGAACATGACAATGAATCGTGAACATAGTTATGAGACGACAGTGAACATGACAATAAACAGTGAACCATAGCATTTGAATGGTGAACATTTTTTGGATTTTTGTTGAAGACATTTATTACATAGTGAATATATTTTTTTGTAATAAATTTCTTGTTATATATATTTAAAATGTACATAATTACATAGTAAACAGTGAACATGTTTCGCAAAAATCTGAAAAATATAAAATATTTCAAGTTTTTGCGACAGTGAATCGTTAATATATTTCACAGAAAATATGAAAAACATTTATTTTTAACGATCACAATATAAAATATAATATAAAAATAAATATCTAATAAAAATATATTTGTTAAATATAGCATGTAATCAAATATTTTCATATCTGTCGCAATTAATGAATTTAAGATAATTAATAAAGTATAATAAATAAACTTAAAAATGAAACAAAATGATTGGTCCAGAATCTTTCACAATTTATTCGTAATATAAGTGTTCGCAATAGATTCCTCTCATATATATATATGTGTGTGTGTGTATATATATATATATATATATATATATAGGGAGTGGATCAAATGAAAACCACTTTGAATATGTAAACTGTGAACTGTTCTTATCTATTGATTTTCTTTGATCCAACGGATCCTGATTTATTCTTTTTAAAAATAATTATCTCTCTTTTATTTTCGATAATATCAAATGAATATCTTCTCCTTAATATCAGCATATATTTATAAAGTAAAAATTATCTCTCTTATATTCTCTCTCATCTAATTGATATATTTTCCATTTTATACGCAAGATTTTTTTCATCTGATATTCTCTTCCTTGCTCGTCCGTCGTCTCACGCACTAATTTGGTGCACATTTTTTTGTGCACCAGAGAATTTGTGCACCACTGCATCTGTGCACCATTATTTTTTTATGCACCGATGAATCTGTGCACTACTGTACATGTGCACCAAGTGTTATAGTAACAGTGCACAACGAGATCGGAAGATGAAGGATGGATGATCGATGAGATTTTTAGTGGTTCGACAGTTTCTCTCTCTGCAATCGATTAAAGGACGAGTGTTGATTTCACGCAAGAGGGAGTGTGAGAGCTTTTCTCGGCAACTAGGCACGATTTGGGGGATTATGCATTTACCGAATCTTCTTAATTAATGGACAATGAATATCTTTCTAATTTAATGATTCATTTTAAGAAAAACAAATAATCTAAAGCATTGATTATAATCTGAATCAACGATCACGGATGGTTCACAGTTTACATATCCAAAGTGGTTTTCAGAGGATCCGCCCCCTATATATATATATATATATATATATATATATATATATATATATATATATATATATATATATGGTTCGGATCCGTTAAGAACGCTCATGTATTTTATGCTCTGGAACCCTAATCCTCATCCATTTATGCCAAGATGCTGCCAAATGTCAACTCTCAATGTGCGACACGTATCCAGAGGGGCGAAAACATCCGAGGATTGCTGCACTTTCATAATTTCAAGGACACATTGCACACATGCAGGCGCGACATCTCAGCACACACACTCTCTCCTATTTATCTTTATTTCAATTTCATTCAACTCAAATTATCTAATTACACGAAACTTAATAGTTTATTGACTACATTTTTGCTCATTCGATGTACTTTAAACCTTCAAATGAATTTTGCACGTTCAATGAACTATGAAGTAGTTACTCAATGTACTTTGCCCGTTTCAATTTATATACTTTAAAATAAAAAATTATTAAAATGTGAATAAAACATAGTCAAAATGGATCTTAATTTAAATCTTGTAATTTTTTAAAAAAGATTTTGATTTTTATTTTGTGAAAATAAATCAATTTAAATAGATAAATTATTTTTTAAAACTAAAATTAGAAATAATGTGTTTTGTGCAGGAGAGAGGGGTGTGTGATATGTGACGTGTTCTGATTGGCTGAAAGAAGGAGATAGTGGGGCACTTGACGCATCTTGATTGGCTGGAATGGAAATGGGATAGTGGGACACATGTTAGTCGATTGTTGGTTTAAAAGAAATGTAGTGGAACACATGGCGCAGCATCATTGGACACGACCCAAAAGTCAAAAAAACCCCTGCCCCTCATAAATGCACTCATATCATTTTCATCTATCCGATCGGAAAATGGAGGAGATGGGAGGGAGTTTGAAGCGCGTAAAATTTATGGGGAGTTCTCATTTGGGTGTGGTTCGTGAGAGAACTCCAAAGAGACTGAGAATTTAGAACTTCATGGCATCTTTCACATCAAGCAATCAGACGAAGTTGATTAATTGTGACAAATAGTACCGGGGTAGGTGAGGAGGACACGGGCCATAATTTAAGAAGGGGTGGGAGTACAATAATCCAACAGAAAAATGCACTATTTTTACTTTTGTCCGCCACATGTCACCTCACATTCTCTGCACATCTTTCTCTTCTTAAAATCAATTTATGTAACTATATATATATATATATTTCATAATCAATTGTAAAAAAATTATACGATTTAATTTATGATCCATTTTTATATTTTTTATAATTTTTTCTTAAAGTCAAAGTTCAAAGTTCATATTTTATAGTTCATATTTCAAAGGTCAAAGCTAAAAGTACAAAATACAAAATTTAATGTTCAAAGTTTAAAATATGAACTTTAAACTATGAATTTTGAACTTTGAAGTTGTCACTTTGTATATTGTACTTTTATACTTTTATGAAAAAGAAATATTCAAAATTGATCTTAAACTAAATATTATAATTTTTTATAAATAATTACAAAATTTGATTTTAAAAATAATATTAAAATAATTACATAAATTGATTTCAAGAATCAAAAATAAAAATTAATAGGTTTGCGTGAGAAGAAAGAGAGCGTGACATGCGGAAGGAGCTAGTAGGACATGTGACAATTAAAGATTGGATCATGAATGTAAGTAAGTAGGGCATGTGACAACTTCTAGCTAGTTATAAAATTAACCCCAAATTACCTCTTATGTAATAGTACATCTAACGAGTTTTGATTGAGTTCTTAGTTCTCACTAATTTTGCAAGTTTTCAATTGATAATCTTCCTATACAATTGTTTTTCTAGAATAGACTGTCCACTACGCGTACTATAGATTGACTAATAAGAAATCGACGTATGGCGCGTTGAAAAAATCAAACTGGCAAATAACAACGGCTGCTTATTGACAATAGTTTTTTAACTTTGATAATATCCACGTACAGTATATATGATGGACCTAGTCACCGAAAAATCACTATGATGCCACAGAGCAAAGGATCATATTGCCTTAACTGAAGGTAAATTTGTCTTTGGGTTATTTGTGGGATGACAGAGGCTTAACAATTTGTCTTTTTTCTAAAAATTTCTGTTCTGAACCGATTAATGGTCGATCAATCGTTAGGCGGTGTTAAAATGTTCCGTCGAGCCGATTAATTGCTCAACACTTAATTATTTTATGAAAATTATATTTTTAACATATATGTTTATAATTAATTATTAAGTTTATTATTAATATATATAATTCCAATTAATTGTCCGATTAATCCCCGTCTAACCGATTAATCACTAGGCATTGTGCTCACCGCCTAACACGCTTAACAATTTTTAGAACATTGATAATAGGGTAGTCCCACCCCACACCATTTGATATCGCGTGAGTATTGATAAACTTTGCAGGTCTTGTTATTTTTTAAAAATATTATTAAATTAAAGAAAGAAATACAACAAGATTAAATAAGTGTCCAAATAATTAAATACCTGAAATAATCACTTAGCTTGAGGTTTTTAATTTCCTTTATAATTACGTTCACATCAATATTCATTTAAAAGATAATCCTAAATAAAAGTAGAGAGTTGAAAATATGTACCCACGTAGGCTTTGAATAAAACCTGAGCGGTCGCGCCGGCTTGCCCAATCTCAGGGGCGGACCTGCTCTTCACCAACTCATCAAATTTGGTGAGTGCAGATGTACACTTGCACAAATCTTATTTTATCATAAGCAAATTGCAAAATGGAGAAAGCAATGACATGGTGGTTGTTCTGGTTGGATACGTATTTTATAATTTTTTATATTGAATTTGACCTCAAATTTTGAACCATGCTTTTTTTTCCATATTTGTTCAGTTTCTATTCAGGTCAGTAATATAATGACACTTTTTTTCTTCGATGATCAGGACCACACACCTTCTCTATCTTCATAGTTAAGTCATATTCATTACGAGTCAATTCGCGCGCATCTCCAACATATCATTGCTTATGCGATGTCATCAAATCTTGAACCTATGACCTGAAGATTATTAGACAACATTCCAAATCATTGGATAAATATGTGTTCGTATTAAGGGTGCAAGAATTTAACCCAATCCAAAATCTAATCCAATTAAAATCATTTAAATTGAATTTGGATTGATATAATTTATTTGGGTTGAGTTTTGTGTTGCACTTTTTGAGTTGGATTGGTCTTTAGACTGGACAAATTGAATTCGGGTTGACCCAAATTGTAAAACACAAATCGAATTACAAATATATAAAAATAAATAAATATAAAAAATCAAAAAAAATTAAAATATTTTTTAATTTTTTAAAATTTTTGTATTTTTTTAATTCTTTATTAATGAAAGTAAATGGGTTAACCCAAATTCAATCAAAATTAAACAATTTTAATTTGGGTTGGGTTGATTAGAATTTGAGTTGGATTATTTTATTACAAATGAATTTGGGTTATGAGAAACTAACCCAAATTTAACTTTTTAATCCATATTTACAGGTCTAGTTCGTATAATGGCACACCTCTTAATTAAACAAAAAACAAAACGTAATATATTCGTTAATCCAGGTTAGACAGTATCAGGTATGAGGTGTAAACACTTTGTGCACCAAGTAATCGGCTATTTAATAAATCATAGTTGCTAGGACTAAACAAGATTAAAATATAGTGAATTTTTTTTTGTCTGATAATGAGAGTATTAAAAAAACAAAACAGGCATGAAGTAGTTGTTTGGATGAGGTCATGTTCTTCTTCAGTATTTTACTTGTTGATAATGCAATTTTGGTTACTATAATCACATTTATTGAGACATAAAATGGCTACCAAGTCAGAAGTCAATCAATGCACATAATTTCTTAAGCAAACATCTCCACCATTATACATCACTAATTGACATAAATTAGCTGAAAGTGATGGGTTTTATTATAACATTTAATTAAATCTATAAAAAGAATCACAAAAGCATCAACATTCCTCGTATAAGGACAACTGGTTTTTGTAGCTCAATGCTGCTAATATTTGTCAACCCAGTGCTACGTATTTTCCGGAGGGGGTGACATTTGAAATGGGATCGCGGAGCCACAAGCATCATCATCATCATCTGCTAGTCTTGCTCCTGGCAATGGAGATGGTCCATGTCGTGATGGTCATGGCCGATTCTCCAACTCCGGGGTCCAATGACCGGCAGTCGCAGGATGTTGTGACAGCTTTCAAGCCAAGTCTCGGAGTTGTGATAGGGATACTGTCCATCATGTTCTCATTGACATTCATCGTACTCGTCTACGCCAAGTTCTGTCACAGCGCGGCTGCTGCGCGACACTTGCACCGCGACGCATTTGGCGCCCTGACAAGAACGAGGTCTCAGCTGTCGGGGATTGATAAGAAGGTGATCGAATCCCTCCCGTTTTTCAGATTCTCAGCGCTCAAGGGGTCCAGAGAAGGCCTCGAATGCGCCGTCTGCTTGTCCAAATTTGAGGACGTTGAGATGCTGAGGCTGCTGCCCGTGTGTAAGCACGCTTTTCACATAGCTTGCATTGATCAGTGGCTTGAGAAGCACTCGACTTGTCCGCTCTGCAGGCATAAGATCAACCCCACGGATCCCCAGTTCTTTGCTTACTCGGACAGCTTAAGATTCTTGCAGGGCCAGAGTGAGGGCAGGGCAGAGCCCAACGTGGAGGTTTTCATCGAAAGGGAGGAGGAGAATTCCGAAAGCGGGCGGTTGGGGTCTTCGTCCAGATTCGGCATCGGAAGTAGTTTCAGAACAGCCAAAAAGGGTGACAGGGAATCCTTAATTCTCCGAGTGGATGATGATGAAGAACCGCGTGGATTGCACAGATTCAACCACAAGATTGTGGTGTCTGATGTGGTATTCAAGAACCGATGGAGCAGTGTCACCTCATCTGATCTCATGTTCTTAAATTCGGAGATTTTAAGGGCTACGGCGAGCGACCGATTCAATAACTCACGATCAGGTGATGACATTGTGGAAGAAGAAGCAAGTTTTGCAGGTAACAGGACGAGGGTAGTAAGTCAGAGTGAGAAGAGATCGATGTCTGAGATCACCGGGATGTCGCGGCTCAAGATCCATCATAAGAGATTGAAAGACACAGTATTTACAAATGAAGGAGCGAGTGAGGAGAGGAGGCGGAGGATTTGGTTCCCGATAGCTCAAAGAACGGTTCAGTGGTTTGCAGACAGAGAAAACAGAAGAAAACATGACAGCAACAGCAAAAACACAAGACAAAATTTAGAGGTCTGAGGATGAATGATTCCTGTTTCATCTTATCTCAAGGTTTGTTCTCTTGCAGCATTCAAGTTGTTAGAGTTGAGTTTAAAGCGACGTGGCGAAGGAGTTGAAATTTTAGGGAGAGGAGACAACATAGGATGAATAAATGAACTCATCAGATGGTTGTAGTTATAAAAAGATCCATCATATCATGATCTGGGAACACATGTAATTTTACACTTTGCTTATACACATACTACACTACACGGTAGATAATCATTTCAGTTTTTTTTTTTTTCCAATGTGTAGCAAAAGGTCTTGTAGATTAACAAAAATATAAGTGTTTGATTACAAATAGAATTTACCTGCGGGTGAGGTTCGACAATATAAGCGACAGTGACAGTGATGATGATGTTTGACTGAATAACAACGTTGCCTGGTTTAGGCACATCTAGACAAATGACATCCTTCCTAATTTTCTGCTGACAGCCTATAAATATATATACATATAAATATATGTATATTTTTTGAGATTCATAAAGTGGGTCTCTTGGAGAATGAAATCACGAAAATGATCACTATGACAAATAAATTGTTTAATGAATTGCAACTGTTCCGAAACTCAAATATGTGTTTCAAATCCAACAATCATGGCTAGCCCAGACGACTTGCAACATTCATCTATTGTAACAATCAGGTTGTGTCGCTCCCACCGGATCCATTTTGATACTAATTTCTTTCTAATAAATAAAAGCCTTAAAATTCTTAAGAGATCTTCATAGAATGGTAAAATGATAAATGAATAACGATTTAGAGTAGCTTCACCTACATAGGAGATGCATTATATTATAGAGGCTATAGTTTTGAAAGGTTATTTTTTGTGCACATGATATCAATCTACATAAACATAATTTTTAACCGACCTAATTTTTCATAAGGCACAAGCCTCCATTATAGTTGAGCTGGCCATACTTATACAGATATATTTTACAAATATACATCAAGAACAAATATTTTTTGCCAACTCTTACTCTAAGGTGTCGTTCTGTAAAATTAAAAGCTGAATGTTATTGTATGAGAATCTGAATAGTCAGGCCACAAGTCAAAACACATCTGATTGCTGAATAATTTACTTTCATTTGGTAAATCAATTCAGAGCACATCTGATTGCTTATTGCTGAATGATTTACTTTCATTTAGTAAATCACTTTTTCAACATATTAATACATCACAATTTATAATTTTATAATTTTTACAAATTTTTTAAATATATATAAAATATAATTGAAATTTATAATGATGTTCAAAAAATTTATTTATTAATGTGAAGCATGGGTAAAAAAAAACAAACATATAAAATAAAAAACGAGTTTATGTGAGGTATATTTCTCTGCCACTTTCTCCATATTGTTCACCACTTACAGTCCTCGTGGCAGCTAGAAATTCAACACTCATTGTCTCCATTCCCTGCGGACAACCTTTTCAGCACTACTATATCCATGCTCTTCAACATACTTGCGAACATCCTCAGTTATCCTCATAGAACAGAACTTAAGCCCACACATAGCAGTAAAAATGTGCGACTTTAGCACCACCAGATGGCAAAGTTTCATCATAAAATGTCATAGCAGTAATGGGGTCTAAGGAGAAAGCAAGCTGCTCTATCCATTGGAACTCAAATCTTGCTTTGCTCAGTGCATCATCCCAAGCTTGAGCATATGGATGTTGTTAGGCTAAATCAACACCATGAGCTGCTATTTTATATGCTATGACCCCAGCCTTAACATCATCTCTTTTTGATAGACTCAAGTGCTCTTTTGGTGTCACGTAGCAAAGCAGGACAGTGCCCTGGGCCCTAATATTAGTTGCACTGATGGCTGAGATTATATGATCATACCTAGGGGCAATATCAGTAGTCAATGGATTGAGAGTATTGAAAGGTTCTGCATTACACCATTCTCACTGTTTCTAAATGTTCTCTGGAATCTTATAGATTGGAATGTGACCGGGCCCTTCATTCATAACCTGATAAAAACAATTAGTTTTAGCAAATTAAAATGGTTAGCTAGATGTATTTTGTGAATAGTGACAGTATGACAGGTCATAAGAATTGCTTGCGGAATAAGTCTCTGCAATAAAGCAAACACAATTTAGCTAAATCTAACCACATTGGAATATAAATTTTCAACGATGGAGATGAACCTAGACACCAAAACTGACCACAAAAAATAAGCAAGTTAAGCTTTTTATGTTTGTTTGGTGAGCCAATAAATGCAGCCACACACCATCAGACATATCTAAAATTACAGTTATTCAGATTAACAAGTGTTAAAGTAAATTTCAAAACCTCATAAAATGCTCTCCATAGTTATGTTAAACTGGATTTTCAAAATCCCAGACACAACTGGATTCTAATACCAATATTGCTAAACAGATGAATTAACAAGGTCAAGATAGTCTCATGTCATTGCCTATATTTTTCTCTTTTCTACAAAGGTGCACTGCAAATAAAACAATATGTAACAAACCTGCGCATACCCGGAGCAAACAGAAGCAGATGTAGAAAACCAAAATAAAAATTGAACAGAGGCCTATACAAGCTCAACTTTCCATAGTTTTCTTTACCAGAAAACCACCTTAAGGTGGAAGCAGGTCACTAACCTTGAAGTGAAAATCTGCCTGTTTGTCCTGTTGAGGTAGGTTTTCAAACAAATCCCCAAACTCAAATGAATCTGACTCTCAGACTGTAGGGTTGAAAGTTGTTGTATTTGGTGGGTGGTGGAGGTTGCTGGTGAAGAATTCGGCCAGTGGAGGCTGTGATTTTGGGTGATGGAAAAAGAGAGACGGACCGAAGGCTGCAATTCCGACCAGAGGTTGCTATTTTAGGTGAAGAATTCATCCGACTGAAGGATGTTGAAGGAATGAGATTTAGGTCTGTTATTTTTTAAAATAGTGGTGCAAATGTGTATATAATTCAAGGTCATTTTGTACGATCTAAAATTTGTACCCACAAATTGTAAGGCGGGACGCAGTATAAATACTGCGTTATTGCACCCATTTTTGGGATGAGATTGAGACACATTGTTTCAACCAAATATCATTTTCCTCTCTTGAAAAGCTCTGCAGTTTCAGGCGAGAGCTCCGATCGTCTCCGGTGGCTTCAATCGAGGACATTTCACATAGTATTAGAGCAATGTTAGTCTTGCACTGCAATAGCACAAGTTTTCTTGAGATTTTTGTTTTTCTTGCTTGTTCAATTAGATGGTGAACCCTAGTTCGAGCAGTTCCGGCTGTATCTTTGATGGCTTCATTTGGAGCTAATCTTGTACACAATCTGTACTTTATTAGTGTGGATGAAGTCACAGGAAATAGCATAGTCGATGTACTAATAGGATCAGAGAATTACGTAAATGGAAGTGGTATATGGAAATTTCATTTTCAGCCCGCTCGAAATTAGGTTTTGTGCGCAGCAAATTTCTAAAACCAATCGATTCATCTCTGCAACTCAATTGGCAAAAATATAATGATGTCATCATGTCATGGTTGATTAGCTCTGTGTCCAAAGACATTGTTGGTAGTATTCTGCATTCAACTGATGCAGCCACGACCCGCACTACACTAAATGTTTAGTTTGGAGGATTCAACGAGACTAGGTTCTTTAGCCTTGAAAAGCAGATAACCAATCTGTCTCAAGGAGAGATCACAGTGGCGATCTTTTATCAAAAATCGTAGAATTTATGGCAGAAATATGAGGCAATTGAAAAAGTGCCTAAATATGTTCATGGTCGTAATTTCTCTTTGTTTCAATTTCATGTTGGCTAAGCAAATGAGGAGAAAAGTCATCTAGTTTTTAATGGGACTAAATGATGTCGTTCTTCCCCTCAGAACACACATATTGACAATTAGTCCCTTACCAAGTCTGAACATCATTTATGGCATGACTCTCTAAGATGAAGCGCAAAGGAATATTACCAAACTGCCTTATATGAATGCATAAGCCATGTATGTTCAGAACCAGGGTGCTAATTCTTCTGATAAGAACAATGCAGAAAATTATTGAGAGACAAATATTTTCCAGTAAAAATTAGGAAATCAAAATCAGAATGCTAAGTACAAGAAGAATTTAGCAATTATTGTAAGTTGAATGGGCATACAAGAGATACTTGTTACAAGTTACATGGATATCCTGTTGGACATAAATTTTTATAAGGGACCACTGTCATCTAATCAGAACAAGAATGTTCAGAACAAGTTCGCTAACAACATGATAACAAAAGGCAGCATTGATGCACCAGTACACAATGGGAATGAAGGTTTCAGTGCACCCCAATTTTCACCAGAACAAGCTCAACAGCTACTAAGTCTGTTGCAACCAAATAATCAAACAAGTGAAAAACAAATACATATAGCAGGTATCTTCTACTTACATTCTACATCTTATTTTTCACCAAGTGACTGGATTATTGATAGTGGTGCAACTAATCCTATGGCGTGCAATGCCAAACTGTTTCTTCATCTGAGTAAACTCCCAAAGAGTAGCAAAGTTAGTCTACCTGATGGTACTCATGCTTTAGTGACACATGGAGGAAAGTGTAAAGTAAATGATCACTCGACACTCAATACTGTTCTTTACATACCTTATTTCCGATTCAACCTCTTATCTGTCAGAAGGCTTATATCTGATGAAAATTGCAGTTTTCTTTTTAATACTGATGGATGTTCTATCCAGGAACAACTGCACAAGATGGTTCTAAGGACTGATAAAGCACAAGATGGACTCTTCCTACTGAAATCCAATCAGCAGACTAAAGATTACACTAATGTACATAATGCCTTAGCAAATGAAGTAGAAACTGTAGAAGTATGGCACCAAAGACTAGGATATACATGTCATTCCAAACTATCTGAAATGTTACCCAACATTTGTATTAAAAATGGTCAGATACAATGTACTATATTCCCATTAGGAAACCAGTGCAAACTGAGTTTTTCTACAGATAGAAGTTCTTCAAACTCTATTTTTGAGTTGATACACAGTGATGTTTGGGGTCCATATTCTGTTCCAACATTAAGTGCTGCAAAATATTTTTTGACCTTTGTTGATGATTTTACAAGGAATGTATGGGTTTACCTGATTCAATCTAATCTCATCAAAACTTTCTTCCATATGGTGCTTACTCAGGTCACTGCCAAGATCAAAGTTTTTTGCAGTGACAATGGAACAGAGTTCTTCATTAGTCAGGTGAAGGATTTATTTAATTCTCAAGGCTGTTTGCAGCAAAGCAGCTTTACACACCTCAACAAAATGGTGTTGTGGAAAGGAAGCATAGACATTCGGTTGAAATGGCAAGTGCTTTGAGAATTCAATCCAACATGCTTTGGTTGTTTATGCTTTGCTCTTGAAAATAGTGGTGCAAATGTGTATTTAATTCGGGGTCATTTTGTACAATCTAAAACTTGTGCCCACAAGTTGTAAGACGGGACGCAATATAAATACTGCGTTGTTACACTCTTTTTTTGGGATGAGATTGAGACACAATGTTTCAACCAAATATCATTTTCCTCTCCTGAAAAGCTCTGTAGTTTCAGGCGAGAGCTCCAGTTGTCTGTGGTGGCTTCAATCGTGGACATTTCACAAATGCAATTTTGGGTGATGAATTTGACCATCGATACATGGCTGCGAGTTGTCTTACAGAGCTCGCAGTTTGTCAGACCTAAGGCTGCGATTTTGGTTGAAGAAATCATCAGATGCACTGTGAACGACTCTCCTGATGAATTTTTTTTCTTATTCTTCCTCTAACCGAATAAGAGGTAAAATTAAGAAAGAATGGTATAGACTTTATGAAAAATAATTTAGAATAAAAAAATAAAAGGTTGGTTCAGTTAATGTTATATTAAGGGACCGCCTCTTAATAAAGCCCAATAAAAATAACAAAACAAGGCCTAAGTAAGGATACAAATTATCATCATTTATTAATCTGCAGTCTGAATTTTTTTATTTTTAGAAAGTGAAAAAAATAAGAGTTTTGACCTAAATTATAAAATAATAATTATAATTACACCCTTAAACCGGTATAACTTCATAAATTAGACTTAAATATGAAACCACATGGTTTGATTATCACGTTACATGACTTCATTTTATTCACACACGATGTCGGTAGATTTCAACCGCTTTAATTGAACCAATTTTGTGTATGAACAAAACCCAAAATGAACCAAACATGAATCCAACTAGCAATATATAGCATAACAAGCCACCACCTGCTCCTCCTCTCCTCCACCATAAAAATCGTCAAAGAACTTGAATCTCCATCTTTTGCTCATCCTCCAACCTTTACAATTTGATAAACGCCAGTCATTCATAACGTTTATGTAAATAAATTTATATAATCTGGCTCACCAGACATTAGTAAGTAGAAGGTTGATCCACATAGATAAGATTCCTGCAACTTAGTAAGAGATTCAAACTAAAATAAAAAGACTAGCTTTGAGCAATTTTATAGAGTTGATGACTGTGTTAATCACTGAACCTTCACAATAAATAGAGAAATTAGTAATTAAAATTTGTAGCTTAGTTGACTTGACTTGTAAACGCCTTGATCATTGATGCTCATAATGAAACTCTTGTAATGAATCAAACTCAGCAAAATATATTTGTTGATCATCAATTACTCCTACTCTGCATTCATCATACCCTTTATCCCATGATATGAATCTTATATGTCGAACATGCATCAATTAGGTTGTCATCCTAGCAGAATACATATGCAATTAAGCTATTGCGATAGGAAGTTCAATGTAGATAACTTATTTTATACAAATCTAGAGTATTTTTACCTATAAATAGGTGCAAGCATCAATTTATTTGCTACCCCACTAATTCACCACTAGATCAGTGATAAAAAGTAAGACAAAAAATTAAAGCATTCGTTCATTATTGCTAGCATGCAACAAAGAAATCATTTAGTTTAAGTGGAATAAACATAATATAATAATAAGAATTTATTAAGCGTTTATATCTCACAGACAGTTCACAAGTCACAATACCTAAACTATGCAAGGGACTTAGCCACTAAGAGCCGTAGAGAGATTCATGATTAGTTTAATAAAGAAAACCTTACAAATTAACTCTAAACACTCTAGGATGAGCTACTTTGCAGTCTCCAGTGCTCTCCTGAGGTTGTCGGTTGAAAACGACATAAAACGCACTGTTGAAGCACGCTGATTATTGAGATAAAGACCCCCTTATATAACTACTGGATTAGATTAAAACTTATTCTAGGTTATTCTATGCAAATTTGATGTTCATCTTCAGGCAAATCTTATTAGAATCGAACTTAAAAGACTAATCGGACATTACTAATCTTGTTGACAGAAATCTGCTAAGATTTAGGCTTATACTCCGCTTAGGAACTTTAAGATATTTTTTCAATTTTACTACAGTTTCTTGAATCGCGCAAATCGAACATCTGGTATGAAAGTTAAGACCCTCACAAGTTGGAAGGTTGACTGTCTTTAGATTAGGAAACATTTGACTTTGCGGCACGTGTCACTATTGTCTACGCGCTTGGCTTTTACGCGCAGTCAATTGATGATGTCAAATTCTTCTTCCTTCTTGATGTGACACATATCTATCCTTTTCCATGTATGTCACATGTAGCTTGCTTGTTACTTGGCAGAAACTATCTTCTGCCCGACTGACAGATGCGTCATTTTAGAGCTGCGTCTATGAAAATAAATTTATAATTCTTTTGCTCATTAGTAGTAGTAAGATCAGGATTGAACCACAGAGACTGAGTTCTTGCATAGTTACTAGACAACTTAATAATTAAAAACACGTAAATTATTTGAGGTTTTAGATTTAAAAGATTGATCTGCACGTGAAGTAAATATGTCAGTAAGATAAGCATGTAGTTCAGGTTGCTTCATTTGTGAGATTATAGATCATCGATGCTAAAGATGAGATCTTATTTATGAGTTGAATTCAGGGAACATGTATGTACTTATCATCAATAATCATGTGACTATCCATTTTCAATTACTCCTAATCTGTATTCATTATACACTTTAGCCAACAATATGAATCATATATGTCCAACATGCTTTAGTTAGATTGTCAGCCTAACAACAAAACATATACATTTGAACTACTATGTTATGGAATTCAATCTAAGTTATCACCTCACGCAAACTTAGGATATGTTTACTTTATACGCTATTCATTTAATTGGTATTGACTCACACTTTCATAATTAAATCAGCGCCCAGAGTTCATACAACAAAGCATTACATTCATTTGGTTTTTATCATGAAACAATGCAATCATTCATAATTAAGCATAGTAAATATACCATCATATATATAATTAAAAAGTATAAATATCTCATAATAATCGTCACAAGTTTTACAACACCTAAACTACAGAAGAGATTTAGCCACTAAGGGGCATAGTAGACATGAGTAAAAAGATAGGAACAAACCTTACAATCTGACTCAGATCTATGCTAGAACGAGATCTCTTACTTCTCTCCACTAGAAAATTGTCGCACCGCATATGTCCTCTTTTTAGCCCTCTTGAAATCTCTTATATAGGCATGACATAGCTTAGAGTTCAATCTACAATTTGATGATGAGCTCTAATTTATATCTTCTGGAGATTATGATAAAAGTCAAACTTCCCGGTTTATGGAAATCAGATTCGGATGTGGACGTCGAAATAAGAAGCATATCTATCCATAGAGTTTATTGGCTCTTTTGACACATATCCACTAAGAATTAGACTCTAACTCCATGCAAAAACTTTTCGATAATTGTATGAGTTTTTCATAGCCTCTTGATATATGTGAATCGAACATGTGGCGTGAAAGTTGCGCTCCTCGATACTTGGAAGGATTCTGCAGATCAAATTTAGAAACTGCATTTACCACACACACGTGTCATTTAAGTGCCACACACTCAGCTGTCACACACGGCCAATGACCACGACATCTTCTTCCTTCCTTTCACTATGTGACATGTCTTATTCCTCCTCGTGCACGTCAATGAACCACTGCGCCCGACTCTTCCACTTGGTTGGCTGTTGTCTTATATCTGATTTTCTTCCTTAGTAAGAACTTCGCTTCAAAAATCTGCCTCTTTTGGCATGTTTTTGTACTAAGACTTGAAAATAGCCTAAAATACAAAAACTAGTTAAAACTGTTAAATAATATTTAGATCATTCAGTAATTAGATGAGTTAAGTATAAATGAGACCGAATAATTATGTCTCATTAAATATCCCACACTAGCCCTTAATTGTTCTCGAGCAAACAAAAAAAACGCAGGGCATTACAACAAACATATGTATCTCGTTATGTAGTTAAGTTTTTATGTATATTCTCTTTGCTATCATCTCATCATCCAAATTTGCAACTTAACTCACATACAACATCGAACAAACAATCATGATGGAGGCAAAGTCATTGACATCAAACTTATTTAGTTATATGTATGCACGTACCTTCACATGGATCAACCCTATTCAAAAATTACCAATAACAAAAATATCAATAATTTGAGTAAGGAAAAAGTATGCCTTAGTAGTTATATAAAAATGCTGCCTACCCTTTACCAAATCGGGAATATAGGTGAGTATTCAACCCGTGGTTTTACTCCAAGTCAGTGGGATATCATCTGGTGGCTTAGGACACAAGCTCATATTCAAAGAATCTTGACAATTTAAACTTTGTGTTTATTGTGGAAATATCATATTTTTCCCACAACTCTATCAAACATGGGTTTTTTTCTCTTTTTTCAAGTTTCCTTTTGAAAGTTTCACTCTTAGATTTTTTATGACCTTTATTGAGAGTTTTTCTTCTAATTCAAACCTTCAAGAGAAGATAGGTCACTTATATGGCACAATTTATTTGAAAATATTTTTAAAAGCATGAATACAAAGGCAATACTCAAACCGTGTCACACAAAGATAAAATCATTAAGTGAAATATGGTTACGATTTGTAGATCATTCTTCTTAATAATATGTTTTAAGTTATTAAATTAAAATCAAATATATTTGTAGGAAAAAGCAATGGATAGTAAAGCGACATGAAATATGGAAATGTTTCATAATTTATCATGAATTTTCTCTTTGAAGTTTATACAATTATGACAAGATAACCAAATGTTTCTTCAAGATCACCAACCATTATAGCAGCAAACTCATTGGATGGATGAAGTGGGAAAATCAAATTGATTTGCTGTAGTGATGGCTTTGTTTCAGTTTCAGAGTTCTCTGAATTAGGAGGTAGTGTAAAATAGATAACATTTACCTAGAATGCCCTTAATCTAAGTAATGTTTGTATTTTCTTCAATCTAGGCCCATCATCTGATGGAGAAATCTGGTCCATGCACGCTTGTAAAGGAGTTCGCAGCTATTTCCAAGTGTGTGGTTCTTCCTCGAACCACACCATATATACATATATGGGCTGAGGTTCATGACAAACCTCTAAATGGTGTGAGAAATAAGAACATCATGGCATCCGTCTGATCAAGTAATGAAATGAAACTGCTAATTGTGATACAGGGTAGGTAGGGTATGTGGGGAGGATACATGTCATGATTTGAGGAGGAGGGGGTAATGGTCTAGCTAAAAATGCACTTTTTTTATACATGTCCGCCATATGTCACTCACATTTAGGAGTGTAATGATTCGGTTCGATTTTTTCTAAAAAAATTGAACCAAACCATTTTTCTTTGGTTTGAATTATTTCAAACCAAACTGAACCGTCCATATTGAAAAATTGAACCGAATCAAATCACTCGATTCGTTTTGATTTTGATTCGGTTCGATCATCTATCAACAATGTTATTTAATATATTTAAAAATAATAAAACAAGGATGAAATGTTATAAAACTATACGAGTGATATACAATAAAAGCCATGAATTACTGCATTATCCTAAATAATTCTATTGAAGAGTGATACATGGATGAATTGAAATAGATGGTCAACTCAAATTTAATGCATCCAAGCTGGAAATAATAACCCAGCATTTACATTTACCTGGTGCACCTTTGTTGGCCTTGAACGAACCATTACAGACTCAAGAGATGCACTCCTTATACCCAACCCAGGCTGCACCTCTGTTCCCAACCATGCACTCAGATCATATTAGATACTGATATTGATGATAAGAAGATTAAATTTACTACATTTACTTCTTAAAACCTCCCTTATAAAAAGCTCTTAAAACCTCTATCAAACCAATAATATAAATAGTAGCATACATATGTTGCCAAAATAGCTCTCAAAGACTATCAAACAAAGAAAGAAACAATAACAGATTTGTAGCTAAAACTTCAATTAACATATCATCCATAACAAATTTAAAACAATAGAAGATTAGCCATAATAGCTCTCAAAGATTCCATCAAAAAGGGCTATCCAGATTTAAAAAAATATAATCATGTAACAGTAAAAAAAACTAAAAACAAACACAACCTATGAGATGACAAATTCAGAAAAATAAGTGATGAAATATAAACACACACATACACACCCAAAATAGCAAGCAACTAATACCTACAAATACAAACACAACAACTAAAACAAACAAATTTTGTCTTCGATCCAAAGTAGCCAACAAGTAAAATATAGCAATGCAACAATTTGTCAATCCAAAGCATCACAAAACAGTAAGTAAAGAATTGCGGTCACTTTTTGATTTATGATGGATTTATAATTTTATTATTTACCTAGCCTCCGCTTTGTTCAAAGAGCAACTCAAGAGGTAGCCTCCACTTCACAACATCGAGTGTGCTCATCTTTTATTCTTCACGTATCCTAAAAGGAAAAAAACACATCAAAGACCAATAAAATCCATAATCAAGTCAAGCAAACCAAGTCCTCGCTTTTCGCTAAAAATCGCAGTGTTGTACCTTCCACTACTTCAGGCTCTCTGAAGCACCAGCATATAAACTAGTAACACAAAATCATTTCTTAATTATACGAGACACAAATTATAAATGAAAAAAATAATAATAAACACAAAAAAAGAACTCTCCCTCTAGAATCAAATCTACCTTTTTAAATTAGAGATATTGGGCGAATAAGTATATACACCAGTTCCTACTTAAGCCTGTTTAAAAAATTAGGTTACAAGAAAACACTAACATCAACAAGTAAAAGAATTTAGTAAAAAATCAGGAGAATATAAACATAAATACAGAAGCAGTCAGTACACAATTGAAAAATTAATTAGAGAAAAAAGAAAAATACATCCATCTATCTTTGCATCTTACCATTCATGTGGAAGTTGCTGCCTTGATGAGTCGATTGATGAGTCGACCGAAGATGATAGACATAGGAATGTGGAGGAGACTAGACGCGGAGGCGGATTCAGACAGTTTTGAACTACTTGCATTGGGCAGAAAGAGATTCAACAGCGACCTAGATTGAGTGGAAGATTAAACGTGAAAGACTGGACAGCTGAGACTTTGATTTTGGATGGCAGATGACGAATCACAAACTGCTCTGGACCCAACAGCGAACAGTGATGAAACAAACGGTGGACTAGGGAATTTAAAAGTACGAGGAGAACGAAGAATGGAGAACGAGATATGAAGATGTGAAGAAATGAGGGCGAGAGGAAAAAGATACAAGCGGCGACGATAAACATGGGGGTTCTTCTATTAGAAAATTTATGGATATGAATACGTATTAATAATGCAGGTGGAGAAAATTTGTCTTTAGAAACCCGTATTAATAATGCAGGGGGAGAAAATAGCAAAATGAATCTTAAATTTGTTTCACAACAAAGTTTTCTATGTAAATCATCATTTTTTTCTTACTAATACTAACAAGATTGGTCCTCTAAAATGACCTTTCCAATTGCCCCCTAACCATTCTTTTTTGCAGTTGACAATAACGTCAATCATATACTTGTACCAGTTTATATCAGTAATCATGTCAACATTGCTGATCGAATTCAGGAATGTGTGTGCTTCACAAAATTATTTATGTTGCTCTTAATTACCCGGTCGCAAAATAATACCACAAAGTCCACCTTAAACCCCAAGCCAACTTCTTCATCTTCAGATATCTTTTGTTTTATCTGCTCGGGTGTTATTAATGCTTTGTTGTCCCATGATGCTGTCTCCATTTTGCTACAAGCCCCTAATTGAGTTTTACCCTATCCAAATCATGACTTCATTTCTGTGATTCTTTTGGTTTACCAAATACAATGTGCACTTCATCTTCTGTTACTTTTATGTGTCCATCAGGCAAGGCCTGTTTGCAGTGTTTTCATCAAAATTGTTCACTAACCAGAAGACTAAATTTAGTGGCAGCTCATCTATAGAGAAACGACATTTCACCAAAGCCTATTGCTCTCACTGCACGAGGACTCTTCCTGATATCCCTCATCACGTCCATTAGTGGTTTGGGCATAGTTCTTGTACATAGTGTTTTGTCTGTATTATCTGTAGTGGGGTACCCTTTGGTTTCTTGCTCTTTTCGTGCTTTTTTGAAAATTGTTTGATGTGAAGATGTTGCTGACCTTTTCTTTTTCAATTCAGCAATTAGTTGAGTCAGCAAGTTTGAATCCGAGTCGTCAGGTTTTTTTGTTGTTTTGTTTCAGTTCCACTGAGACTCTCCTTTGACTTGTTTGATTCCGTTCCCTCTCTCTTTTTTGTGTGTAACATTTGCTAACTTAGTTAACGCAGTTTGCCATGGCGTCCAACATGTTTTGATCCATAATGTACTTATTATTTAAGAAAAACACAAGAAGAGAATCAGAGTACGACAAGAACATAAAGTAGAAAGCATAAGAACATCATATTACATTCGAATAATAGAAAGCACACTGTTTTACACACACAAAAAACAAAGTACAACACATAGAGTTTAAATAAAGTAAAACACACAAAATGACAAAATACCACATAAACTATATTCCAACTACACAAAGAACAACATTTTAAACAACGGAAAGCATAAAGCACAACACAAGAACATAAGAGTTTACATAGAACACAATATCAAGCAATTCAACTGAAAGAGAAATAGCACAACACACAAAGTACAAAACGCAATATCCCATGGAAATCTAATTTAAATACAAACATTTTTTGTTTGTACTTTGTGATACAGTTATTTGCTCAAGTACAACATCCGAGTAACTTGATCTTTCTGCACTAATATATTTAAAAGAATGAATTTGATGTGCTATAGCATGTAAAACAGAATGATTTACATACGTACTTGTGATTTGACTTGTCTTTAGAAGTTTCAGTATTTGTAGGATGCTTCTTTTTATAACTATTAAAAATTAAAGAAAGTACAAAGTTAAATATAACCTAGTTCAACTGAAGGAAAATATTTTCTATTTTTACCATTCTGAGATAATTTTTTAGGGGATGCATGACCACTCTTCTTGCTTGTTGTAAAATAATCATTGCGAATTTTCACTAATAAAATTTTGTGAAATGAGAGAACAACGTAGTTGAAAAAAACACAAGTCACAAAACACAACTTCAAAAACCTAACCATTCAAATGAATTAAACAAGGAACAACGGACAAAGTGCAATTTAACGACACTAAAGTACAACATACCTAATGAAACAAAACAAAACACAATGTTCACCAAGCAACACCGACGACCTAAAACGATTTTGTTACTTAACACAGAAATCCTAAACATCATGATTCAAAGTCCTATTATCAAAAATCACTATTCATACACCCAACTTAATACAACTAAATCATTATTCAAAAATCCAAAACCCAACACCCACCAACACAAAACCCATCACCCAACACCCTGCGCCGGTCAAAACTCATCTTCCAACACCCAACATAGTGCTCACCTTGTCACCATTGATTGATGTTTTTGCTATTTCTGTGTTGTTTGTTATTGTACTTTTTGTATCAGTTGATTTTTGCTAGGTTTTGATGTTTTAATGCACTTAACAAGAAAATAGTATAGCAACTATTATGTTTTATTCTTTTGTTCTTTCCAATAGTTCTAGCATATATTGTGCCAGTTCCTCTCTTGTAAATTCTTTATCTTTTATACAAGAAATAATGTTATTGGTGATTTGAACCATATTTCAATTTCTTAAATCGAATCGAACCATATGATTTGATACAATTCAATTTCTTAAAGCTAACAATTCAATTTCAAAATTTTCAGATCAATTATGAATGCTTTGATTTTTAAATTTTTATTAAAAACAAAGTCGATTCACAATTATCGGTGACCCACCACTAGACCCATTTGGGTGACTTGTCACACCACTATATCTAAAACCTCTCTCTAGAGTTTGAGCCAACTTTGAAGGGGTTCAATTTTTTCCATCCATAAACTAAATACATACAAACTTAATCTTATCAATATTTTGTTTTGATAAAACTAATAGATGTGATACATTAAATATAACACAAAAATCGATTACCAAATGTTTTGTGTAGTAAAAACAAATTCCAGTTACTTTAAGTCATAGAATTTAATCCTTTTCCGTACAAAAGTACAACTAAAGTAAAAGTAGATTTTAAAACAGTAAGAGCATTTTTGTGATCTACGGGGTCACTAATTAATATATAAATATTGTAACTAAACTATATTTATATTACAAATTACAATAATCATTTTTTTTTTTTTTTTTTTTGAAACCGGGGAACCGTACCCTTTGGGTCGGATGAAACCCCGGGAAGGCCCACCATCCCCCCAAGCTCGATGGGCCTCCAGGGTTGCTGAGCGCGAGACCAAGATTTCTGTCCATGGCGGGATTCGAACACGTGACCTCTCACCCGTGGAAAGAAGGCCACGTGTCGCCCTTAATTGGACCATGGTTTCCATCTCAGCTATCCCCTGGGGGACCAAATTATTACAATAATCTTACTCTGAGAACAACTTATGTTTATTTAATTTTTTTGCACGAATATAAAAAGAAATCCAGTCACAAAATCTTATTAACTATTATTTTAATGATAGTCATCAACATAATCATACTTCTTAGAGAGAGAAACGATCCATTCAATTTAGTATATATAATGGCTAGACCAACCGGTAGCAAACTCGAACTTTCCACTTGTCAGATTGCTCAGTCCCGGATTAGACAAAATGCTATCCAGCCACCATGTGACTGACTGTAACCAATTTATAGTATACAGGTGCGTTTTGAAATCTGTAAGTAGGACTTGGACCCCAGTAGAGAACAGTTAGAGAGCACTTGTCAAAACATATGACAACAATTCCAGTAAGCCAATTACACAACATTTTATATGACACACAACAACAAACTTCAATGTGGAAGAAAATCCCATAGCAACAGCTGCTAGAAAAATTGATAACCAAAACTAAAGTCAGGATTAGGCGATTCCAATTCAGCCACTTCCACATTGTTGGGTAGGCCAGTAAAATGCATATCATCACTTTTAAGTGTTAACCATTTCAGTTGACGTCATTCCATCTCTGATAGTCAATCTGTAATGGGATGCTTTGATTCGGATGTTGAGGGCAACAAATTTGAAGAGACAAATAACCGCTCATTAAGTTACCGACCAAATTTCAGATCCCGACCACAGTTCACCAGCTGTCCCAATGGCTCACAATTAAAGTAAGGTTGTGAGCACCGTGAGTAGAACTGCATACCAAGAATGAATCCAATTAGAATCAATGACCTGTCTGATGGAGCCATGCCAATAGCGTGAAGAAAAGAAATCAGTCAAAAATGCCATGCCAGACAGAGTATAGCCACATAAATGCATACCCATCCAGGCAAATTGAGACATGTGCTCCTGTGTCTATCAAGTCACAGAACATTCAATTACCATTAGACAGAAGCCATTCCAATTTCTGTCCAAAAATATCTGGAAGACAACACTGTCTCTTCAGCTACACGTAAATTTAAATTCAAACAGTTTTTTCAGGTTAAATGCCAGCACTCCCCCAATTCCCCTCTTTGGTTGCAAAAATTGACACTTCCAAAAAACTGATACTCTCATCATGATTTTTTTTGCAAGTTCCTCCAAAAATCTACTGCCAACGAAGGGAGGGTTACAGATAATAACTGTAGCCCATCAATAAAGAACCATACACTAAATCGTACCTGATTTTTCATGCTCCATGCACAAAACTAAACCTGACTAGATCAAAAGCTTTATATGGAGGAGAACCTGCAAGTTACTCAAGAAACATGGTTCATAAACCTTCAAGACATAAAATAGATCAACTGGTCAAGGTCAATGAGAGATTTTCATTCAGGGGAAATTAATAATTAGAAAAAAGTCTACACAAGCATCTGGAAAATTAGAGAACAGGTTGCTTTCTAACAATACGCAGCAGCATGTGCGTCCGGGGTCTAGTACAACATGAAAAAAACATAGATTCAACAAAAAAATTCAGAGGACATATCAATACCCACACATAACGAGAACAGAAGCTATATTGAATCTTTGAACAGAATTAAGGGGGTACAGCTCTTAGATAATCACTATGTTACACAAACCCAATAATAAATAATGGTTGAGATGCGAGTCGTGACTACAGCATTTATGTACAGCACCATATTTAAGCGGAGACCACAATTCATTTTCAACAAATGTGTTGGTGGCACTTAAGGAGTTTCAAATTGCTTCTGAATCACCTGAAGCACTAATCTGTCAACATCCTCTTTTGCCCCTTTCAATTGTTGCATCACCAGAGTATCAAACAACGAAACTGAAAAAGAAAAAGAAAATTATCTCACTCAGCCAGCGTGGATGAAGAGCGACAAAGAGAATGCACACGTAATATTTAGTTTTGTGAACACCACCATTTCATGATTACTTGGCAGATGATATGCGTTGCAAGGATGAAATCCAACTGCTTGATGGTCCAACATTGCTTCCACTTCTATGGGCAGGGTTTCTGCTGTCAGTAGGCAAGGCAGCTTTCGATGTATTTCTTTTCGATACACCAGCATGAGAGAAAGATGCTGAAGTCATCTGCGCGTCCATGACAGCCTGCAACAATTCATAGGGATTTACGCTTCAGGGGAACGATCAATAGTCGAAGACTACTAACATTCAAAAACATCTTCTCAATTAGTGTACCGAAGTAAACAAGAATCGTTTTTGTTGCTCCCCTTTTCTAAGGGGACTCGCATCACACCAAACATAAAGTTAAAAATAACAAGAGATGCAAACTTCAAACTTCCACTAATGGAATCTTCCAGATAACTATGTGAGGTATGATGTGGAAAAAATGGCAGCCTACTGAGCAATAAAAAGACAAATAACGATTTGGTATACGTGACAGCATGAATCATGATGAGTTCATGATAAGAATGTTGATAAAGCATCAACTAACTTTTTTATCCGGACGACTATCAAAATTAGAGTTGCCTGCTGCAGCTTTAAATTGCATTCGAACTCCCGGGCCAGCTGCATTTGCAGTTCTGATGCGCTCTGTCGCCTCAGTTGGATACGACGCACCTCCTGCCAAATGAAGATTGGTCTCACTATACAAGCCACATTGAATGGAATGAAAAAATGTAAGTACTACTTGGTAGTCTCAGGGAGCCAAAAGACTAAAAACGAAAAAAATACCAACCAAGAAGAGTAGCATAATGCCATGCATAGAGACTTCGATACCAAAACATTGCTGAATGATGCAATATAACAAACCTCGTTGCAAGCCCAAGCACACTAAGGGGTTGAATTGTTCTTAAGTTTTCAAGAAATAAATATAAAGATGAAAACATATTGCAATGTCACCAAAGTACTAAAGATGGAGCCAATCAGTATGATTACAATATTCTAAACAATCACTCCAAGTAAATAGACTACTCCCTCATCCTTCAATCTCTCATTTGAATTACAAACAAACCAGCTGATAAAATACAGTGAAACAAACCCCTAAAGATATCTGTGATCATTCCTGGATATAGCAAAACATTTCTGATGAGATGAATTTAGATAGACACAAGTGGTAAACCAACAAGAAAACAACCATATCAAGCACAATGATACCAGGAAGCATTATATAAGAACATATGTTCACCAAGTTGAGTTGTCAAATAAAAATCCGAAAAACCTTTGCAGGCTTCATAATCACTGGGCCATTTGGCCACATTGTTAGGAAACCAACTTCACATACACAACCATAAAAATCCTGCATCCCTGATCTCAATACATGAATACATAACAGCTTCTGTTGCGTACAAAGCTGTACATGAGAATTCACGGGGCAAAATAAATGCAGACAAGCCAGGGCTACTGTTGCAGATCGGACAAACGTAATAGCTAGATCTAACCTTGATGTTTGTCAAGATTCATTGACATTGGATTACCGCTAGTCTCCCCTGGAGCAGGCTATATTTAAAGAAGAACTGATTCAATTAGGATCTGGACACAGGTGATACAGTTTTGAATATGAGTAAATAGATGCCAATATAGAAGGTATCTACAATACTGACCGAAGATCGGGTCTGCAATCTACTCTTCTGTGACTGTTGGTACTTGAGGATTGTCCAATCAAAGATGTAGTCAAACTCATATCCTGAAAAGTTGAAAGAAGGTGATTTTAGCCCCAAGTTCACATAAAGGTTAAAGGTTTCAACAAAATACATGCACAAGAACCTTCTGCGGTAAATAAGTCACGAAATAGTCGCTTCAAAAACCCATAATCTGGTCGCTGATCAAAAGTCAGTGAATGGCAGTAATGCATGTATGAAGCAAAATCCACGGGAAGAACTTTGCACAAGGCCTTGCAAGTCATGAAAATATAATATTAGGTTATATTTAATTAACAGGCTAAACTTATTAGTTTTAGAGGGGAGAAAAAGGCAAGTATCATACCTCAATTGGAGTTGACATCTTCTTTTCAAATATTTTGTCATATTTTTGTTTCTTCGTAGCAGCTTTTAATCCTTGCCATGGAAGGCTGAGTCATGAGAAAGCCATTCAAGAGGGATTTTATGATTAAGAAGTTAACTCTTTTTCAATATTTTTAACTGACAAAAAAATGTTATTGCAAAGAGTTACTCAAGCTACCTTCCTCTTAGGAAATATAGAAGCACATATCCAAGTGATTCTAAATCATCGCGGCGGCTTTGCTCTATCAGAGGTCAAGTAAACAAAACCAAAGAAGTCAAGTGAAATGAGTCAAAAATAAATTAGCAAGAAATGTAATCATACGATTTTGTTTACCGATTCCAAGATGGGTATTGCAACTTGCATAACGAGCAGTCCCTGTTAGGTTTTTGTTCTCCCTGTCCAAGGCAACAAAATTATTAGAAATGCAACCAGTTAATGAGAATAAACCACAATAAACAGTGACTACTCCAGTATTCAACCCGACAATCAACATCAAATCAGTAAGTAAATACAGACCTTCCTACAAAGCAATTCTGGACACACTTAATCCTCAATTGGATGCAAATTTTTAATGAAATAAATCAGCAACCAATCCAAACAGCTGGCAGTATTAGCCATCCAAGAACAATCAGCTGTGATAAGGTCTATTTAGGCAAGAAAATTTCTACAGTTAAGCAGTCCATTTTTGACTCACCTATAGGGTATATGTCTACTGGTTGTGGAATCCCTGTACCTTTTAGCGAGCCCAAAATCAATGATATAAACCTGATACAACACCAATACATATATTTTACGGTGACTACTCTTATAGTCTTGTTAAGAAGAATGAAAAAAACTTGGTACATCAATCCCAAAACAATTAATGAATCTCAATAAAATTACCTGATTTGCTTTGCGACCAAGACCCATGAGGAAGTTGTCGGGTTTGATGTCCCTGTGCAAAAATCCTTTGGAGTGCACATACTCAATTCTGGTTATCTGAAACAAACTAAATAAATTATAAAACTTCACAGCTGATATTAGGACGCCCCTCCACAATAACAAAGAGTTTATTAATCAAACTCTTTCAGGCGAGTGTTTGAAATGGAGTAGAAAATGAAAACAAAAATGACCAACATAAGTCCGCACCATTTGATCAGCCAACATTAAGACCGTCTTCAATGAAAACTTCCTACCACAGTAGACAAACAAATCTTCTAAACTTGGACCCAACAAATCAAGAACAAGAGCATTGTTTTCCCCATCAACGCCTGACCATTTTATGCTAGGAATACCACCTAGAGAAATAACAAAAAGTGAAATATATACATCTAGTAAGGTGATAGGTGCATATAAGATAGGACTTCAAGCTGCGAAGGAACCATACTCCCTCCTTGTAGGATGTGATACAACTTTGCTTCATAAAGCAATTGCGGATGTTTGGTTTTGTTGTTCTCCTGCAGAAACAAACACATACGAGAATCAATTACTGTACAAGTACCTGCAAAATCCAAAAAAACGTCACAATCTCTACAGCTACAGTCTCCCTGGCCATTTACAACTAGGAGGAAAGCAGGCACATCAATTCAAAAGGTCAAGATTGGAATCAAAACATATTGGCAATGAGTGAGGGAGCCCAATGATAAAGTATGGAGTTTAAATGGGCTATAGAGCTTAAATTGGCTATGTGAGACTTTGATCTAGCTCTCAGCTCAGCTAAGGAAACTCACGATCTTCACAGCAACGATCTCGAAAGTATCTGCGTGAGTAGCTGCAATAAAGCCATCAACATGACTTAAATAAAAATTCAAAAAGAAATTAAAGAAAAAACAGTGGATGAGATGATAGACAGAGGAGCTACGAGAGGAGAGAGAGAGAGAAAAAAGGAACCAACCGAGAAAAATTTCTCCGAAAGATCCGCTGCCGATTTTGCGGCCGAGCTTGTACTTTCCTCCAATCACTCGCTCCATGATCCAGATCGATCGATGAAGTAAAATTGGCGGAGTAGGGTTTAGCTTGAGAAACGGAGGAGATGACGAAGACAATGAAGTGAGGAGGATGATCAATACCAAAATTGAATTCAGACCACAAGAAGCAGGCGGGGCCGACGAAGACGACGAAGATGGAGGAAATGAAGAGTTTTGTTAAATCGGATTGGGTTGGATTTTCATTTTATTCTCTTACACCAAATCAATTATATACTCTACAATTGGTTTGTGCGAAAGAAACAACTGAAAATGCCAAGCAAGCTAGAATGAAAATAGATTTATTTCCTAATTTGTCCTCATTCTACTATTTTATTTCAATTCTGTATCATTTAACTATCCTATTTCAATTTTGCTCCAATTTAGAAATCCGAAAATTATATTGATAGATGGTTTAAAGAGAACCGAAAATCACATTCCAATTCGTTGTGATGACATACATGTACAAGATCTCTTCTGAGCGAATTAGGGATGTCATTCCCGGTTATTTTTAAACTGGGGAAACCCCAAAAGGGACACTGAAGACTGTCACCACTTACCTAATTGCGGTAAGAACTATCACAATTTTTAAAAATGGTGGGATGAAAAAAAAATTGACTGATTTTCTAAAATAAAATTTATCATTATACTCATAAACTAATATTGTCACAAGAATTAAATTCGTGTGTGAAAATTACGTCGTTTGGTTATCAAAATAAATAATATCATTTTCTGCACATAAATAAAATGATGTATTTTCATACTCAATCATCCATAATCTTCAACAAATTACAATGCTCTGATATTAGCATTTGAACGAGAGTCTCATCTCTCTAAGCTTGCGTTGTGTGCGTGTATAACTTAGTTAAGCCTTCAGAAATTGAAGATGATGACTTTCTACTCTTCTGAAATCCATCCGGAATCAAGATTACTACGTCTGTCAATATATGTTACAATATTTTCTGCCCAACCAATTACAGATGTTCTAATTTTTGTAGTCATGGGATTTTGGTATGATAAAAAGACAACAGATGATTTTGTATGATTTGACCATACAACTTTTTCATGTTTATTTTTTATTATTTAAATATAGTTATATATAATGTCACTTTTATTATTAATTCTTTTGATTAATTTCTATATAGCCGACTAACGACTCTAAAGTCACTTTACTATCTTGATCCAGCAATTTTAAGAATACATATTGCATGGATAACATTTGAGGAGTGTAAAAGATGATGTGTCATGATTTCGATAAAAAAAACAAAGATTTTCATTTTAAGACTCCATTTCTTAGCAATTTGGGTCGTATTCTACGTCATATACCACCGTTAATTTGTGTTTTTGTTACATTTTTCGGCTAAAATGCTAGAAAGAAGGGCTTAACTGGAAGAAGAAACAAAAGAAGGAAAACAAGCCAAAAGTGGATCAAATTAGTGGAAATCAACATTTACTCGATTGAGGATGTCTTCATGGTAGAATATTCAGTCGAGTACGAGGATTTAAAGAAGCATACTCAATCGAGTATGGAAAATGCAAAGGATATACTTGATCAAGTACCCCTCATATTCGATCAAGTACCCAAAATGGCATGAGCGTACTCGGCCGAGTACGCTCATGCGTCAGTCATAATTAAAAAAATTGAAGTGAGAAGTGATAAGACCAAATTATTTGGTCCATTATATACTTAATTCACTTTTTTCATGACCGTGCAAGAATATTATTTAATGATTTTAGTTAGTATTTGCACTTAAGTCCTATTTTAGGTCTTAATATGAAAATGTACTAAAAAGGGAGTTTTAGAGCAAAAGACGGACGATTTTAGATCGAATTACAAATGACAGCATTTGCCTGAGCGCAGGAGCTGCGCGTAAATGACTTTAGTCGTGTGCGTGGTGATGTGGCTAGGAGAGGACACATGTCAACACAAAAAAAGGAGACAAAGAGTTGTCTCAGCACAGGTCGCGCATGTGCCAAGTGCGCGGTAAAGCATTTAATGCGCGCGACTTGCACAATTTCCTAATTTGAGTCAGTAAAATTGGGCTTAGTTTGATTATTGCCTATGAATTCATTACTTCAAAAATATATTTTCAAAAATTGTGCTATATGAGTGACATATCTTCTCTGGAAGGCATGGCTTACAAAAAAAATCTCTCAACCATAGACTATAAAAAATGAGAGAGAAAAAGTTTCAAAAAGAGACTTGAAAAAAAAAAGAAAAATAAGCCACGTATGATAGAGTTGTAGGAAAAATCTTATATTTTCATTATGCTTAAAAAGTCTAAATTGTCAAGCCCTTTGGCTATGAGTTTATGTCTTAAGCCACCATTTGATATCCCACTAGCGTGGAGTGAAACTGCGGTTTGGTATCCACATATTCCCGGTTTGGTGAAGGGTATGCAGTATAATTATATATAACTTCTAAGGCATGCTCATTCTTTGTTCATATCTTTGACATTATCTTTATTTGTTATACTTAAAAAGAGTTGATGCATGTGAAGGCAGGTGTGTACTTGTAGCTATATAAGATCGATGCCAATAATTTTGCCTTTACCATGATTGCTTGTTAGATGTTTTATGTGAGTTAAGTTTCATGTTTAAATAATGACTAGATAGAAATATAAAGATACATTAAAACTGAACTATACAATGAGATACATATGTTTGTTGTGATGCCCTGAGTTCTTATTACTTGCTCGAGGACTATCAAGAGTTAGTGTGGGATATTATGATAAAATCAAATTTAGCTGTCTCATTCGTGTTTAACTCACCTAATTCTTGACTATTATTTAATGATTTTAGCTAATTTTTATATTTTAGACTTATTTTCGGTTTTAATACGAAAACGTGCTAAAAAAGGGTAATTTGGTGCATAATTTGGACAAAGGAAAAAACTCAGACATAAGACAGTGTTCAACCAAGCGCAAGAGCCGAGTGCAAGGTTCATTGTCGCTCGCGCGGGGAGAAGAAGTTGACACGTTTCACATGGAAAGGAAGAAAAGGAGATGTGTGGGCAATCGCCATGTGCGAGATCCACGCGCGGGGTTAGATAGTGACACGTGCGTGCAGGAGCTATAATTTGCCAATCAGTTCTATAGAATGTTTCCAACTTTTGAGGAGCATATCTTCTAGCTCAAATGTTTAATTCAGGTAATTCAAAAGTTTATGGAAAGATTAAATGATTATCTATAAGTTTTCATGAGGAGTCAAAATCTAAATCTTGACATATATCTGCCAAAATCACTGACAAAATCTATGGGTAGATAATCTTCCTCAATTGGCTCATATCTCGATTCTGATTTCTATAAGCTGAAGAAGTTCAAAGCTCATTAATATATCCTGAAAATTTATATGAAAAGTAAGTCCGGATTTGTAGCTTAACATTTAAGCTACCTTACACCTATATGTAGAGGCCTTAGCTAAGGAGAAAAGACTGAAGTAGTGGGAAGCCAATTGTAGGAAGTTAGTGAGCTATGATCCTAGAGTTCAGGGCCAGATCTCAGATTTTGTTCAGCATCATGGAGTAGTAGAGAGCAGCACGGGAGTTCAACCTAGCATAAATTTAAGTAAGATTGTAGTTCCTACTATTTTGCTTATATTTATGTCTATGGCTTATAGTGGCTAAACTCTTTTGTGTATTTCATGTGCAATAAACTTATGAAGTTCATTGTGAGATAATTTGTGCTTATAAATTTCGTTTATGTAGATATTGTTACTGTGTAAAATCTAAATGATTGCATTAACATTCATGGCAGACTATTGTGTGTATTGCATAATTGTATGAATCCTAGGCGCTTATATCAGATTGTGCGGTGAAAGCCGACTACCAATCAGATAGAGCATATATAGCAACATACTTTAAGTTATACTAGCATAACTTATTGTGAATTCCCTACCATAGTAGCACAACTATGTATGTCTTATTATTAGGCTGACTCCCTACTAGAACATGTTAGATAAGTAGAATTCATATAATGACTTAAGAGTATGATGAATGTAGAATATGAGCAATTGTTTACACTCGGAAATATGAGATGTATATTTTTCTGAATTCAATGCATGAAGAAAATTAAATCTTTAACATCGATGGTCGGTAATCTCACAAGTTAAGACCAACTGAACTACATGTGTGTTTGTTTATTTCTTAGTTAATCATTCTATTACTTTCATTTATCGGAAAACCCTCAAGATGTGTGTATTTTATTTTGTTTAAGTTATCTAGTTATTAGAGTTCACAACTTACTCTATGGAGATCGACCTTGTACTTACTGCTTGCTAGTGAGGTCAAGTATTATAAATTTATTTGCATAGGATACCTCAATGACAGTCCTATCATACGGTCATATATTTCAACATAGATGATTTAATTACATATTATCAATAATATATTATAATTTATAAAGATGGACATTACATAGTTGATTTATTTTTTTATGTTCAATGCCAAACCGATTAAAAACCTATTCTTTCCAAAAAAAGATTGTACACATAAAAAATCTATTAAACTAAGAAAAATAAATATTTTCATGGTTTTTCATACAATTAATTATTACATAGTTTAATTTTCAATTTTGACTTTTAAATATTCATTAAGTAGTATAAAATTAAAGTCTCGGTCCGGACTTCTCCCTTTGTCCCTGATGTCGCTAATGCCTCTCAGGCACTAAAATTTCTTCCGTCAAAAACATGAAAGGCTCGATTTCAAAGGTCTGACAAACAAATGGACGATATGGAGTACGAGTGTCTAATTGTTGGGGAGCCGAAGCGCTTCGAGTTGACTTTGGATCAAATGTCCAACTAAAGTGTCTTTCGCAGTAATAATTTAATCCCTAGTAACTCTTTCATCATGATTTCTCATCTCTTTTAAAAATTTAAAAATTATTATTTCCATCTTTTGATGGTTTTGTTCACTACTTGATTATCCGGTGTTTACATGTTGAGTGAAATCAGAATAGACGACATCACTAAAATAGAACATATAGTCGATAAGGTAACGTGTGTTGTTAAAAGGATAACATGTTGATTTCCAAATTAGTTATTGCTACTCATTACTTATTGTGAGAAGTATATAGTGGTTACCCATCTTCAAGTTGAATTTATTGATTTATTTATTTTTGTTTCAAATTTTTGCAGAACAAGAACATTAGACTAAATTGATTAACAAGGATGGTATTGTGTTAGTGCTACATCAGCGGTCTATTATTGTGTTACAACAAATTGGAAGCCTAAGCAAACACTCAAAGCAACATCAAATGTTTTTAAAATACGTTTTGACTATCTTCTACTATAATAGTATAGTAAGAAAATATAGTTGAATAAGAGTATCTTAGGCGTGATGAGAAATTGAGTTGCTTCTATTTGTAATATGTTTGATATTATCAGCTAACAAATGAATGAAAGTAGTGAAATTTAAGCATTTAGCCTTTTTACCGTACTTCTGTAATTATTTCCTATTTTAATGCTTTGTTGTCCTTGCCTTTCCCTCATTTTTACATTTAACTCCCTGTTCAGTAAAATTCCACCACAAAGTTCATCAAATATAAGATAGAATAACAATTTAGCACACAAACAACAATATGAGCAATACCACTTCAGTCACGATCAGCAGGATGACAAAAAACGAGGCAAATCAAGTCTGAAAATGATCACCACCAAAATGAACATGAAGAGTTCGAGTGGAAAATTCACATAAGATAGATTTAGAATCCAATAAAAACTCATTTTGAGTGAAGCGCGATAGCTAGTTAGAATATTTTAAGCCATAATCTTTAATCAGCACAAACTCAAAGAAAATGTACTCCTGATCTTGTCTGATGCCATAATCTTTAATCAGCACAAACTCAAACTAGAAAATGCACTCCTGATCTTGTCTCTGAAATAGGTAGCCGTACTCCTCATCTTGCCTTCTATCCATGATTTCTAATTCTGAGTAGAGAATTGAAATCCCAAGAATTTAAAAAATGAAAAGGAGAAATTTTAAGGCCGCAGAGTTGAAGCTGGCGCTCCGTATTGTCCTTTTTTCGATGGAAGGAAATTAGGTGCTTAAGAAACCTCAACGAAATTGAAGACAAATCAGAGACAAAATCGCCGAATCTCTTTATTAGAGTGAGGATCAATTGAGAACTTTCAAAGTTAGTGAGAACTGAGAATTCAATCTAAACCGATCACGTGCTCACTACATAAGGGGTAATATAGGGTAAATTTTGTAGCCAATTAGAAGCTGTCACATGCCCGACTATATACACTCATTAGCCAATCTCCGGCTGTCATGCGTCTCACTAACTCCTTTCACATGTCACACACCCTCTCTTTCCTTACACAAACTCATTATTTTTTTTGTTTTAATTTCTTAAACTCGATATATGTAATTATTTTGATATTATTTTAAAATTATCAGAATCATTTATAAAAAAGCATAAGGTGTAATTTAAGATTCATTTCGAATATTTTTTAAATAACAACAAAAGTACAAAGTACAATGTACAAAGTGGCGATTCAAAGTTTAAAAGGTACAGAGTTCATATTTTGAATTTTGAATATCAAAGTATATACTTTGTACTTTGCAATTTGAACTTTAAGTTTTGAACTATTAAAGGTGAACTATAAAATATGAACTTTGATAAAAAAAATTTACAAAATAGATCTTAAATTAAATCTTAAACTTTTTTATAAATAATTATGAAATTTGATTTTAAAAATAATATCAAAATAATTACATAAACTAATTTTAGAAATTGAAATTGAGAGAGAATGCGGTTGACATGTTGCAGACACGTGTCAAAAATATCCACTTTCTGCTAGACCATTATATCTCCAAACCTCCTCAAATTGTGATACATGTCCTCCCCACCTACCGCCACTACCTTTTGCCCCAGTTATTGACAAACGTTGTCCATTTGATCAGATGATGGGAGTGCTGCTGCTTATTTCTCAGTTCTCACACTTAGACCTTGTCTTGTTGCTCTTATTAAACTCTATTAAGAGATGATTTCTTCTATAATAAGCATTCAGTGAAATGAACACTTTATTTTTGTGATTAATAAACATTCGTTAAGTTTGAATCATTCCTCCTCAATATCATATTTGAATCAATCAGGCTTTTCTAATACCACAGCCAAACCCTCAAACATGTTGTCTCTCATGACTTCCATCTCTCACCATCAAATGACTCTCCTCGGCATTATCAATACTACTATCGTAGCGGTTGACGCCTACACCACCTCCAACTACCATCCAGATTACCTAACCAATCTCTATCTTTCACCAAAAAATGACTTCAGACCTTCTTACTTACTAGAATCGAAGCTCGGGGACTGCCGCCGGCCGCAGCAATTAGAAGGGAGGCCAAGAAGAGAGGGATTGAGAAGTCACTGGAGAGGCTTTTTCTATAGGGATTTGATTAGAAGTCGATTATGGGGTAGTGTTGTGAGATGCATGTTGGGTATGTGTAGATTATGGTTAGGATTGTTGGGCTGTTTTTGCTCGATAAGGTTGAGTATTCTGTGCTGATGGCCATGAGGAGGGCGACTTGATGGCCAGCACCAATCGGAGTCGTAAAGCTATTTTTACACGTCTGGTGGAACCACAATATGTTGCTCAGAGATGGGATGATGAGAGCGCCTATTTTAAGATTGGACAGTTCCAAATAGGTCTCTGATTTAAATTTTTTCGTTGAGGATCCTTCTAATTATGACACTCTGTCAATTGTATTCAACAGATACCATCTTCCTCTTCATCATTTTACCGAGCTTTTTGTTGTTTTCCATGCTCAAATTAGATGATGCTTAAAAATTTTGTGATTTAGAACTACTACAAATTGATTCATATTTGTAACTGAATGCTTAAGAAGGGTGGAGTCAGATATTTGACTCAGTCTCCGTCTGAAGCTTCCAAGAGCCCTACTTTCGGCAAATTCTCCGATTTTTGCCTGCAAAGGAAAGTAAGCCGATGAGCTCATTGCCAATCTACATACATTGAAACAGGGTATCCTTGTTGTTGATGATCTATTGGCAGTATTGGGAAGCTTCTGTCCAGTATCAGCCTTGAAAATAAGGCAAACATAAGGGCACTTTGTTAATTTCTCTTCTGCACTCTCAAGGCTATGGAATGTTTGAGTTGAGTCATTTTGTTCGAAGAGACTCTTTACTAGAAGACTGTTGGCAAGTCTTTTGTTGATGTCATGAAGGAAAAAGGCGCCACGAAGACAAGGGATCGGTTAAGTTGGCCGGAACTGACGGTGAGACCACCACCCAGGGTCTTGATGGTTTTGCTCAGAGGTGCCAAAAGCACTATGAGGTTGATGTTCGCTTTGCCAAGTGACGTGTAGTGTTTATGATTGGTCCAAATGAGCCATCTCAGCCAGGCATAAATGAGAATGCCTATGAGTTAACTTGGTATGCCATCATCTATCGGGAAAATGGTCGTGTACTTATTGCTGAGCCTGAGATTTTGATCGATGGATTTCATGATACCAGCGAATGAGAGTGTTCTTGCTGCTTGCTACAAGGCATTGATGACCACACAAGGTGACTCTTGAGGGAACCTTATTGAAGCCCAACATGGCCACTCCTAGATCTGATGCATTAAAGGCCTCTCCGGAAGTAATTGCTAAGTACACTTTTCACGCTTTGCAGAGAACCATAACCACGGCTGTTCCAGTGTTGTCTTTTTGTCTGGTGGACAGAGTGAGGAAGAGGCCACACACAGCCTCAACGCCATAAACCAATTCAAGACCAAGAAGTCGTGGTCTCTTTCCTTCTCTTTTGAGCTTGCTTTTCAGTAGAATACCCTTAAGGCTTCGGCCGGAAAGGAAGAAAATGTAGGAAATGCACAAGCCACATTCCTCACCAGATGCAAGGCCAACTCCCATTCTACTCTCCAAACATAAAAGGGTGACGCTTAGCTCAGCAAAGGTGCTGCAGAGAGCCTCCACGTCAAGGACAACAAGTATTAAGCATGGAGATTTGGTGCCATCCTGTATGTGTCGGAGTTCAGTAGTGATTTTACGCCATGTGATGGTGTTGCCAAGCACGACTCGTTCAACCACACATGGTCAAGCTTTTGCATCTTTATAATAATTGGAGAGCTCAAACTATAGTACTGTTTTGACTTTTAATAATTGTCGAGGTTATTTAACTCACCAACGATTTTAATTTTTCATGATTTCCAATTTATTATCAACTTGGTGTTGCACATGTGGATGACTCGGTCTTATTGTAATTTTTAAGTCACATTCAGGTGTTCAAAAATATTCAGAAGTTCAAAAGTGATTTACCAATAAATTATGCAGCAATCATTCATAAGAGTTGGTCTAACAAGTTGTCTGATGATTTAGATTCTCATATAACATTCAGCATTTAACTCTAAATTTTACTGAACGACATATTAATGGAGTTCTCCCACTAACATCCTCGTAAGTTATTATATTTTAATACATGGTTGTTTAACCTTAACGGATCATTTAACCAAATTTCAATTATAATTTTTTTAATTCATAGTACTACTCCCTCTGTCCTCTTTTACATGTCACTTAATCGAGTTTTTTTGTCTGTTTTTACTTGTCACTTAACAGTTTTCAAT
>NQLW01000046.1:254892-279950 GCA_002312845.1 Kalanchoe fedtschenkoi | reverse complement strand
AGACTCGACTGGGCTTTGCGTTGTTTGGTACCTTTCTCATTGTTTTGGGTGTCTGGATTTGCATCACCTGAAGTATAAAACCTCCCACTTCGCTCTTTTGTTGTACAATTTTTTTTCTGGATTCAGTTATGTCAAATTATTGTTCCATCTTGCTTCACTGTGTTGCTTGCACACGTTTTCATTTTTTTTTTAATATTTTGGTCAGAAATGAGATTAGCTGACACAAACTCAATCTTCTGGTCAAGTTAATATATGTAGGTACTCTTTTTATGTATCTTGGAATCGAATGCTCACTGCAGAAAGTTCAGATTATGTGCTTCGTTCCGCAAATTAAATGGATATATGATAGTCACGTATTGGAAGTTGATTCATCTGGGCAGCCGGGCAGGAACAGTTGTGTCAGCTGCTGTGCAGGAATACACTATGTGAGAGACTTATGTAGCAGCTTGTAATCTGAAGGCACTACCCCGTTAAATTCGTCTGTATAGCTACTGCTTATGATGCATCTGATTGCCTGACTTATGCTCATGTGTTGGTAATAAGATAAGCTCCAGTCTGTATGGGTAGAAGAAGCCTTTATGGCATCCAAATTCCACGTCAACCCCTTTTGTCTAAACTTATGGAACCCCTTTAGCTAGCAATGCTGTTTTTCTCAATGTGGTCATAAGAGAACCACCTTTGGGTGCCCAGTTATTGCATTCATCGTCTTAGAAAATAGAAGTTCATTCGTTCCTAGTTTGGCCTAAGCAATCGACTTAGCTTTCTCATAAGGTTTGAAATTCAGTTGGTATACTGCCAAACTGACTCCTGGAATACAACACAGGCACATTCAGTATTGCTGGCAGCTCCACTCCAGTTGCAAACTCTTGGTCTAAAATTTCCGGAATTTTGCGCCTGTCCAGTCAATCTTTTCCAGACCCAGTTGTCTGCATTCTACATGCTGGTGTAGACTCTCATTCCTTGCTTGCTTGGGTAAGGACTAAGGTATTCCTCTGCTTTCTGAGTCACAGTAAACTCTGATTGGTATACTGTCCGAGTGCCACCTGGAATCAGAAGGCACGACATTATTTTCTGATAAATGCTCATGATACATTGTGAGCTTTTGCTTAGTCTTGGAGAAATGGACGGATGTGACAGGCTTTTAGGAGATGACAAAGCGGATAGACCGCTACTGTGGAAGTATATACTTACACAACTTATGTGGGATTCCGGTGTATGCTGTGGTTGTGAAAATTAGCTGCCGGGTTAAACCAAGGGTGGAACTGCTGTTCTCTATTTCCAATTACCTCAAGTGTAGATATTGGTGGTTTGAATAAAAAGATAAAGTTGGCCTGAGATATTGCCCAAGAACACAAAATCTATCTCATCGTGCATGGACAGCAGGTGCAAAATTTATAACGAGAGACTCGCTAGCAAGAACGGTTCAAAACTTTCTAGCATGTTCTTCTTCTATGAAAACTCATATAGTCATAGCAGGCAGTTACTGTCCCTGCAGAATTCCCAGGAACCAATTTTATGAGCGTCTCAATGCTCCTAAATAGAAAGGCCTTCTTTGATTGAGTACCAGAACCTGGAAATGAAATGTCAGATGGTTTTTCGGAGTTGGTAACTGTTCTGTGATGGTTTCTGTTGGAGGTATTATTCCATGTTCAAGAAATGATAATTACAGAATATGGGAGGTTGTCGTTTTATGTAACCAGAAGTCCCATTATCAAGAATATCTGCCTCTTAAATAAGGGTTTGGCAAATATACTTTATCAGGGTATATAAGCTGCGTACACCAGCGGATAAGTAATATGTGAGTGATAATGTCTTCCACTTTAGTTGAAAGTTTAAACCACAGCATATTGATGGTATTTCTTATTCAGACATTTGACTTCTTTGTGTATCTCCTGTTAAATGATTATGCAGGTCATGCAATCCGGGGAGTGATCTGGAGGTTTATGGAGTAAGTAGTGATTTCAGAAAATCCCCATATCCAGTGTCCGAATTTTTTGATGTTCAAGTGTGTGCATTTAAATGTAGATAAATAAATAAATATATACATTAAAAAAATATAGATTACTTCCAGAATTAACTAACTGCCCTTTTTTTTTCTATTGATAACTAAAATGCTGGGGGTGGAAAAGAATGTGTGGTTAATCTACAATACGGCAAGAGGATAACTGCTTGCAAAACTTAAGAATGATTTCTGTTGTGAGTCTGGTGTCCGCCAACTGTGAGCTGACACTACAAACATGCACGTTCCTATGTTAGATTCTATGTAAGAAAGCATTAAGTATTCAAAACATCAGATTTGTGTCATGTTAACTCAATTTTTTCAGAAATTTCATTTTCACTAATCTATTATTCACATGGATGTTTTTACAAACGGCTTCGTGCAGATGAAGCGCTTCGATGTCAGAATGTCATAAATCTGTTTCCACATTGAAATGAAGCGTTCTGAACTTTCACATGAAGCTTACTAAAAAGCTTCAATGAGGATGCCCTAATATTATACATGGAGTTGAAGGTTGGAATAATCTTTAGGTGATGAACTATATTATGTTGTCTCATTTATATTTAAATCACCTAATTCTTGACTGTTCTTGAGTGTTATTAATGATTTTAGCTAGTGTTTGTATTTCAGACTGATTTTAGGTCTTAATGTGAAACTATGCTAACAAAATAGTTTTGGAGTAAAGTTCAGACGAATCAAGAAATCAGAAATAAGTCTGTAAGTTGGCCGAGTGCACTAGCTGTGCGTAGTGGACAACTGTTGTGCCCTCGGAGACATGGAAATGGGTTAACACGTGGCACAAAAAAAAATATAAGGAACAAGATAATGTGGTCACTAGCCACGCGCGGTAATCAAGTGACACGTGCGCGCAAGAGCTTCAGTTTTCTAATTTGATCTATAGAAACCTTCCAAGGGTCAAGGGGCATAACTTTCATGTTAGTTGTCCGAATCACGTATTTCAAAAAGGATATGAAAGATCAGATAGTTATGTATAAGATTACGTAGAAGTCTGAGCCAAATTCTCATTAGATATTTGCCAAAATCCCGATACGATCTTTAAGCAGATATTCTTTCTAATTTTACTCCTATTTCGATTTTAATTTCCATGAGCGAAAGAAGTCCGAATCCTATCATTATCTCTTGAAGATCTACATCAGATAATGTCATCTACACGTAACTTGAACTTTAAGCTAAGTCATACCTATATAAAGAGAGTTCAAGGGAGCTTAAACAGACATCTCGTAGCCGCCAAGCATTACATACTTCTACAATGTAACTGTGAGATCACCAATCTGTGACAATCTTCAAGGACCAGTGGAGAGCAATTAAAGAGTAAGACCTAGCATAGGTTTGAGCTTGACTGTAAGGAGAATTCCTACTTTTTCACTCATGTCTATGTTTATGACCACCCTTAGTGGGTAATTCTCTTGTGTAGTTCAGGAGTTGTAAACTTGTGATGATTGTTGTGAGATAATATGTGCTAATAAATTATATTTATGTTGATATTTTTACTACACTAAACTAAATAATTGCATTGAAATGCATGACTAACCCAATATGTGTAGTGCCTCATTGCATGAAGCCATGCTTAGATTTGATTGGGAGTGCACGAGCAGTATCAATTAAGTAAGAGCATATATAGTAACGTATCCTAAGTTCTGCGAAAGAATCATAACTTAGTTTGATTTCCCTCCCATAGTAGCACAATTGCATATATTTTGTTACCAGGCCAACAACCTATTAAAACATGTTAGACATATAGAATTCATATCATTGGCTTAGGAATGTGATTAATGTAGAGTAGGAGCAATTGCTTACACTTTGTGATTTGAGATGTAAATTTTACTAAATTTAATGCATGAATAGAGTTTTATCTTTAATATCAATGATAAACAATTCTCACAAGTCAAAGCTACCTGAATAACATGTTTATAACTAATTTCTTTGTTCTTTACCTGATTATCTATCGTCACTAAAACCCTCAAACTTTTAGTCTTTTCTATTGTCTAAATGTCTAGTTGTTAAACATACAATAACTTAGTCTCTACGGATTGACCATGTACTTACTACTAACTAGTGAGCACAGATTTATAAATTTATCTGCATAGGACAGCTCAACGATGGTCTTATCGGAAATCCAAATAGATTCCATACTCCATGTTGCTGGTATGAACGCAACACTTGAAATTATTCAGTCACACTCTGAATGAGGGGCGAAGACCTACTTATATAGTCCTGAGTGGCCTCAAACTTAGGTAGTAGGATTTGGACAAATTTAGTGTAAATCTTGTTAGGATTATTTTCTAAAAGATTTAGGTTCGAACTTAAGTGAGATAGAAATAAGAAACTTTGGAAATCAAGAGCCAAATTATGAACATTATATCCACCAACTTGGTTTACTCTGCTAACACAAATAAGTCAAGAATTAAATTGAGACTCCTCGTACGAAGTTGTAGATAAGTGATTCCTCTTTCTGTGGTAATTTGAATCACTAAAATAAAATATCTGGTGTGAAAGATATCAATCTCGAAAGATACCCTTATTTCGTTGTCCTTATTTTAAAAATAGGATCATGACGTGCACAATTATACTTATCTCGGCATACCCGGACACAACTTAATCCGCTATCTTGATTTCTTTCTTTGTCACACCATGTGTCTTTTCCTTACCACTTAATCGCAGGCGTGGTTGTAGTTCTCAGCACACGGTTTTACGCTCATTCCTAGAGCGGATTTTACTCTCTAATTGATTTTTTCCGTATTTAGCTATAAATACTAATCTATTAGCTTATGTTTGTGTTAAGATCTGAATTCACCCTGTAATTTGAAAACTAGATAAACTTTTCAAATAAAATTCTTAAACGGTCAAGAATTAGGTGAGTTAGGTATATAATAGACCAAATAATTTGGTCTCACGAAAAACCTAAATTCATCAGGTGTAAAATATGCTTAGAATATGGTCATAATATTGAAGCTTTCTCTAGGTGGAAGGATTCATATGAACATGAAGCGATCTTGAGAAAATACAATTTGATGCGACAACTAGCGACAACGGCAGTAGCTTCATCCTCAGAGCTATCCGCACTGAAAGAGATGGTGCATGAGAAGATGAAGTGTGTGGATGCCAATATTGTTCGGTGGTGCAAACAATAACTACCGAGACCCAAGTAATATGTGCTGTTAGTATCAGACCAGCACTTCTAATGATCAAGATGTTAAATCATGGCCCAACAGATTGGAGAATATATATAAAAGATTAGAAGCGTGACATGATAATCACGAACATAAAGAATGAGTGGAGCAATCAACAACAAAGGTCATGGAGATAAATATGGAACGAGATCGGCTTATATCCAAAACTCTAGTATATTCATTTACAGACATTAATACCTTTAACCTAAGAAGTGGAGTGCAGGTACTAAGGCTGAGAGAAAAGAAGATGAAAAGTCTTGCAACCTGAAATAGCAGCCGCACGTTGAGCCACATGCAGAGGGGAAAGTCCTTGCGCGTGTTGGAAACTGAGAAACTAAAGAATTCTCTGAGCCACATGCCACACTTCATGCAGATAGAAATGCAATCGCACGCATGATCTGTCTAGAAGGGATAAAAATCATTGAGTTGTGTGCAATAGAGAAGGACACTGAGCACTCAACGACCTACTACTTTGTGCTCTACCAACTTGCTAAACTAAAGAAATCACAAGCTTTGAATGAGTTATGTGAGTCCATCATCCTGGAACTGGATGAACCTTTAGTACAAATTGTGACTTCCAACAATTTGATCCATGACTTCATTCCCCAAAAGTTTGAAATCCCCAATGTCTACAAGGCTAAACATCGTGTATCTCAATTATCTAATAAGCCAGATGCCTTTTCAATTCCATGCTTTATTAAAACAAAGTGCATTGATCATCACATGATATATTTAAGTGCAATAATTAATGTTATGCGTTATTCTACTTAGTCTAAATTTAGGTTAGGACTTTTTTAAGCCATGCTATACAAATTTTCAATTACTAACCTCTCTCATGCACAACTTATGGGAATTGTTAAAAATGTTAATGTCAGTGGATCGATTATCTTAACTTTTAGATTTTTATGTGGTAATTATATAGGAAAAAGTTAATGATTATCATGGGACAGCTTTTCTTCTTAACTTCTTGTGCTAAATTTGTTGTCGCAAATGAGGATAAGTTAGACGTTATGATAGTGAAGTAGTTTCAACCACCTTGACTATGATTGAGGTATCATCGAGCTTAATACGTAAAACAAGGATGCTTATCAAGAGGTAACTCAAATTTACTTTTGTAATTTTTTTCTCTTCACTATCTTAAATAATTTTAGGTTAGTTTTTTTAGTTTTATTTTTCTTTTTGTTACGAATGGAGTTTAATCATGTCAAGTTCAAGTATGAGGTTACACAAAAACTTTATCCATGCAAGACAGCTGCCCAAGTAACGGAGCCAAGTGAAACCGCACATGCAACTTGTCTAGATAGCGTGTGGTAGCCCATTTAAGATGACTCTGACACCATCAGACCCACCACGTACCACCACAACTTGCTAAGGTGACAGTACTTTACATTTTTCATATCACAGTCTTTTATATATGTATAATATATTTGATACTCGATGTGATGATGTTCAAACTTTTCATTTATGTATATCTTTTCTTCCCACTAATAAACTTTCAATGAGTTCTTAATAACTGTGACAAGTCGTAGTCTAGGGTTTTTATAAAAAAGCATCAAAATTAAAGTTTTAGGGAAACTGGTCGTGTGTAGGTAAGAAGCTGTCGTGCACACAGCCAAGTTTGATAGCTCACGGGTACTTACCTAGGAGATAGCCGTGTGAAACCAAGATGTGTCGTGTGCACGGCTAAATTGGTTAGCGTGCAGCAAAGGAGATTAGTTTAACTAGAACCGTCGTTTGTGGGTTGTTTCTTTCTTTGCTTATTTATCTTTCATTACTTCTGTGTTTATGAATATGAGAAAACATTTAATTTTTAGTACGGGGTGGGAAGCTAAAACTTTAGTATCATTTTAAAGTCTTATACGAATAAATTACCTAACCTCACGAACAAGTAGTAAGTTAGGGTTGAATCCACAGGGTCAAGAGGTAACCATCAAAGTTCGCAACTCGCAAAATAAAAAAAATATCTTGGGGTTTATGAGTATTTGGAAACCTACAATTAAGAAAGACTGAAAAAATAAAGAATTTGGTGGACAGACGCATAATTTACATTAGTAACTTGTGATTGAGTTAATCATTGATACTAAAAATAAGATTATATGGAGAACCAAACTTAGTAAAATATATGACCTCATGCATCATTATAAATTACAAGGCAAAAATAATTGTTTCTACCCCAATACTATCAAAACCTTATAGTTCCAAAAAAACACGGAGTTTTTTGGGCCAGATTTTGGGCCAAAAAATAGAAAGAAAGGTGCCAAATTTTTTTGTTTCAGCTACTTTCTAGACATTTTTTTGGCTAACATGAGTACGGATGGAACGACGCCTCCGATAAAATTGTTTGGTAGGTTTGCAACGGTTTTTCGATCATAATTTTTGGGTATGTTTCGGCATATTTTCATCCACTATTATCGGACTGCTATTCCATACACTTTTTGGCCATATTTGGCCAAATATTTCTCACCTAACGCTTGCAGCCATGTTTTAGCCAATTTACGGCCCGCCATTTTTCTGATCATTTATTGGCCACTTTTAATTTAAAAAATTAAAACCGGAAAAAAAATGCAGCTGCAATGTAGAGCCAACTTGAATGATGTATGATGTCAATGCTTGAGTCTGCTATGCGTCTTGGGTTAAAATCTTACCATATTTAGGTGTTTAATTATAAAAAACTAAGCTTTGTTTCCAAGTCCTTATGTTAGTTATTCAGTGTCATTTCGAGATCAAACTATCAAGAAATCAGAACTCACTCACAGCGACAGGGATAAAAACAAGGACTTAGAAATAGAGACTTAAATTCATATATTCAAACACTTAAACTATGACATAATTTTAACCGGAGACACATAACAAACTCAATCATAAAGTTAGATAACCACTACCCGCCATTGTGTATCTTACAAGTTACACACCATATTTCCATCTGCCCTTGAGCCTCACTTACTAAAACTGGATAAACTTTAAAATGTTATGGTTGGAGGTGTATACGGGGATATATTGAATGGTTGTTAGAGAGCACATCAAAACTGAAAATGAAAAGTTCAACTCTAGATAAAAGATAGCGGTGAATGGTGTCCCCAAGTCAATGCTCAAGTATGCTATATGACTCAGGTTGAATCGGTTATCTTTAAGTATTTGATCATGAGGAATCAACAGTCTCAATTTCTAAACCGATGCACAAATACACAGACCAAAAGCATCGGCACAGAAACAAAGACTAAGTTCCTCATGGTCAAACAGTTAAACTATGACCAAGTTTTAACCCAAAGCACATAAAAAACCCAACCATAAACTAAGGTAATCATTAACCGCCTTTTACATCATATAGATCAAGCTCTGCACACTAAGTTCAAGTGTGCTTCTAATAAAATAATGATGAAATACTCTCATGGGGCGTGGTGAGGGAGTGGGGGCTTTAAGTGAGGAAACGGATGGGGAAGGTAGAGTCGAAGGGGAGCGCAGGAAACTATAAGTTGTGTCACGACCTCGGTCACAAAAGGTCTTGGTCACTCGGGGCCTCCCCTCATGGGCTCAAGGCCTACCTCATCCGGGCTTTACTGTGGGGGTCTGTGGTCTTGCCCTATTGGGCCTCTCCTCAGTGAAAAAGTAAAAGAAGAAAAATGAGGAAGAAATGAATCTGCACCCTTGTATTAAAATGGCCAAAAAAGGACAAAATTAGGCAAAAATCGGCTGGAGTACTTCTGGCCATGTTTCATTCATATAGCAGGAGCAAGTGTCACTTCCGCCAACTTTACGAAGATTAGGCGGTCCTTACATAAAATTTGGCCAAAACTTTCCCGCACATTGCTGGAATATTATTCCAAATTGTCCAAGCTTTTTTGACCATTGATTATTCAGCAAGAAAACTTATAATTTTTTGGTAGGCTTAAGCCAATGATATAAATTTTATATGCTAAAATAAGACATAAAAGAAAAGAGAAAGTACATACTCATTAACAATCAATGGTTGGGAATTCACAAAATAAGATAAGTAGGAACAACCTTACAAACCAAACTCGCTTGCTCCTTATGTGACTTCCCTTACTGCCTTCCATTGGTGACTTCGGATGCATATTGACTTTTGTCATTCGATCCAAATTTGTCAGTCTTTTCATCTAAAATTTTTTTAGCATATTTTGGCATTCAGACCTAAGACATTTCTAAAATAAAATAACTCACTAAAATCATTAGTTTAAACCCTCAAACGATAAAAAAAATCAAGTGAATTAAGTATAAAATAAGCCGATTAATTTAAACTTATCACTCCTTAATATTAGCAAAGCTGTCCATGACATTTTTTGAATCGAGAATGACTCCTTTGATAGCACCATCAATGGTAGTCTTCATTGACATAAGAACGTGGTTAGACTGTTCTCATCTTCAACAATTGACATCATAAATAGCATTCTTCTTAACATAATTCATCACCTCATTGGAACAAGGGGGTGTAGGAGCACCCTCACATAAGGCACGGTCTAAGTTAAGAACATCCACAACCATCTCAATCCACTCTTTCTAAGCATGAATAGTAGTGTCGTTTAGCTAATTTAAAAAATGTTAGTGGTCTTTCCAGTTCAAGTCACCATTGGACATAAATGAAAAGAAATTTAACTAATTAATTATAATAGAAAGATTAATAATAATACTACATGATTATAATCAATTTTGATCAAAGAATAATAATACATTATTTAAATTGATTATGTAAATATCAAGATTAAACATTAAATCGGTTATCAAAACTTTTCATTGATTCACTTTTAATGAGATCTTATCAATATTAGAAAATGATCAAATATATCACATTATCAAGATTTGTATAAGTAACAAAGTGCATATAAAATCATAATAAAATGAAATTCACTGAAGTTCAGAATGCCAAAAGTACTAAAGCTGAAATTAAGACCACGTAGCATCATACCGCGATAACAGCGGCACGAGACTAGGGATACCAAAATGTTAAATTAAAATAAAAATATATTCTTTAAATCAACTCAAATTTCTTAACTTTAACATCATCAAACATGCACCTAATTCAAATATGAAATTAAAACAATTGTGAGGTATGGGAGGAAGAGACATCATATTCATATATAGGCTGGTATTATCTTCTTGACAGTGAGAGAACAGTCTTTCAGTCACCTGAAGCATATATCTTTTATTCGGAATTGGTTTCTATAGAAAATTGTATTTTAGACAAATATAGTGTCAGTCATGTTAGTATTTTATTTTTTTTCAAAAATGAAGCACGGAAAAGAGAAGGCAGAACTCTTTTTATCTTCAAATCCGTATTCTTCCAATCCGGCGCCACCACCCAAGGGAGTTGCACTACATATTTTCTTCACAGACCAGGCTTGCTTTTTGAAAATGTCTAACATATTGTGATGCAGAGGGGGCTTGAATACATAATGGCAGACTCCGAAAATGTCCTTATTGTTGTGGGTGCAGGCATCACATGAAGTTGGCCTTATTCGTTTATAAATAAAAGTACACAGATTCTTGAGGGGATCGAATTGCTTTCATCTATGTAGAAATAACTAAAAAAGAATGATATGGCATATAGTAACACCTCCAACAATCTGAGAAAGAATCGATAGCTAGCGCGGCGATCAGAGTGACTGAGAGTATGGGCATGGTTCGGCGGGAGTGAGTGGCTACCTGTTAATATTGATTCAAGTGACATTCCGGAGGTAGTTTCCCATTGAATCTGTTTGAATCTGTGCAGTAGTCATAGATCATGTTGGTGCTCCTGATCCCTTGCATCTGACTCAGCTGACTTGCACTCAACTGTTTGTAAACTGGGGCAGTCCACCAGTTTTCAGGGACGGGAGCAGCACATTGAGCAATGCTTTCAGCCCCAGTCCACCCGCAAGCCCTCCCTCTGAAACGCTGCAGTCTGGCTATGAACGGTGCGCCCTTCCAGTCTATCTTGACACGGCCGCCTCTGGTTGCCCAGTCCTCACCATTCCATAAGCTGGTCTGCACCCTCATTCCTTGCTTGTTCGGGTAAGGAACTCCATTGCCTTCGTAATTACGGTAAACTCTGATTGGTATACTGTCTATGTACCACCTGGAAACATGCATACAAAAATATATTTCATAAAACTTTGTTTCAGTTATCTTTATGCATCCACCAAGCTATACGGGAGCCACTCACACAACTGCTGTAGGATTCCAGTGGATGGTGTAGTTGTGGAAATCCGCAGTTGGATCAAACCAAGGGTAGAACTGCTGCTCTCTGTTCCCGACTCCTTGTGTGTAGATGTTGGTGTGGATGATGTAAGGATCCCCGGAAATGTTGCCTAAGAACTCAATGTCTATCTCATCATGAGCACTCCCCGCCGATGAGAGCTGCATAGGGAAATGAAAACAAAAAAAGAAAAAAAAAAGGTGGAGTTAGACCTGACATACCTCCATCTTTTTCCAGTTTATTTTGTGTGTTTTGACGTTTAACTGTACTTACGTAGTAAGCAGTGACAGTTCCGGCTGAGTTCCCAGGAACCAGCTTGATAAGCATTTCGATACTTCCAAACAAGAATGTCTTTTTTGACCTGGCACCAGATCCTGAAACCCAATCGGCCTGGTGAGATAACATATTTGTATTGTTTAATTGTGCCGGAAAGAAAAAAGACTACCATGATGTAATGTGTTTACCAGATGTCTGATCAAGAACCAGTTGAAGGTTGTCGCCGGAGATGGAAGCATGATGTGCTCCCCAGGTAATATACATGCTCTTATCGATCCTGGCATGAACTAAGCTTCCATGGAATGCCACTCCCGCTATAAACAGAGCGGTGAACAGAGCATGTGAGCCTCCCATTCTCGAAGCTAATAAACTTGCAATGCTTTTGTGTGTTGGTGAATTGTGTGGTTTAGTATGAAACAAAAGCATGACTTGGGTGGGAATTTATAGGTTAGAAGTAGAATAGTCTGCTCTAGTAGCTTGTACAAACTATTCCTTTTAATCGAAAATGTTTGTCTTTTTTTTACTTGTCACTCAACAATTCTAATGCACATTAAATATTCACATCTACTTTAAAAATCAAACATTAATTAATAAACTTTATTTTTTCAGTAACAAATTACTCTACTATTTATAACATTAATTTATTTATTTACATTTCCAATAATAATTTACATTCCGCCCATAACATTTAATTCTTCAATTTTCACTAATACTCCTGTCTAATTTTGAAGATGGTTGGGAACATCATCAAATCTTAATAAGTTTGACAAAATCTCCTTGTAGCATTATAATTGAGCTTCACAGCTAATAACAAATGTCACTGCTAGATGCCATGAAAAAAAGAAGCTGCTCGGACATGGAGCACGAGCGGGCACACAATGTTGGTCTTCAGCGCTGCGAGAAGCATCTGACACATGTAGTTATTAATATCGGACCGGATCGATCGGTTCAACTCGACGGTAAGCACTTATGAATCAGATAAATTGATCAAAAATATGTCAACATTTAGATTTGAACTCCAAAATGAGTTGAGTATTAGGCAATAAACTTAACACCAGGCCACTTAATGAACTTGTTATTAAAATCAATATCATAATTCTTAAGCATAATTTATAAAACTTGCACTTAATTGAACTGACGGTCAAATCGGTCAGGACCACCGGTTCAACCGAAAAAACCGAAAACCGGAGCCCTGACCGGGTTGGTCTCCGGTCCGATTCTAATAATTATGCTTGAGGTAGAATATACTAATAATAAATGTTAATTAAAGTGACGAAATAGGAAAGAGAAGATAAAGAAAAAAAGTTGCTCATTAATACCTTATCTTTCTAAAATAACGAATTAAGAAAGAGGACTTAATGCAAGTTTATCATCACCTTAATTCACGTGTTTATTGACTGAGTGACTAGTAATTTCGGACAGAGGGAGTATTGACTAATGTTGTAAAGAGTGCTTTTTTTGCTACAACTTCTGTATTCTTTAAAATTAATATAACTCGGGAAAGACAGACATTGTCTAAGGGTGTGTTGGGTTTAGATAAAATTTAGTGGAAAATGAATTCTTTTATGAAATTCAACTTATTTTCTCTTGTTTGATTATGAGTGAAAAACAGTGAGAAAATGTTAAAACATTCATTATTTTAAAAAAAAATTTCTTTTTTATTTTTCATCTAATTTTCTATAAACTTTCTATCTCATTTTCTCACAAAGTTTCCTTTTTATTTTCCATACAATTTTTCTTAAACCAAACACAGTCTAAGGGAAAAATTTGGTAGACAATAAAAAGGAAAATTTGCGAGAAAATGGAAAAATATAATTTTATGTTTTCGTATTTTTCAATCATTTTTCACCTCTAACCAAATAAGGGAAAATAGGACAAATTCTATGAACAATCCACTTTACTACAATTTTTTTCCACCACCTGCCTAAAGCATCCTAGAGTAGAAAAATGTCATTTTAGTACAATATTTCTATTTGTCTTTTTTTTTCTCCTGAGTCCGATATCACCTATGCTATTGCTAGCATAATAGTACATATGTGATTTCCTCGTCTAGGATGCATATTTTTGATCCCCCTTGTTAACTTGTTCACAAACTCCAATATTGCCTTCCGCGCATTTCCTAGGGATATACGCGTTCGTAATGCCAGTTTTGTTGGCCAATCTTCATTAGGCGTAGTGTAATTAGGGGTGAGCGAAATCCGGTCCGGACCGGAAAATGACCCGGAACCGGACCGGAATGGACCGGAACCGGACCGGACCGAAGATTTCGGTCCGGTTTTCGGTCTATCATTTTTAGAGAATCCGGTTCCGGGTCCGGTTTGGTCTGAAAACCGGAATATTCCGGTCTGACCCGGATGGACTGGAATCAGATAAAACTACGTCGTTTCTCCCCCGCCTCCGGCCGCCCCCACGTCGCCTGGACCGGTTTGAGCGCCCCCCACGTTTGGACCCGGACCTCTCCCTTCCTCCTCCCCCAATTCTCGCTGGCTGGCTCCAGTTGCTTGCTGCAGACAACAACAACGTCCTCCATAGCCAGATCTGATTTTTGTTGGGAGATTCCGGTCCAAACCGGTCTGGTCCGGTCTTCGGTCCTTAAAAAATTCGGATTCCGGTTCCGGTCCATTCCGGTTCGGGTCCGGTCCGGTTCCGGACCGGTGATCACCCCTAAGTGTAATGTCAATGCTCAATAATCATTTCGATAAATCCGAATAGAGTTTAAGATAGGAGGAAAGAGTCGTCATCTGTTGACTTAGAAATGGTAATGAGATATTGACAGCCGGCGTGGTTTTGGGTTCACGATAAAAGATGCACTAGTCCCCAACTGGAGCCTAAAATCGGCCAACAATGTTTGAACTCAAGACAACCGATGAGTAGTAACTGAACTACACTAAAAATTATTCAATTTGGATCAGTACAAGTATCAGGCTGTAAACTATCAAACCAATTGACCTGTCCCTCTTGTAACGAATAACTATCACTCTCATTGCCAGTAATGATTAGTTGTAACTACCAGGCACCAAACATCGTTCAACATGTCGTCTTGTTTTTCATCTTCTTGATCCTTTTAAGCTAACATCTAACCATCTGTTAACTTCCAGATCTGTCTACAAGCTTGCCACAAAGTTGATGATAGTTTAAATATTATGGCATGGAAGTAATGCTGTACACAAAATGCGGAGAACTTTTATGAATTACCAGTCACTATTTGGGTTTCCATATGGTAGAGAAAGATTACCCTGCCAATCATTTTCTGGGTTTATATTTTATAAATGTTTGAAGAGTCATGGACATTTAGGAATTAGGATTATATATATATATATATATATATAGTCACAGCTGGATGTGGTCTGAAGAATGGCTAAAGTCGTGAGCATGACGTCCATGGCATATTTATCTTAGCTGGTAAATCTGATGCCATTGGTGATACCCAGCTCCATATCCTCTCTTTAAGGGGGGTTTGTTTCCTCGAATCATACCAGTCTAGCCAATCGTTTATTTTTTCGTGGGTGCACAAAGCTTTTTTGAACCGCGTTGATCGTAGGCATTGACAAATCTCTTTTGAATTTGATTTAAATTATGAAGAGTTGTCCTACTCTTACCAACATTACAGGTATAAGTGTTTATAGTTTTTAAAACATTCTGCAAATGCAAAGCACTAAGTTTTTAAAAACATGGAGATGGAAGGCTGAGCGTTAAGCATCTCATAAATCACAAAATCTATTTAAGCCCCCCAGTGAGCCACATTGTTCTACACAAAAGAAAATACAGGAAATTCAAACAGTCAGATTGCACTAAATAATGGGATTTATGAAGCCTCTGTTTGCAGCTCTCTTCTTCGCGACATTAGCATTCCATGGAGGTTTTGTCCATGCCGACATTGCTAGCACCATGTCAGTCACATGGGGTGGCCAGCTCGCTAACATCTCCGGAGATCAACTTCAACTCCAGTTGAACCAATATTCGGGTATAGTCCCAGCTAGTTCATACTGTTCTACAGCTTGTTGTGCTTACCTTGAGAAAAGCTTCAAAAAGAAAGATTAAATGTGTGATGACTCAAAATGCTGAATATGGTTTTTTCTTTGTTTAGGTTTTGGCGCACAATCTAATGATGAATTCTTATTTGGAAGTATCGAAATGCTGATCAAATTAGTTCCTGGAAACTCTGCTGGAACGGTCACAGCTTATTACGTAAGCAATACTGACGATTGATAATTGAAGTCAGACGTTTACATTTATTCCATGCAAAATGCCTTACAGCATGAAATTCGATCTCTTCTACAGCTCTCATCCTTAGGGGATGCCCACGATGAGATCGACTTCGAGTTCTTGGGGAACCTTACCGGGCAGCCCTACATACTACACACCAATGTCTTTACGCAAGGAGTCGGGAACAGAGAGCAGCAGTTTTACCCTTGGTTTGACCCAGCAGCTGATTTCCACAACTACACCATCCACTGGAATCCCTCCGAAATTGTGTAAGCTCATTTACTGAAAGTAAAACATGTTTTCTCATATTATTTGAACACTTGCATTGACTTGTGACTATGAATGGCTCAAATGGTACGTTGACAGCATACCTATAAGAGTTTACCGCAATTATGCGAGTGAAGGGATCGGTTATCCCAATGAGCAAGGCATGAGACTGTACACCAGTTTATGGAACGCCGACGACTGGGCAACCAGAGGTGGACTGGTTAAGACTGGCTGGAGCAACGCACCCTTCACCGCCGCGCTCCGTAACTTTCAGCCAGGAGCATGCATTTGGAACGGTCCTGTCAGCATTTCGCAATGCGCAGCTCCCACGCCTGCTAATTGGTGGACTTCGCCAGCGTACAGTTAACTGACACAAGGCCAGCAAGGTCAAATGCAGTGGGTTAGAGACACTTATATGATCTACGATTACTGCAAAGACACAAACAGATTCAACGGCCAAATGCCACCCGAATGTAGCAAGCCACAATACTAAATATATATCAGGGATGCTACACCAAGATGGAACATGCACGGATGAGCTAAACAGAAACCTCATTTCTTGTATCTTACATCCGACAAACCATTTATTCCATTCAGTTCCACTCATTAAAACTCATTTTGCTTTGAGTGGTTCACATAAATGAGAATTGTTTGATTATTTTTTCAAAGCACACCCATTTGTTTCGTCCTTGTCATATGGTTTTTTTCTAATCTAATTTTTTGCCTTTCACAACAATAAAAATCACAAAAATTTTCACGTTGCCGAATTGTGACAATCTCACCTGTCTGTTTGTGCCCATTCAGCAGTCTACGTGGCTGCCTAGTAGGCTTTGTGTCGTTCTAAAACACAAAAATCATAAACTTGTCGTTATTCTAAAATGTGCAAAGTCTTTTTGCAGTTCCCAACTGTCATAAGAGTTAAAATATTTTGTGGTTCGCAACTGTTACGTTCTTTTACAAGTGTGATTGTTCGGAACCGTGAAAATAAACTGTGAAAAATGAAAAACAGCTTTGATTTTGAGCTCCCCTCAATCCGGTTAAAACCTGCAACATACTAACTTATTAAATATGAAACTTGTTATATGGAACCTGTTTTACATAAAACATACTCACATATGAACTTGATGTAACGTAAAAATATAACAAAATAGTGTGTCATATCATAAATATTTCGTAATGCTTCACAACAGAATATAAATAAGTTCCTAATCTATCTACGACACGCCTGCTGCTCTCCTTCCTGCTCTTGGCGCTTATTCCGCTCCTATCGCTCCAATCTCTTCTGCTCATCAGGTGAGTATATGATGTGATCCTTCTTTGGCCGTATTAACTGTCTAGCGATGGCGGGCTCCTACTGAGGTACATGTAATTGTGTGACCTGTGACGGCCCGGTGATATCCTCAACAGGATGATCTATCTCCGGCTCGACAGCATTGCTAGTGTCCTGCACCGAGTCAGGTCCTCCCACTGTATGTATTTGATTGTTTGTGTCAGACAAGGGAGGTAATTTATTTGTAATAAATAGCTACAAAATAAGTACCACACTTACCATCTGGCAAGCTGATCAAGCAGGATCATTAGAAATGTGGGCGCCCTCATTCGTGTCGCGTAACCCTCTTCACGATGCTAGAATATCCCAAGAATATCTTCGCGGCTTCCTTACACGATTGCACAAGAGTTTTTTACAAAATGAAACATATTTCAATATAAGTGTTAGACATCGCAAATCAAGTAAATAAAGTAAACATTCTACTAATCAGAGTAGTGCACTCTCTAGCTGTCAGCTGATATGCATTAACATGAAAATATGTGGACTGGATGATCCTTCGAGTAATTCTGTCATGCAACGCATTGTACATAGCATGCATCCCTCGATATATATGTCGGAGTCAACCACCAAGGCATGCTCCCTCTAGTCTCATAGGACAATCCTTCAATGATGTTGTAGCCTAGTCTAACTTACCCCTCCTCCTACTGACCTTATGTAGGTCCGAGTGTCCATCTCTAGGTGGCTCTAGAATAAGTGGTTGCCAACCAAACTAATGTGTTACCATCTCGAGCAATGTCACTCCATTATGTGGAAGCATATCAAGGACACCTCCCATCTCCGGATGTGGCGCCCCTGTAAACACAACTCATTGACCTCCAAAAGACAGTCATCATGATAGGGCTCCCACCCTAGATCAGACGGATTCTAGCAGTTCATATGGTTTCGGTAATATAATAAGACCTTATATGAACTTTGTGCGTAGCTCCGTGTGCCGGTCCATCATCTGTTATGAACAACAAATAAGTTGTAATGTTAACTACCAACATTTGTAGTCTAAAAAAATTATGTTCATAAGTTTAACTACATAATCATGGAAAATAATAAATTGCATCTGTGGATGATCACCTGCACCTTTTGGCCGTCATGAACTGATAATCATGTCTGGTGTGGTCGGCCTAGTGACATGCGCTTTTTATGTAGTCTGACACAAGCAGTACAAGCTGGCAATATAATAAATGTAGTACAACACCTTTCCAAAGTTGACATTTTGACGCTATCCAACATTGACCTTAGGCAAAATATTTTTATTCAACAAAATCATCAAACAAGATACTTTATTAGTTCATTCACAAAATCATCAAATAAGATGATCTCCTTCTAACAATTCTCAACCTAAAATGATTTCTATACAATATTTATATTTAATTTCTCCGAATTTTAATCGGGCCAGAGCAAACTGTCTCCATAGCAAGAAGTAGCATCTATGATAGTGTGTCTCTTGCCTATGAATTGCTTAGAGATATCCAGAAGGTGTGGTGTGGTAATGATATGGTTAAAGTGGATATGTTTAAGGCTTATGAATGCATATCCTAGGAAGTTTGGATTCAGCCATGTTTGATGTGATCTTATATACTGATCCATCTATACATGTTGGTCATAGTTATTAAAACCGGACCGGACCGACCGGTTCAACCGGTCGAACCGTGAACCGGTGATTCATCCAGTCCCGTTCCACATATATTACTGCTATGCATCCAGAACCGGATTCAACCGGACCGAACTGTTGTGAACCAGACGGCTGTTGAAAACCGGTACAATATTTAATTAATCTACAAACCATCCTAATTATTAAAATCAACTAATACATGCTAATGAGCTTACCAGGAATCGAGTCCTAGAACTTAGAGTTCTTGGGAAGAAACACTTCTGCTTGGCCATGTCAAGTTCGTTGAGATTTTATATTGTTACTTGAATATATAAATAAAATTATGAGAATCAGACCGGCGGTCGAACCTGTCCGAGCGGTCGGTTCAATTGGTAAACTGAGAACCAGATCTCGCACTGGTTCGACTGCCGGTCCGGTTTCAATAACTATGCCATTGGTGCTCGATGATGAACTGAAAAGAAGAGCTTTATGATTTTTTCGATGTTTAAGAGGTGATAGACAGACGATCTACTTTCGCCGTCACTGTTTGTCTTGACACTAGAGTTTTTGAGTAAACTTTTAAATTTTATGATTGTTAGGGGCCAGATGAAACCTTTATCTTATAGTATGGGAGAATTTGGGCCATCATATTTTTTATTCGCGCATGATGTGATGATTTTTTTGAATGTTCGTGTGGCCTCTGTTTGTGGTCTTACTTTTGTGTCCTGGACAACTTATGTGATAGTCAAGGGCAGGTGGTTAATTAGTCGAAGAGTGCTATATTTTTCTCTTGTCATATTTTAGCTTTTAGACGATTAGACATTCTTTAGACCATGGGCTTTCAGGAGGGGTCATTTCCTTTCATCAATTTGAGAATTTCAATCTCCTTGGGGAGATCCAGAATGAGCCATTTTAATGGTATCCTTGGGCATATCAGGTCTTGGGTGGAGGGATGGTTGGGGAAGATTATTTCTTTTGGTGGTCGCAATTTTTTAATCCGCTCATTCCTCATGGAATCTACTCCATATTAAGGCAGCTGTTCCGGTTCCTCATAAGATCTTATCCATATTAGCTCCGTTTTGTCAACCTTTCTCTGGGACTCTGAAAAGTCCAAGAGTCTCTAATGGGTTAGCTGAAAAAAGATTTGTTAGCCGACTCAGGAGGGGGAGTAAAGAATTTGCAAGTGCTTTCACTTGGCCAAGTAGAGCATTTGTTGCATCTACTCGGCCGAGCAGAGGAATTACATTTAATCTTACTACACCGAGTATAGCTCGCTTGATCAAGTAATTTTTTTTTTCACAAATTCACTCAATCAGGTAAAGAGTTGTAAGAAGCATTGAATGATGAATTTTTTGAGGAAATTCTCCCTCCTTCAATGGCCTTTCATCCCCTTCCTATCCCACTCCAATCCTCCACTACAAAAAGAGGTCTTCACAAGTTAAGAAAAGCATCTTTATCCATCCTTCCACCATATAGAGAGATTGATTCTCTCAACACTTGTTCTTAGTTTAGTTTAATTTTTGTTCTTGTATTTTATTATGTTGTAGTTAGTTTTCTAGTCACCAAGGCTTCCCTTTTAGCCATCTATTAGTAGTCTTCTTAGATCCTAAGGTCTTTTTGATCGTGGACATTGTGTATTCAAATGTTTGTTTTAATATAGAAGTTTTATTTATTATATTAATTTTGTCATGCATTCATGCAATGTTCATAGTATACCACTTATTTACTTATATGAGTAATAAATGAGTACTCATGTCATAAGTGAGCATTCATGAATATGAGAACCACATTATGATGTTTGCAAGGAAAGGAGATGTATGCTTCATTCTTCATTATATAATTCAACTTTAGTCCAACTGCATGTTGTCTCTCAATTCCTTATTTGTATGCATACATGTTTAGATAATTATATGCATAACTATATTGTATTAGCATGAAGTGATATAGTGTTGGTTATAAGCATGTACTATTTATATTATTTTCTTATAGTGTTAGGATTTTAAATAATCGGGCTTAATTAGACGGGTTTGTAGTGGGTTGAAGTTGAGTTTAATGTTAGAAGTTGTTGAACTTGTGTTTAATTAGGAGTAATTTAGTTTGTTGAGTGGATGCGTAGTTCTTGAGTAGCTTGGTGTTGAGTAGTTGAGAATGAAGCCTTCTAGAGGTCTCTATTAGAGTAATATAAATAGGTTATTTCTTGTCAGCTGTAAATACTCTTATTGTGAACTAAAAATTATCTTTTCCAAAGTTTTCTTTAAATTTTCTCCTCCAATTTATTATCTATTTTAACTATATGCTCAGAGCACCAAGTTATATTTTGCACTCCTCAAATACCGTGCATGATGTTTAACCGGTTTAACCGGGAACTGGTGCTTTTAGTCCGGTCCGATTTGATTAGTAGTACCGCTCTGCATGGTAAACCGGGTTCAACCGATATGAGCCGGATGATTTTTTAAACCGCTTTAGCACTTAAAGAATATATAAATTCTCTTAATTAACAAAGATTATAGGAGACAATTAATACATGCACATTAAGTGCAAAATGTATTAGCCAGAAACCGATCCATGATCATTTAAGGCAATTGGCAACCCATCTACCACTCGGCCACCTCAATTTTATTGTCAAGTTATATTAAAATTTATACTTATATTAAAAGTTCTGTGTAATTAGATCGACAATTGAACCGATTCAAGCTAGCGGTTTAACTGGTAAACTAGGAACCGGAGCTCGCAGCGGTTCAACTCCCAGTCTGGTTCTGATAACTATGGTGCAAATAATTGTACCTTTAATGCTGACAAATGAGGCGTGAAGACATTTTCTAAGTGGGCAAGTATAGCCACAAAGCTTAATCTTGTGATCCATGGGAGATAACATTTTCTTCTGCAATTAAAGTAGTGTCATCAAAGAGATCAAATGTCTCAAGTGCAGGATGAAGACGTGATACCAAAACTATAAAGTCATTTATGTGCACTAATTATTGCAGGCTTACAATTACTAAAAACTAATGGGGATGTCCAATCCATTAAGTTATTTCATCCATTAATAGAGCTTTTACTAGACCATCTATCATTTCACACATAATACACAATGATATTGTCCTTATATGCTGCAAACAATGCATTATTTTATTTGTATTCATTTAAGCTTACCTAATTGAAGGAACAAAAGTACATGGTCATAGATTTAGGTACTTAACACATTGCCAATTGATTTTGAGTGTAAAACCAATTGATTTGGGTACTTAGTTCTCCCTAAGCCATACAAATTTCCTATCATCTTTCTGCCAAAGTGTATTTTGATTGAAAAACCAACATATTTTTTGTAGTGGATTAATTATTGAGTAAGCATCCTTCCTGATATGGATCTCAAAGCTTTGTTTATGTATTTGCACATCACCATTACAAAATAGTTAAATAATAACCCTTCTCTCTTCGTTCAGCTGGTCATATTTTTCTGCATGCTTCTGAGGTACATTAAGTAATGTTTCATTTATTGTTCAAAGACACGAGAAGATTCAAATAGCAAAATAAAAGCAAAATAGTTTGAGTTGCCATTGAGGAAAACAATTGCTACCATAAAAGCTCGACAAAACAATAATTAACAGCTATGAGGTTGAAGCACCGAGGGAGCTCCTGAACACGCTGAATTATTGGCCTCCTACAGTTGATTTTCTTTCATCATTTAGTTTATGCCCTTTTAGTACGTAAGTGACGGCGTCGATGAAGGTGATGATAGTGGCCGAGTTGATGTATTATAGCATTTTTCACGAGAGATGATGTCTATACGTAATGAGAAGAAGATGACGCCGGTGAAGATGATGACAGTGGCTCAGTTGAAGAGCCAAAAGATAGTGACAACGAATCTTTTTAACTAAAAGTTCAGTGATTTTTTTACGGGTATGTTATATGGTCGATAATGTTATTTCTTCATAAATGAGGTAAATTCTTTAATTAAATGTCAGTACAATTTAACAAATTTGCAGATTATTTAAAAAATGTGATAGTTCAAGTATGAGATGGTCCTTTTAAGTTTTTCACTATAAAAATTTTAAAATCAAATTAACATGACACAAATGTATTTTAAAATTTATTTGAATGTAAATGCCTAGCATCCATAAATTTGAATTGATGTTAAAATTGATGTAAATGGGAATCAATTGGAAGGAAAAGGAAAAGAAAGATTTGAGAGTAGAAAGAAAAAAGATATGTTACTGTGTTTAGGAGGCATTTGAAAGCATAAAAGTAAAAATAAAGTAAAATTACTTAAATAATCTTACGTATAAAAATAAAAATGAAAGAATATAAAGAATTGAGGGGCATAATGCTAATTTAATTGCGGAATCCTCTCTTTCCTCTATGATTCACCATAATCGAATGGAAAGAAAAGACCCTCCAAACTTATCAATTCCTCCTAAATCCCTCTTTGAATTTTTTTTAAACACCTCCTTTCATTCTTCTCATTTTCTTTCTCTCCAATTTTATATTTGAGAACACTACATGTATGCTGCCGCCAACAACCTTGTCGATGTTGAATGGAGCCCTGATTTTACATTCAGTTCATGATCACGCACGCTAAGCGCAATAAATTAGGTTTTGTTTCTGAATTCGGAGGAAATAGAAAATAAAGGAATTGGAAGGAAAATAAAGAAAAAGAACAAAAATTTGAAAGTGTAAAAAAAAATAAGTGTTTCTGAGTTTAGTATGAATTTAAAAAGATAAGAATAAAGAAAATATCAAAATTACTAAAATAACATGAAAAATAAAATCAAACATGAATAATAGGTCAAATACGAAAACATATCCTGAATTGCCATATTTTTTTTAATTACCACCCAATTTGAGTACTTTGAACTTGAATGTAAATCCAATATGTACCTAAATCATATTTTATCAAAAATCGCCACGCCCCCTTCACACCTCACGACACCATGTTTTATCTCGGTTAATCTATACTGAATCCTCCGATTCCGGTTTCTAAGAGTACCTCGTCTCTCCGACTTCTATGCGAGAAGGATCCTAACGGTGGTGAGAGCTGCTACAGTTGCAGAAGTCTTAGTACTTTGTGAGATTTGCCTTCTAATGGTGCCGGTCGTTGAAGAAGTTTCTCGTTTGAGGTCTCCTCACTTTGATGTCATCTGTCAATTCTGAATTTTTTTACATTTTGATAAATAAAAAAAACTAACTATGTCTTACCTTTGCCTGAATCGGGTGGAAAGAAAAGGGAGAGTTTCACTCCCCCGAATCCCTACTTAAAAAAAACTTAGTAACACCATTTTACTCTTTTCTACTTCCCTTTCTCTCCAAAATCAAACTGAGGAACACTATCTTAAGTTTTTGAAGATCGCCTTATTCAAGCAATATCTGATGTTCATGAACTGTATTTTATTCTCATAACTCGAACATCGGTCTTCATGTGAGGGTCTATATTTATTGTGTTGGATGTATGGTCATTTTTTCTTGATTTGCTGGGGAAGACTTTTATTTTCAAAGTTCAGGCTCCATGTGCTGATGAGTTTAAATAGTTATTTTTAAATGATGTATGGCTGTTCGTGCCTCATAATGGCTGGCTGCGAATTGAGAGGTTATCAGTTTGATGTCCGTTATCTTAGTCAGAGTTGCAGAATCTTAAAGTAGTTGCACTAGAAATAGTGAATTAGGTGTTGTATTTGAAGAAGATTTATGTATCAACTCTGATGTGAGGCATATTTGTTTTATGTGCAACTCCCATTCGCATTGTTAAAATGTTTACTGCAGTGCTTAAGGCTCAACCCATGATGCTTCAGACGTATAAAAACTTGTGTAAACTCATTTGTTTGTGTTTGTCATTTTTAAATTAGATTTGATTGATGGATTTTCCACTTCCCTAATGTTCTCTTTCGCTGATATAAAATGGAACAGTTGATTTCTTCTTGTCAAAGATTGGTTTCTTGGGGACTAGGACTATTATTAGGGAATGAATGTGAAAGATTATTAATTTAGGGAGGCTTTGATTACTTTTTTTTTTTTTTTTTTTT
>NQLW01000046.1:229343-241222 GCA_002312845.1 Kalanchoe fedtschenkoi | reverse complement strand
CGGACCGAACCTACCCGTTTCAAACCGAACAGTTTTTTAAAATTTCAAATCGAACCGAACTGACTGATTTCAAACCGAACCAACCGATTTTAAACCGAACCGGTTCGATTCGGGATGGGGAGCATAACCGCCGGGAGCGCGACATCCTATAATGTTATTATAGTAGATTACAATTCCAACCTATTATTTTATCAAATAATAAACTAGCCCCTCATGTAACAAATATGTACGTCTCTTCGTCGATGAATGTGGAGATGGAGAACAGGAAAGAGATTTTTCGAAGTTGATGGATATGACAGAAAACATCATCGTTTTGGGCAACACAGTCTTCCTTTACCCCGAGCAGGTCTGCCATTTCAGATCCATCGAATATCAATTGAAATCGCATATTCGACCAACTTGTAAAATGTCTTAATTTGATGTCAACTGGTCCCAAATTTGCAGGTGGCAAAAGACTATGGAAACCCTAATTTTGCAATTGAGTTTGACAATAAGCGATTCGTGAAGAGCAAAATTGGAACAAATGGAGGCGGAGCAGTCAGCAACGCAAGAAGCTTTGGTGCAAGGCGAGATATATAAAAAAAGTATAGAGTTTAAATTAAGATCAATTTTAGATTCTTTTAAATTTTACTAAAGTTCAACCTGTTACAGTTTGACTTTGAAATATTTGACATTTGAATTTTAAACTAATAAGAACTTTGAGCTGCCAGATATGAACTTTGAATTTTAACACTTTTTTTCAAAATGTCTAAAATGGATGTTAATTAAACTTCACACTTTTTTACCAAGGATTATGAAATTTGATATATTTTTTTAAAATATCAAAATAATTACATAAATTGATTTTAAAAATAAAAATTAATGGATTGCATAAAAGAAGAGAGAGTGTAAGTGGCAGGTGGAAAGAAGAGTGAGTGTGAAATATGACAACTAGAGAGGTGTTCGTGAGTATACATTAAGAATTGGTAGTGAGACACGTGAGATTCAAATTGGCTGCCAAATTAAGAATCAAACAACCCAATGGACGAGCTGCTCCGGTGGCCATTGACGCTCTGATGCGGCTGCGCAGCTTAACAGAGGAGTTGCGCTAGGGTTTTCCACAAGCCAACTATCACTCTCATTGCCAGTAATGATTAGTTGTAACTACCAGGCACCAAACATCGTTCAATATGTCGTCTTGTTTTTCATCTTCTTGATCCTTCTAAGCTAACATCTAACCATCTGTTAACTTCCAGATCTGTCTACAAGCTTCCCACAATGTTGATAGTTTAAATATTATGGTATCGAAGTAATGTTTGTACACAAAATGCGGAGAACTTTTATGAATTACCAGTCACTATTTGGGTTGCCATATGGTAGAAAAAGATTACCCTGCCAATCTTTTTCTGGGTCTATATTATATAAATGTTTGAATAGTTATGGACATTTAGGATTATATATATATATATATATATATATAGTCACAGCTGGATGTGGTCTGAAGAATGGCTAAAGTGGTGAGCATGACGTCCATGGCATATTTATCTTAGCTGGTAAATCTGATGCCATTGGTGATACCCAGCTCCATATCCTCTCTTCAAGGGGGGTTTGTTTCCTCGAATCATACCAGTCTAGCCAATCGTTTATTTTTTCGTGGGTGCACAAAGCTTTTTTGTACCGCGTTGATCGTAAGCATTGACAAATCTCTTTTGAATTTGATTTAAATTATGAAGAGTTGTCCTACTCTTACCAACATTACAGGTATAAGTGTTTATAGTTTTTAAAACATTCTGCAAATGCAAAGCACTAAGTTTCTTCAAACATGGAGATGGAAGGCTGAGCTTTAAGCATCTCATAAATCACAAAATCTATTTAAGTCCCCCAATGAGCCACATTGTTCTACACAAAAGAAAATACAGGAAATTCAAACAGTCAGATTGCACTAAATAATGGGATTTATGAAGCCTCTGTTTGCAGCTCTCTTCTTCGCGACATTAGCACTCCATGGAGGTTTTGTCCATGCCGACATTGCTAGCACCATGTCAGTCACATGGGGTGGCCAGCTCGCCAACATCTCCGGAGATCAACTTCAGCTCCAGTTGAACCAATATTCGGGTATAGTCCCAGCTAGTTCATACTCTTCTACAGCTTGTTGTGCTTACCTTGAGAAAAGCTTCAAAAAGAAAGATTAAATGTGTGATGACTCAAAATGCTGAATATGGTTTTTTCTTTGTTTAGGTTCTGGCGCACAGTCTAATGATGAATTCTTATTTGGAAGTATCGAAATGCTGATCAAATTAGTTCCTGGAAACTCTGCTGGAACGGTCACAGCTTATTACGTAAGCAATATTGACGATTGATAATTGAAGTCAGACGTTTACATTTATTCCATGCAAAATGCCTTACAGCATAAAATTCCATCTCTTCTGCAGCTCTCATCCTTAGGGGATGCCCACGATGAGATCGACTTCGAGTTCTTGGGGAACCTCACCGGGCAGCCGTACATACTACACACGAATGTCTATGCGCAAGGAGTCGGGAACAGAGAGCAGCAGTTTTACCCTTGGTTTGACCCAACAGCTGATTTCCACAACTACACCATCCACTGGAATCCCTCCGAAATTGTGTAAGCTCATTTACAACAACGAAAGGAAAAAAAAAAACATGTTTTCTCATACTATTTGAACACTTGCATTGACTTGTGACTATGAATGGCTCAGATGGTACGTTGACAGCATACCTATAAGAGTTTACCGCAATTATGCGAGTGAAGGGATCGGTTATCCCAATGAGCAAGGCATGAGACTGTACACCAGTTTATGGAACGCCGACGACTGGGCAACCAGAGGCGGACTGGTTAAGACTGACTGGAGCAACGCACCCTTCACCGCCGCGCTCCGTAACTTTCAGCCAAGAGCATGCATTTGGAACAGTCCTGTCAGCATTTCGCAATGCGCAGCTCCCACGCCTGCTAATTGGTGGACTTCGCCAGCGTACAGTCAACTGACACAAGGCCAGCAAGGTCAAATGCAGTGGGTTAGAGACACTTATATGATCTACGATTACTGCAAAGACACAAACAGATACAACGGCCAAATGCCACCCGAATGTAGCAAGCCACAATACTAAATATATATCAGGGATGCTACACCAAGATGGAACATGCGCGGATGAGCTAAACAGAAACCTCATTTCTTGTATCTTACATCCGACAAACCATTTATTCCATTCAGTTCCACTCATTAAAACTCATTTTGCTTTGAGTGGTTCACATAAATGAGAATTGTTTGATTTTTTTTTCAAAGCACACCCATTTGTTTCGTCCTTGTCATATGGTTTTTTTCTAATCTAATTTTTTGCCTTTCACAACAATAAAAATCACAAAAATTTTCACGTTGCCGAATTGTGACAATCTCACTTGTCTGTTTGTGCCCATTCAGCTGTCTACGTGGCTGCCTAGTAGGCTTTGTGTCGTTCTAAAACACAAAAATCATAAACTTGTCGTTATTCTAAAATGTGCAAAGTCTTTTTGCAGTTCCCAACTGTCATAAGAGTTAAAATATTTTGTGGTTCGCAACTGTCATGTTCTTTTACAAGTGTGATTGTTCGGAACCGTGAAAATAAACTGTGAAAAATGACAAACAGCTTTGATTTTGAGCTCCCCTCAATCCGGTTAAAACCTGCAACATACTAACTTATTAAATATGAAACTTGTTATATGGAACCTGTTTTACATAAAACATACTCACATATGAACTTGATGTAACGTAAAAATATAACAAAATAGTGTGTCATATCATAAACATTTCGTAATGCTTGACAACAGAATATAAAAGTTCCTAATCTATCTACGACACGCCTGCTGCTCTCCTTCCTGCTCTTGGCGCTTATGCCGCTCCTATCTCTCCAATCTCTTCTGCTCATCAGGTGAGTATATGATGTGATCCTTCTTTGGCCATATTAACTGTCTAGCGATGGCGAGCTCCTACTGAGGTACATGTAATTGTGTGACCTGTGACGGCCCGGTGATATCCTCAATAGGATGATCTATCTCCGGCTCGACAGCATTGCTAGTGTCCTGCACCGAGCCAGGTCCTCCCACTGTATGTATTTGATTGTTTGTGTCAGACAAGGGATGTAATTTATTTGTAATAAATAGCTACAAAATAAGTACCACACTTACCATCTGGCAAGCTGATCAAGCAGGATCATTAGAAATGTGGGCGCCCTGATTCATGTCGCATAACCCTCTTAACCATGCTGGAATCTCCCAAGAATATCTTCGCGGCTGCCTTACACGATTGCACTAGAGTTTTTTACTACAAAATGAAACATATTTCAATAAAAGTGTTAGACATCGCAAATCAAGTAAATAAAGTAAACATTCTACTAATCAGAGTAGTGCACTCTCTAGTTGTCGCTGATATGCATTAACATGAAAATATGTGGACTGGATGATCCTCCGAGTAATTCTATCATGCAACGCATTGTACATAGCATGCATCCCTCGATATATATGTCGGAGTCAACCATCAAGGCATGCTCCCTCTAGTCTCATAGGACAATCCTTCAATGATGTTGTAGCCTAGTCTAACTTACCCCTCCTTTTACTGACCTTATGCAGGTCCGAGTGTCCATCTCTAGGTGGCTCTAGAATAAGTGGTTGCCAACCAAACTAATGTGTTACCATCTCGAGCAATGTCACTCCATTATGTGGAAGCATATCAAGGGCACCTCTCATCTCCGGATGTGGCGCCCCTGTAAACACAACTCATTGACCTCCAAAAGACAGTCATCATGATAGGGCTCCCACCCTAGATCAGACGGATTCTAGCAGTTCATATGGTTTCGGTAATATAATAAGACCTTATATGAACTTTGTGCGTAGCTCCGTGTGCCGGTCCATCATCTGTTATGAACAACAAATAAGTTGTAATGTTAACTACTAACATTTGTAGTCTAAAAAAATTATGTTCATAAGTTTAACTACATAATCATAGAAAATAATAAGTTGCATCCGTGGATGATCACCTGCACCTTTTGGCCGTCATGAACTGATAATCATGTCTGGTGTGGTCGGCCTAGTGACATGCGCTTTTTATGTAGTCTGACACAAGCAGTACACAGCTGGCAATATAATAAATTTAGTACAACACCTTTCCAAAGTTGACATTTTGACGCTATCCAACATTGACCTTAGGCAAAATATTTTTATTCAACAAAATCATCAAACAAGATACTTTATTAGTTCATTCACAAAATCATCAAATAAGATGATCTCCTTCTAACAATTCTCAACCTAAAATGATTTCTATTAAATATTTATATTTAATTTCTCCGAATTTTAATCGGGCTAGAGCAAATTGTCTCCATAGCAGGTAGGAGCATCTATGATAGTGTGTCTCTTGCCTATGAATTGTTTAGAGATATCCAGAAGAAGGTGTGGTGTGGTAAATGATATGGTTAAAGTGGATATGTTTAAGGCTTATGAATGCATATCCTAGGAAGTTTGGATTCAGCCATGTTTGATGTGATCTTATATATTGATCCATCTATACATGTTGGTCATAGTTATTAAAACCGGACCGGACCGACCGGTTTAACCGGTCGAATCATGAACCGGTGATTCATCCGGTCCGGTTCCACATATTTACCGCTATGCATCCAGAACCGGATTCAACCGGACCGAACTATTGTGAACCAGACGGCTTTTGAAAACCGGTTCAATATTTAATTAATGTACAAACCATCCTAATTATTAAAATCAACTAATACATGTTAATGAGGTTACCAGGAATCGAGTCTTAGAACTTAGAGTTCTTGGGAAGAAACACTTCCGCTCGGCCATGTCAAGTTCGTTGAGATTTTATATTGTTACTTGAATATATAAATAAAATTATAAGAAATCAGATCGACGGTCGAACCGGTCCGAGCGGTCGGTTCAATTGGTAAACCAAGAACCAGAGCTCGCACTGGTTCGACTGCCGGTTCGATTTCAATAACTATGCCGTTGGTGCTCGATGATGAACTGAAAAGAAGAGCTTTATGGTTTTCCCAGTCTTTAAGAGGTGATAGACAGACGATCTACTTTAGCCTTCACTGTTTGTCCTGACACTAGAGGTTTTGAGTAAACTTTTAAACTTTGGGATTGCTAGGGGCCAGGTGAAACCTTTTTCTTGTAGTATGGGAGAATTTAGGCCATCATATTTTTTATTTGCGCATGATGTGATGATTTTTTTGAATGTTCGTGTGGCCTCTGTTTGTGGTCTTACTTTTGTGTTCTGAACAACTTATGTGATAGTCAAGGGCAGGTGGTTAATTAGTTGAAGAGTGCTATATTTTTCTCTTGTCATATTTTAACTTTTAGACGATTAGACATTCTTCAGACCACGAGCTTTCAGGAGGGGTCCTTTCCTTTCATCAATTTGAGAATTTCAATCTCCTTGGGGAGATCTAGAATGAGCCATTTTAATGGTATCCTTGGGCATATCAGGTCCCGGGTGGAGGGATGGTTGGGGAAGATTATTTCTTTTGGTGGTCGCAATTTTTTAATCCGCTCGTTCCTCATGGCATCTACTCCATATCAAGGCAGCTGTTCCGGTTCCTCATAAGATCTTATCCATATTAGCTCCATTTTGTCAACCTTTCTCTGGGACTCTGAAAAGTCCAAGAGTTTCTAATGGGTTAGCTGAAAGAAGATTTGTTAGCCGACTCAGGAGGGGGAGTAAAGAATTTGTAAGTGCTTTCACTTGGCCAAGTAGAACATTTGTTGCATCTACTCGGCCGAGCAGAGGAATTACATTTAATCTTACTACACCGAGTATAGCTCGCTTGATCAAGTAAAAATTTTCTTCACAAATTCACTCAATCAGGTAAAGAGTTGCAAGAAGCATTGAATGATGAATTTTTTGAGGAAATTCTCCCTCTTTCAATGTCCTTTGATCCCCTTCCTATCCCACTCCAATCCTCATCTACAAAAAGAGGTCTTCACAAGTCAAGAAAAGCATCCTTTATCCATCCTTCCACCAAATAGAGAGCTTGATTCTCTAAGCACTTGTTCTTAGTTTAGTTCAATTTTTGTTCTTGTATTTTATTATATAGTAGTTAGTTTTCTAGTCACCAAGGCTTCCCTTTTAGCCATGTGTTAGTAGTCTTCTTAGATCCTAAGGTCTTTTTGTTCGTGGACATTGTGTATTCAAATGTTTATTTTAATATATAAATTTAATTTATTATATTAATTTTGTCATGCATTCATGCAACGTTCATAGTATACCACTTATTTACTTATATGAGTGATAAATGAGTACTCACCTCATAAGTGAGCATTCATGAATGTGAGAACCACATTATGATGTTTGCAAGGAAGGAGATGTATTCTTCATTCTTCATTATATAATTCAACTTTAGTCCAACTGCATGTTGTCTCTCAATTCCTTATTTGTATGCATACATGTTTAGATAATTATATGCATAACTATATTCTATTAGCATAAAGTGATATAGTGTTGGTTATAAGCATGTACTATTTATATTATTTTCTTATAGTGTTAGGATTTTAAATAATCAGGCTTAATTAGATGGGTTTGTAGTGGGTTGAAGTTGGGTTTAATGTTATAATTTGTTGAATTTGTGTTTAATTAGGAGTAATTTAGTTTTTTTGAGTGGATGCATAGTTCTTGAGTAGCTTGGTGTTGAGTAGTTGAGAATAGAGCCTTCTACAGGTCTCTATTAGAGTAATATGAGTAGATTATTTCTTGTCAGCTGTAAATACTCTCATTGTGAAATAAAAATTATTTTTTCCAAAGTTCTCTTTAAATTTTGTCCTCCAATTTATTATCTCTTTTAACAATATATGCTAAGTGCACCAAGTTATATTTTGCACTCCTCCAATACCGTGCATGATGTTTAACCGGTATAACCGGGAACTGATGCTTTTAGTCTGATCCGATTTGATTAGTAGTACCGCTCTGCATGATAAACCGGGTTCAACCAATATGAGCCGGATGATTTTTTAAACTGCTTCAGCACTTCAAGAATATATAAATTCTCTTAATTAACAAAGATTATAGGAGACAATTAATACATACACATTAAGTGCAAAATGTATTAGCCAGAAATCGATCCATGATCATTTAAGGCAATTGGCAACCCATCTACCACTCGGCCACCTCAATTTTATTGTCAAGTTATATTAAAATTTATACTTATATTAAAAGTTCTGTGTAATTAGATTGACAGTTGAACCGGTTCAAGCCAGCGGTTCAACTGGTAAACTAGGAGCCGGAGCTCGCAGCGATTCAACTCCCAGTTTGGTACTGATAACTATGGTGCAAATAACTGTACCTTTAATGCTGACAAATGAGGCTTGAAGACATTTTCTAAGTGGGCAAGTATAGCCATAAAGCTTAATCTTGTGATCCATGGGAGATAACATTTTCTTCTGCCATTAAAGTAGTGTCATCAAAGAGATCAAATGTCTCAAGTGCATGATGAAGACGTGATACCAAAACTATGAAGTCATTTATGTGCACTAATTATTGCAGGCTTACAATTACTAAAAACTAATGGGGGATGTCCAATCCATTAAGTTACTTCATTCATTAAAAGAGATTTTACTAGACCAGCTATCATTTCACACATAATACACAATGATATTGTCCTTATATGCTGCAAACAATGCATTATTTTATTTGTATTCATTTAAGCTTACCTAATTGAAGGAACAAAAGTACATGGTCATAGATTTAGGTACTTAACACATTGTCAATTAATTTTGAGTGTGAAACCAATTGATTTAGGTACTTAGTTCTCCCTAAGCCATACAAATTTCCTGCCATCTTTCTGCCAAAGTGTATTTTGATTGAAAAACCTACATATTTTTTGTAGTGGATTAATTATTGAGTAAGCATCCTTCCTGATATGGATCTCAAAGCTTTGTTTATGTATTTGCACATCACCATTACAAAATAGTTAAATAATAACCCTTCTCTCTTCGTTCAATTGGTCATATTTTCCTGCATGCTTCTGAGGTACATTAATTAATGTTTCATTTATTGTTCAAAGACACGAGAAGATTCAAATAGAAAAATAAAAGCAAAATAGTTTGAGTTGCCATTGAGGAAAAAAATTGCTACCATAAAAGCTCGACAAAAAAATAATTAGCAGCTATGAGGTTGAAGCACCGAGGGAGCTCCTGAACACGCTGAATTATTGGCCTCCTTTAGTTGATTTTCTTCCATCATTTAGTTTATACCCTTTTAGTACGTAAGTGACAGCAGTCGATGAAAGTGATGATAGTGGCCGAGTTGAAGTATCGAGTTGATGTATTATAGCATTTTTCACAGGACATGATGTCTACACATTATGAGAAGAAGATGACGCCGGTGAAGATGATGACAGTGGCTCAGTTGAAGAGCCAAAAGATGGTGACAACAGATTTTTTAACTAAAAGTTCAGTGATTTTTTGAGGGGTATGTTATATGGTTGACAGTGTTATTTCTTCATAAATGAGGTAAATTTTTTAAATAAATGTTAGTACAATTTAACAAATTTGCAGATTATTTAAAAAATGTGATAGTTCAAGTATGAGATGGTCCTTTTAAGTTTTTCACTATAAAAATTTTAAAATCAAATTAACATGACACAAATGTATTTTAAAATTTATTTGAATGTAAATGCCTAGCATCCATAAATTTGAATTGATGTGAAAATTGATGTAAATGAGAATCAATTGGAAGGAAAAGGAAAAGAAAGATTTGAGAGTAGAAAGAAAAAAGATATGTTACTGTGTTTAGGAGGCATTTGAAAGCACAAAAGTAAAAATAAAGTAAAATTACTTAATAATCTTACGTATAAAATAAAAATGAAAGAATATAAATAATTGAAGGGCAAAATGCTAATTTAATTGGGGAATCCTCTCTTTCCTCTATGATTCACTCAAATCGAATGGAAAGAAAAGACCCTCCAAACTTATCAATTCCTCCTAAATCCCTCTTTGAATTTTTTTAAACACCTCCTTTCATTCTTCTCATTTTCTTTCTCTCCAACTTTATATTTGAGAACACTACATGTATGCTGCCGCCAACAACCTCGTCGATGTCGAATGGAGCCCTGATTTTACATTCAGTTCATGGTCACGCACGCTAGGCGCAATAAATTAGGTTTTTTTCCGAATTTGGAGGGAATAGAAAATAAAGGAATTGGAAGGAAAATAAAGAAAAAGAAAAAACGATTTGAAAGTGTAAAAAAAAGGTGTTTCTGAGTTTAGTATGAATTAAAAAGATAAGAATAAAAATAATATCAAAATTACTAATAACATGAAAAATAAAATCAAACATGAATAATAGGTCAAATACGAAAACATATCCCGAATTGTCATATTTTTTCAATTACCCACCCAATTTGAGTACTTTGAACTTGAATGTAAATCCAATATGTATCTAAATCATATTTTATCGAAAATCGCCACACCCCTTCACACCTCACGACACCATGTTCTGTCTCGGTTAATCTATACTGAATCCTCCGATTCCGGTTTCTAAGAGTATCTCGTCTCTCCGACTTCTATGCGAGAAGAGTCCTAACGGTGGTGAGAGCTGCTACAGTTGCAGAAGTCTCAGTAATTTGTGAAGTTTGCCTTCTAATGGTGCCGGTCATTGAAGAAGTTTCTCGTCTGAGGTCTCCTCACTTTGATGTCATTTGTCAATTCTGAATTTTTTACATTCTGATAAATAAAAAAAACTAATTGTATCTTACTTTTGCCTGAATCCCTACTTAAAAAAAACTTAGTAACACCATTTTACTCTCCTCTCCTTCCCTTTCTCTCCAAAATCAAACTGAGGAACACTATCTTAGGTTTTTGACGATCTCCTGATTCAATCAATATCTGATGTTCATGAACTGTATTTTATTCTCATAACTCGAAAGTCGGTCCTCATGTGAGGGTCTATATTTATTGTGTTGGATGTATGGTCATTTTTTCTTTATTTGCTGGGGAAGACTTTTATTCTCAGAGTTCAGACTCCATGTGTTGATGAGTTTAAATAGTTATTTTTAAAATGATGTATGGCTGTTCGTGCCTCATAATGGCTGGTTGCGGATTGAGAGGTTATCAGTTTGATGTTCGTTATCTTAGTCAGAGTTGCAGAATCTTAAACTAGTTGCACTAGAAATAGTGAATTAGGTGTTGTATTTGAAGAAGATTTATGTATCAACTCGGATGTGAGGTATATTTGTTTCATGTGCGACTCCCATTCGCATTGTTAAATTGTTTACTGCGGTGCTTAAGGTTCAACCCATGATGCTTCAGACGTATAAAAACTTGTGTAAACTCATTTGTTTGTGTTTGTCATTTTTAAATTAGATTTGATTGATGGATTTTCCATTTCCCTAATGTTCTCTTTCGCTGATATAAAATGGAACAGTTGATTTCTTCTTGTCAAAGATTGGTTTCTTGGGGACTAGGACTATTATTAGGGAATGAATGTCAAAGATTATTAACTTAGGGAGGCTTTGATTACTTAAAAGAACTTAAACATATAATTTGAATATTGTATTCCTTTACACTCTGCAAAAGAGATGTGCAAGCACAATTATGAATGAGGAATATAAAAACGATTAAACCCTAATTACCTCTCCTCCTCCGTCGTCTTCTCTTCTTCTCGAGCTCAATCTACTTTTTCCCTTCTCCTCTGATCCTCGATCTTCGGCTCAATCTCCTCTTCACTCATCTTTAAGTCTCTCAATCTCCCATTTCTACCTTGGTGCAATACCCAGATTGCAACAACTACCTTTCACGTATGGATGCATCTGGAAACCTTACTTGGGAAGATTTCAGAATTGCAGCTCAGTTTCTGGTGGACAAGTGGAAGACGGTCATCGATTCTGCCCAATCTCCTTGG
>NQLW01000046.1:200945-226401 GCA_002312845.1 Kalanchoe fedtschenkoi | reverse complement strand
AGAGAGGTGTTCGTGAGTATACATTAAGAATTGGTAGTGAGACACGTGAGATTCAAATTGGCTGCCAAATTAAGAATCAAACAACCATTATGACGTAGAGACACGTGTAGCAGCCTATGAAACTCTCTTTACCCGATCATGTCCATTCTAAAGAGAGACTCCTTCGTCAAGGTTGGCAAAGAAGATTGTGATTTCTCGGACACTCTGTGGTACATGCCCTCAATTCTCAAGCATGCTTCGATAGTGTTGTCATGTTCCATCACCAACGGATGTCCTCTTCGGATCTCCTTCATGAGGTGCTCAGAGTTATTCTCCGCCATGCTTCATACGACTTGGTCAACATCTCTTTCTTAGAGGAAGAAGACATCAGGGTTTGCTCGCGAGCTAGAGATGGGTGTCTCAACCAAATCTTACCCCAACATGCTTCCTCCGATTGCAGCGGCCAACCGCAGCTGGAGTTAGATATGAGCCAGGTCTATCCCCAAAAGAAATAGTTTACTAATTTTTCTACTTCTGTCACAAATTAAAATTATCAATCACTTCATCTTCCAATCTGAAACTCCTATATATTTTGAGTAATTTTATTTGTCAAATTATCAAGTTACTAATGTATTAGGAACTCAGTCTCTATGGTTCAACTCTGAACTTACTGGTAACTAGTGAGCACGAAAGATTATAAATTTATTTGTTTAAACTTAGCTCTACAACAACGCGTTCATCGCCTACCAAGTCCATAATCTCTTTTTTGTTAGCTAACTTTTTGCTTATGCTAAAACTCAGTACCAAGCTCTTGTCCAAACTCTAGGAACAGATAATGGCACTAAATTTACTTATACAATCGCACGACATCTTCTTCTTTCTTTAGAATTTCTCACCTAACACGTGTGGTCGCTCCTCAACAAAATAGTAGAGTAGAACGCAAACATAGGTATCTACTATACATAGCCATATCATTGAGATTTCAAGTTCATTTATCTATTTAGTTTTGGGTTGACTGTATTCTTACAACTACCTATGTTATAAACAGACTTCTCTCAAAAATTATCTCCATGACCCTTAATGGCTAAGTCTCTTATGTAGTTCAGGTGTTGTACTTGTGAATTATTGTTGTGAGATGTTTGAATTAATAAATTCTTGTTATGATACTTTGTTTATTGTGCTTAACTGAATGATTTCTTTTTTGCATGACAACTTGAATGAATAAATGCTTTGTTGCATGAATTCGTACAGCTGATCTAGTTGTGAAGGCTTGGTCCAATACCAACTAGTCAAGTAACAAATAAACTGATGTTTGTGTCTTCTTATAGGAAACATACTCTAAGTTTGCATGAGCTAAATAACCTAGATTGAGCTCCCAACCACATTAGCTCAACTGCATATGTCTTTCGTTAGGCTGACAGTCTAATTAATGTACTTTAAACATATAACATTCATATCATTGGCTTAAAAGTTAGATGAATGTAGAGTATGAACAATTTTTTATAGCTGGTCACATTTTCATGGTTGATAGGTGAGTATATTTTGCTAAGTTCAATTCATTATAAGAGTTTATCGATGATCGATACATTCCAAGTCAAGTAAGCTGAGCTACATATTTTATTTACTAATTTCTCTGTTTAGTGTATAGGTTGAGTTGTTGACACCATCAATTAGTTTTACAAACTCCTCAAAACTTGGAATCTTTTTACTTTTAAATGAGTCTACTACAAAGTCATAGGAACTTGCCCTTGTGAATCGACCATGTACTTACTACTACTTAATGAGCCAGGTATGATAAATATATTCATATAAGACAATACAATGACAATCTTATGATGGGAATCTAGGCTTATACAATCTGTATAATGCCTAACTTGAGGGGGGTACTAGGCGATAAGTACGGAGCATTGTGTTTTGAGTTTTTAATTCAGCGCCTTGCTGAGAAGTCATCATTTTCAGCTCAAATGTGCGCCTAAGGAGCTTCCTAATGTGTTGCTGTTTTGATGTCATTTATTGTATATTTCCTGCCTTGACTGCATTTACACAACTTTGTTTTCTCAGTTTCTGTAATATATATATTCTTACGTATTGTTTCAAATGAAATAAACATGAAATTTATTTACAGCAACGTACATTTTACAAATATGATAAAAGGATACTCAATATACAAACTTAGCTTAGCGATATTTTGGAGCGAAGCTTCGGGAACCATGATTGCCAATAAATTTAGTTAATGAAGAATAACTAAAGACAGTCATCAGGGGTATGACATGGTGGTAAAGAGAGTGGGAGGTGATTCCTGATAATTCTCATGATCAGAGTTCGATTTCCTTATCGACTGGTATGTGCGTTGTAATATTATATTTATAAAAAAGAATATTAAAGACTTCAATTGTTCTTAGTTCGTGCATTCACACTAGGAGTGTCAATCAGATTGGGTGGATTCAGATCTGAATTTTAAAACTTTAGCAATACTCATATGGATTTTTGGGACTCATTAGGGTCTATCCATTTAGATCCTCTACTATAATGGGTTGATTTGAGTCTGAATTTGTTTCAAAAAGTTAAACTGATAAAAATTATAACTTAAAAATAAAACTAATTTGTTTTTTTAAAAAAATTATTTCATCTTTAAAATAATTTTTCTAAAAGTAAAAAATATTTTTAAAAATATTAGTTTTAAAAAATAAATTAAATCAAATTTATTTATTTATATTTTTTGATAATTAAATATGTGAAGAATAGATCTGATCATAATGGGTCCAATAATGAATCTTGTGTTTGAGTCTAAATGGATGAGTATGAAAATAACGAATTTGGATCTGTGCTCAAATGAAATGGATCGGTATTGAGTCTTAGTACACATTGACAACCCCTAATTCACACCTCTTGCATTCCAAGTTAAGATATTCATTGCGATGATAAGGTACTTTGTAATGAAACTCAGCTTGTTGTAGGTAGGGGTGTACACCGGTTCAGATCCGGACCGGAACGGAACGGACCGGAACCGAAATCTGAATTTTTCCCGGACCGAAGACCGGATCGGATTCAAACCGGTCCGGACCGGTCTGGACCATTTGGACCAAAATCTCCAAAACAAAATCAGAGCTGACGATGGAGCTGTAGGAGACAATGTGGCACGACAATGAAGATGGAGGCGATAACAGCCAGGATCTCGTTGGCCGCAACATCACCGTGAATGAGGCGCAGTCGTGCGGCAGTGAAGGTGGAGGAGGCGCTGGTTAGCGCAGTGGAGGTGGTGGTTATGGAGGAGGACGCCATGAGGGCGGGAGAGGATACGGAGGTGGAGGTGGTGGATATGGAGGTGGAGGAGGATATGGCGGTGGTGGTTATGGAGGTGGTCGCCTTGAAGGCGGCGGGGGAGGCTATGGTGGTGGTGGTTATGGTGGAAGCGTGAGATCTGAGATGAGAGATTGAGAGTGACGGGAATTTGAGAATTTGAGATTTGGGGTAGAGAGAAGAGAGTAAAGTTGGGGAATGGGAGATGTGCGGATGGGGTTACCCTAATTTAAGGTTGAAACGACGCAGTTTCACTTGATTCCAGTCCATCCAGATCAGATCGGAATATTTCGGTTTTCAGACCAGATCAAGAACCGTATTCTTCAAAAATTACAAATCGAAAATCGGACCGGAATCAATCGGTCCGGTCCGATCGAGTTCCTAGTCATTTTCCGGTCAGGACCGGATTTTATACACCCTTACCTCTGGACTTATAGTACGTCAGTGTTTTGGCTGCTGCTCCTCTTGATAAGAAATTATTCACATATTGCCATTTTCTATGTCACTTGAGTGGACTGCTTAGTGCTACAAGTGTAGCCTTAAGGCATAGAATGGCTATAGCAGATACAAATACATTTTCAGATTTGCACAGACAAGTGAAGTGTAGCCTTAAACCCAGCATCAAACAATTGCTAAAAGCAATCCGCCCCTTGGTTAATTCGAACCCAGTCTCTGGTGAATTTTATACAGAAAATCATTGTATGGTTAGCAATTACAACCAGAGAATAATAGCAATAGAAGGGTGCCAATGCAATGATGGAAGTTAGGGGGCAATGAGCTTCGGCTAAATAAGTTGATCAATGATGGAAAACAATGAAAAGCAGCAGCTGATAACTAAGGAAAAGCAGCTGAGAGTAGCAGGCGGATTTGAGATTGGATCAATGCAGGAAGGCGTAGATGGCAGTGGAGATATTAATCAACAGGGCAGAAGTGACGAGCACAATGAGGGCGACGACGGCATGGACAGCTGATTTACTACCGCAGGACAACATGCCGAGGCGAATCTGTATGACATTGACCATGGAAAGCATCAGAAACAAGCAGCCCATGATGGAGCCCACAGCGGAGCCGAGCATCCCCAACCTCAAGACTTTGAAATTGATATGAGCCTTGAAAGCGTCGTCGGCGTCCTTGCTGTTGAGGAGATTGATGGCGAGCTTGAGCCCCTGAGCAACCAAGGAGGAGAAGAGAAAGAAGCTGAAGGAGACGACTTCGAAGACGAGGAGCTTCTTGGCGACGTCGACCCCGGCATCGCAGGATGGGTTCTCAAGACTCCGCTGGCCGGGGGTGGTGAGGGAAAGGCCCACGAAGACAGCAATGGTGAAAAGCGAGTTGACGTTGACCAGGCCGTCGAGGGCGGTGACGTGGACGCTGGTAGTTGAACCCCCAGATACAGCCGTGTTGCTGCCGCCGCCGCCGCCGCCGTAATAGTGAGGCTGCTTCGGTGACGCTCCAGATCTGCAAATACCAAACAACAAACACACCATTCCAGATTAGATAGCATACGAATATGGAAGCGAATTAGGGAGGAGCTGAGCTGAGATTGGGACCCAATTTCCATGCTCCGAGATTACCACCAAGATTACAGGTTGAGTTCGGATTTGGATTGCTTCTAAGATTGCTTCAAGGAATTGATTCAAGGAATTGTTGATGTGATTTTATAAATACCAACGCATCCCAATAACAATTTATTGTAAAAGTTAAAAAAATATATATATTAGAAAATTATTTAGGCAACTTTTGTTTGAATTTATATTTCATTTGTCCATCAAGTCATTATAACATTTTTTGACAAAAATAAATTACTAATAATAAAATGAAAAACAACCAAACTAATTGGTCATTCTAATTTTTTTTTAGAAAGTTCATTGAGAAGAAAAAAAAAAGCAAAATAATTTGTACAAACCCTAAAAGCACAATAGTACTTTCTCCGCCTTGACTTTTTAGGTTGGTTTTTAAAATTAAACTCTAAGATAAACATTCATTTTTGAAAATGGTGCTTTCATTGACAAAAATAAATATACATAACGTTAGAAGTTCACCTCAAACAATATACAACTTTAGCCATAATCTCTAAAGAGGCAAGCTGTCTAATGATGTGATGCAAATTTATTCAATTCTATGAGCCCAAACGATATTAAACCGAGAAGATCTCAAAGATTGAAGAAAACAGAGTATGAGATTACAAATATACTTAATAGTTTTCATGATATATGCTCTTGAGAAAGGGACATTGATAAGACCATCATTGAACTGTCTTATGCAAATGAAATTAATAACTGGTCACTAGCAAGTAATAAGTACAAAGTCAGTCCACAAAGATAATGGAATCTGCATCATTAATAACTTGATAAAGACAAACAAAAGACACAAATTTAGGGATTGATGAGACAAAATTATTTCGTCTCATTTATACGTAACTCAGTTAATTCTTGACTGTTCTAGAATGTTATTTAATGATTTTAGCTAGTTTTCATATTTCAGACCTATTTTAGGTCTTGATGCAAAAACGTGATAAAAGCGATAGTTTTGGAGTAAATTTCAAACAAAGAGAGAAAATCGGACAGAAGACAGCGATCAGCCGAATGCAAGAGCCGCGCGTAGTGGTTTGCTGCCGGCTGAGGGAGCGAGCTGACACATGTCACACAACAAAGAGAAGGAAGATGATGATGTGGTCTTGGCCGAGCGTGATACCCGTTCGCGCGACACTTAAAGTGACATGTGCATGCAGCTAAATGAATTTCCAAATATGATCCGTAAAAACCTTTCAACTTTCGAGGGCTACAATTTTTGCATTAGCTATCCGATTCATACATTTTAAAAGGCTATTAAAAGATCAAATAATCATCTGTAATTTTTAATAAGAAGTCAGAGTATAATTCTTAGTGGATATACACCAAAAGAGCCGACAAACTCTCTTGTTAGATATGCTTTCGAAATCGACTTCAAATCTGATTCTGATTTCCATAAGCCGATAAGTCCGACTTCGATCATTATCTCCGAAAGATATACGTGAGGAATTATCAGTAGAACGTCGCTTCAACTCATAAATAGGATTTCATCTTTAAAATTAATTATCAACAATCTCATAAGTGAAGCAACCTGAACTATATGCTTATCCTACTCACTTATCTACTTCGCATGTAGATTTTTTAAATCAAAACTCCAAATATTTAAGGTTTTTACTTATCAATTGTCTAGTCACTAACGTGCAGGAACTTAATCCCTGAGTTTCGACTGTGAACTATTACTACTAGTTAGTGAGCAAAGGTTTCTAAGTTTTTTTGCATAGAACAACCCAACGATGGTCCTATCAAATTGGAGCTTTTGCCAAGGACCGAGGTAACACTGTTACATTGGTAATTAGTCAAACTTTGTCTAATTTTTATTTTTTAAATCTATTAGAGTCTCGCCGAGTACACGACCTAGTAAACCGAGCGCGCAGCTTGTGAATATTTGTCTTTTTATAGAGTTCCTCGCGTGTGCAATTCAGTTCACAAAGCGCTCGAGAACCATCTAATTTCCTTATCAAATTTTATCAGACTACTTTATCATGTGCACTAACCCCTCGGACCAATTCTACTGAGTTTATAAATCATAACTTGCAGGAAAATCCATTCGTATTTTACAACAATTTTGAATTTTTGATTCGATAAAGGAACATAGCAACACGAGAAGCGGTCGTAGCCGAGATAGCAATAAACAAAAAAATAGCCAAGGAGGAGAACATTGCGAGAGTTGACTACTCCAAATTTTCATGACCAGCCATGATGAATTCAAGCCGCTGATGATGAGGATATCAAAATTAAGGGAGGTGTTATGGACCAAATCCCTAAGTTATGAGGGACACCGAGAGAAGACATCCAACATTATCTGTGGGAATTCAATGTGGTTTGTCCCACAATGAATTCAGTATGAGATGATATTAACAAATATAGGTTGTTAATTTTTTCCTTTTGACTAATGAATTATGCTAACGAATGGTTGTACTTACTTGCAGAAACTAGAACAACATGGAACTCGATGCAAGAAGCCTTTCTTGCTCAATACTTTATTGTAGCTAAAGCATTCCAAATCCGCAAGGAAATATGAAAGATCAAGCAGTAGCATAATGAAACAGCCTATGAATACGACAAACGCCTTAAAAGATTGACCACAAAGTGCCAGAATCATGGATTTTTGGATCAGAACCTGATCGAGTTCTATGTCGAAGGTAAGTAGCCCTAGAAAAGAAAGATGTTAATAGCAGCAACTAGTTGTAGTATCCAGAGAAGATATGGTTAATCATTAAAGACATGGCCGGGAACGCCCACCTGTTTATAAAATCTCAGAGAGTGCTTAAGGTTGCAGCATAAGATATTAGCTCAATACTAGCACAGATGCCACCATTTTAGGCTCCATCCTCCAAGATTTGAGACATGAAGACCATGATACAGGAGCTACTCTAGGCCCTAAAAGCCACGACACACACACATTGCGAGGTATGCATATCCATAAAACATAGCAATAATGTATGTCCTTCATGGCAGGAACTTGTAAAACACCACATTGCCAACACAGTACCATCTAGGCTTCTGTAACATCCAAGAAGGAGTGACAGGATCAACAACTACCAATAAGGACCAAGGCCATTTGTTTCCCAGATATCAGTAAGGAACCGGCAACAATGGACTGGAGGCACGAGCAGTCGTAAAGCTAGAGGAATATATCAAAGAGAGCGAGTAAGAAGCTAGATCTCACATTTGCCGACATGGAATGGCAGATTACACAGCTCGCCACAGATGTGAATGAGATTAGATCCTTGCATGACTGGCTACCATCACAAATAGAGAAGAATATTCATCCTAATATCAGTATTTTGTACGTGAGAGTATTGGTCGGTTAACTGAACCGAATTATTGTTCGGTTAACCAAACTAAATTAACCAAATTATAAAAGCCTCGATTTATAACCGAACCAAATTATAAGGTTAACCGATAATTCAGTTAAATCAGCTATCAGTCAAATATCCAATTAACCAAAATTAATTAAATTAACTAAAAACGTAAATATATTTTATAAAATCAATATATTTATATGTAAATTTTTATTTTATTTTATTCAATTATTTATTGGTTAATTTGATTAGCCAAATCTATCGAATCCAAAAAAATCTCTTCCATTAACCGAACTAAATTAGCTAATTTTATGGGGTTTTTGATCTAATTAACCAATTCATGGAATTAATCGAATCAAATTAATTCGGTTAAGCTTATCGGTTTGGTGATTGGTTTTCACCACACAATGCTTTCCCCTAGTACTTTGGACAGAAAGGAAGAGGAACCGATGCTGGAAGCCCCTGAGCCAATTTCAAAGCTATTTTCTCCACTGCTGCATAGACTACCGTGGGCTTACAGGTTGGTCCGGCTCAGACAGGAACTGATGGCGGATGGACATGAGTCGGTAGATCACATGGTGGCTGAATCCGCTAGATAAAGTGTTAGAGAGTGAATGAAGAATATTTACAACTTAAGAGGTAGTTTTATTACTTCAAGAAATATAGGTATGTGTTTTGAAATTATGTATTTATTATACACTCTATAAAAGAGTGTAGAGGAGAGGAATGAGGATGTCGAACAAGATTAAACTCTAATTGCCTCCCCTATCATCGTCTCTTCTCCTTCAACAGCTAAATCACTTCCACCATTCTCCTCTAATCTCTCTAATCTCTTACTCTATCCACCATTTTGAGTCTCAATACTCAGTCAAAAAAAGGTTGGTCGCTTAATTTGGTGCTTTCATTGAGAGGAAGAAATCGAGATGAAAGCCAATAAAGATATTTTAGCCAGGCTATCAAAATTAAACCGATGCTGCATAGAATGCAGCAGCAGAATAAGCATTTTCGAGAAGAAAAACTTGCTGAATTTTGAAGCTTAATTAAGGCAGAGTTTCAACTAGGGGCTACTGAGCTTTCAAGGCTGCAGACTCTTGTCTCTGAGAAAACCATAGATATTGAGAATCCGGACTCCGTGGAGACTCCTCAAAACAAGATGAATGAAGATAACTATGAGAAACCTACTAAAAATTAAGTTATGGATGAAGTTGCAAAAATAATGGCCGAGCCTGCTGCTCCAGTAATGGCTATGTTCAAGGTATAATTAGCCTTGCAATATAATTACTCCACTGTTAAGAAGACTACTAAGTATGTTGAGGTGAACCTATTGCCTCTTATTCCTGAATTGACCTCACAGGAAAATCATTGCAAGCCAACTGTTTGTGGATATGTCTTAGATTAGTTTTATGGTTATTATGTTAGTTTCATGAACGTAATGGAAACTCAGAGCTTTTTTTGTTGTAAATTAAGTGTTCAACATATGTGGGTTTGGGTAGGAAAACCTCCTCCGTTACAACCTGGAATTATATTTGGCCTTGCGAATACTAATGTGGGAGTGCCCTTGAGTTCCATGTTGGAATGCAAGAACTATGATAGAGATGGTCATGGTCAGAGTATGGGAGTTACCAATTTATAAGGTTTGATCTTTCTTCTCTGTATACAACTTATTTTTTACATCTGGTATGAGTGATACTGTTTTGGACCATGTGTTGTCGCAGAGTTATTGTCCAACTTATGGTGCAAAAATTATTGAGCAAGTAAGTAAATTTGATCAAGTTGATAGTAAAGATGATGTGATCATAAGTGGTATAGGAATACCATCAAAAATGACATAAAGTAGCTTTGTTCTCATTGGTGAGCGTAGTGTATGTAAAATTGCATTTGTGGGCTTAGCTCAAGGAATTAACAGGTTTGATTTACCTAACAACCTTGAAGAGTTGCAACTCCTTGCTTTGAATATGAGGGCCCTAGTTGCTGGAACAAAATGCATAAGGAAATTGGGAAAAAGACTATAAGTAATGTTGACATAGATAGAAGAAGTCGATGACAAAGGAAAAATCTACCTCATCATTGAGATTGGAAAGATTAAAGTTGTATGAGTGAAACAAATCTGTTGAAGCCTATAGTTGCTGGAAGTCAATGGATGTGCATTTGTGCCAGAACATTGGAAGGATATGAGATGTTATTTTCGAACTGCTCCATGGATTCACACTGTGCATAAATTCTCTTATAGGGGTTTCCTAGGACACATGTGAATGAACAAATGTCGACTATTACCGTGATGACTGGCATAATTGGATGCTTTACTCAAGAAGATGAAGGTCAGAGTTTGAGTAACAAGAGAAAGTGGCAGTTTGTAATTTTTTCTTCACCGAGACCACTTGAATTTGTGGTATTTAATTGAACCTTGAGGACAAGGTTCTCCGTAGGAGGATGCAATGTTAGAGAGTGAATGAAGAATATTTACAACTTAAGGAATAGTTTTATTACTTTAGGAAACATAGGTATGCGTTTTGAAATATTGTATTTATTATACACTCTATAAAAGAGTGCAAAGGAGAGGAATGGAGATATATAATAAGAATTAGACCCTAATTGCCTCCCCTGTCACCATCTCTTCTCCTTCAACAGCTCAATCTCCTCTACCATTACTCTCCAACCCCTTTAATCTTCTACTCTATCCTCCATTTCCAGTCACTGTACTCAGTCTCAAAAGGTTGGTCGCATCATAAAGGGTCATCAACCCGGCTGTGAGTTGTGCATGAGTACCACATATAAACTACCAGTTAAAGGGTCATCAACCAGGGTCTCTTCTTGCTGGAGTTCACCGCTGGACGGTTAGCAGCGAAAAATATTTTCTTCCTTCCTTTTATCAGAAAATCATTTTTGCTTATATAGCGCTCAAGAAACGACCTATTAGACAATAACACTTGCTTCCCCTCACCCAACCACTATCGTATTACAATTGAGATGCTGTTGTTGTTTAATTGGTTGAATATCGTTTTTAAAATTTTTTGTGCTCTTACAGACTTTTTGAGTATGAAATACTGGACTTGGAAACTACATCTATTCACATAGTTGGAAAAATCATTTAGGCTGACATTCTAGTGTTGGTTTACAAGTACCTTTTCAAACTCTTAACCACAAATGGAGTAAGTGATGTGTGTGGAAAATATACTTGGTACAACTGACAATACATTATATGTTTGATACTCATTGCTGCAGGGATCAGGATTTAGTCAATAAATTATAGCCTCTGACCAGACACCAACATAGGAAAAACGGAGACACAGACTCTTTATTCACAAACAGGGCTTAACTCGCGTATTCATCAATGGCATTTTGCTATGTTTCCTTTGCATTTTTCTTTTCTATTTTTTTTTCATTTTCATACATTATTCTTGTATGTAAAGAATGTATGAAATAAATATTTCATAAAATTCTAGTAATACCCCTCTATGGATATAAGCAGATTTTTTTGTAACCAGAAAACGTAAATGTGGAGAAGATGAGATATGTGATGCTAATTTGAAATAAAAAATAATATATTAACTCACTTCAAAATATTTGAAGTGTGGTGATAGGTCACCACATATTACCACACTCTGAAGCGTAGTAATATGCCGTGACCTATTACCATGTTTTTTATTTTGAAGTTAGGTAATATTTAGTGCACTTATTAGACCTCTTGGCACTCACATTATTGAGGACGCTCGTATTTACCACATTTAGGAAACATGGTAATCCTTATGGAGAAGCGTGGTAAAAGGGTTGTATCTATAGTAGTGAATAGTGATCTTTTTACCAAATATCTTTGATAGTGTGAGATATCGGTTTTGTGCCTAACATTTTGTATTTTTTTTTCTTGTATTACAGATTTTTTTTATGCCCAAATATCCCTCATTCAATAAGTGCTCGTGGAGTAGCCTTGCAGGAGCGAACCGGTGGGCCGTTCACGTACAAAAGCCAACAACAATGAAATACACCAGTTGAGTGATTCGGGTGCAAGCCATGATGCAAGTTCAAGGCTTCTGGGATACAGTCGAGCCGGGGAACTGTGAAACCGCTAACATGATGAAGAAAAAGAAGGTGAAGTTGAATCTTTTTTTCAAGTACTCTTGAAGAATCTTTTCATGCAAGTGGCATACAAAAAGACGGTTAGGAAGCAAGGTCTAATATTGTCTCAAGATGAGGTTTATTGGCGCAGATCATGTCAATGAGGCATGGCTGCAAACTTTGAAGAGGGACTTCAACGCCCTTCACGTGTTATAGAGGTAGACCCCTCGACCAGTACACCGGTGACGTTGTAGTATTCAGGACATCTTAGGTCCGGTATATATATATATATATATATATATATATATATATATGGGGCGGATCAGGTGAAAACCATATTGGATTTGTAAACTGTGAACCATTTGTGATTGTTAGATTAATTATACCTGAACGTTTGAGATTAGATTAAGATTTATCCCCTTTAATAAATTGCATAATAATTAATATGTGAGAGAAATTGTGTTCCGTAAAAAAAGGTATGATAGATTTGAAATTCATATTTGTAGCGGTTGAATTACTTTCCTAAAATTAAGATTTTTTGTGTTTTATCGATACGATTTATTCTTCATAATTGTTTTTTATCATTTTAATAAAAACACACAGCAAATTTTGTAGGTGTTTTGGTGCACAATTCAAACATCGGTGCACTATCTAATTTTTGGTGCACAATTTTATTACTGTTTCTTTTCTAGTTATTTTGAAGATTGCATCGTGCACCAATGGTGCACATATGGAGTCCGTTCGAATAACAAAAAATGCACTAAAATATTTATAATGTGTATCGCAACATTAAGAATGTGCACTGCAATGTAATCTATAACAATAAATTGTGCACCACAACATTAAGAATGTGCACTGCAATGTAATCTGTAACAATAAATTGTGCACCAAAACATTATAGAATGTGCACTGCAACATTCATACGTGCACCACTAAATAAGTCTTTTTTCAAACAGTGCCAAAAAGCTCGAGGCACCACCCTATCCGGTTTCTTTGACTGCTTGACTTTCAACATTATCCGGTTTCTTCGACTGCTTGACTTTCATAAGCAACTCCTTCTGAACAGAAAACGCCTCCTACAGCACCTTCTTCACCTCCAGAACCTTTCCCCTTATCTTCTCCGTCGCACCCGAAATCTGCCCCCAACTACTGTGCTAAGAGATCTCCGTACTCCAATATCGTTGGATCTGACGACGCGATGTCATCCACCCCGATCCCGGTAGGCGGCCCACCGCCAGTGCCTCTAGCCGCCCCACCGCCGTCTCCAATCGCTGTATCAGCTTCTCATCCATCGCTAATCGGATCTGTTGTGATGCCTCTCGTCTTCTCAAATAGATTAGTAAAAAATCATTTGATTATTAACCCCTAAATATATTGAATGACAGAGAGTGTAGATTACATATCTTTAAAAGGTAATTACGCTGCTACAATTAAGGTAACCGTACCAATTAATAAAATATCAAAAATAAAATATCCAATCAATATTAATATTAACCGTAGGATGATTCATGATCAAAGGATGTAAAAGGTTCACAGTTTACAAATCCAAAGTGGTTTTCATTTGATCCACATTCTATATATATATATATATATATATAGAATTTGGATCAGTTGTGAACACTTACGTTGAGAACAAAATGTGAATGATTTGTGACCAATTAAAATTATATGAAACGACTTTGTTTTATTATTTTTGATTTCCTTATCTAGAAAATCAATATATATCCTTTATTTAATGACATTAATGTCAACGTATATCTTGAATTGGTTGCGCAAATCACTCAATTGTGTATTCCTTATTTATTATGTATTACTAGGCAGAGTACCCGTCGAATCGACGGGTTCGGTTCGGTTCGATTTGGTTCGTAAAAATTAAATTCTGAATCAAATTATTAGTCATCGGTTTTTTAAAATTTGAAACCGCAATCAAACTATTAACATTTCAAACTGGACCGAACCTACCCGTTTCAAACCGAACAGTTTTTTAAAATTTCAAATCGAACCGAACTGACTGATTTCAAACCGAACCAACCAATTTTGAACCGAACCGGTTCGATTCGGGAGGGGGAGCATAACCTCCGGGAGCGCGACATCCTATAATATTATTATAGTAGATTGTGAGTCATCGGCTTCACCCTAGAATCTCAATCTCATTCAAATCCCTAAATCGATCCTCCGTACACAATTCGCACTCATTGCATCCTCTTTGCCCAATCCGATCAATCCTCGATGGCCTTCAGAATCACTTCCGCTTGTCTCTCATCGCGTTGAAAGTCGGATCCGCAATCTCGCAGTTATCGCCCCGTCGCTGAAGTCCGCGTCGGCTCCAGCATCAAAACCCACTGCTTTGGCTTCCATTCCTGCGCTAGAGCGTCCCAATCTTGCCAATCCAGGTTATGGGTATTCTCTGTTTATGCCAGAAGGGTATGCAACATTTTCTCAATTTATGTCTCTCTAAAGGATATGATACACTTAAGTCGCTTTTGTGTGCTGATGGCTGATCTATTATTGATTGGAGGATGGTGAGTATTTTCAAGACCATTGTTTTCTTATTATCTGCTCGAATCCATAAAAGTAGTATTAACTTCTTTATCGGTAGGGTGTGTATACATATCTAATCGAGATATATACACTTTTCTTCATGGTTTGGCGATGTGCTTTGACCCTTCTTAATCACAACATGAGGGGAAAGAGCTTGCTAACATGTGAGTTTGTGTTAGTGAGTAGCAACTGTTTGATGAAACGCATCAATGAAGAAAAGTCGGGATCTTTGAAGTACATATTATCTTTTGCTTGATTTTAATTATTTACTAGTTTGTTTTCATGTGGGTGTGCAAGGATTTGCCAGAGAATAAGTTGTTCTTATCAACTAATGGAACCGACACTCAATTTCGCGGCAGTGAACATGCGACAGTGACAGTGCACATGCGACAGTGAACAGTGAACATGCCTAAAATGACAGTGAACATGACTGAAACGACAGTGAAATAAGTCTGAAACGGAAGTTAACAAAGAACACCATTTTAATTTGAATATGTGACAGTGAACATGTGAACAGTGAAAATTTTTGTAAATATAAATATTTGAAAAAAACAAAAAATCTTAAAAAAATTTATTTTTTGATGATCAAAATGATGATACAAAAATTTTTAGACATTTAATATAGTACATAATTACATATTTAAACACATTTAATAAGTTTCAAATAATTAATGGAGTTTAATAAACAACTTAAAAAGGAAACTAAATGATTGGTCCAAAATCGTTCACACTTTGTTCTCAACTTAAGTGTTCACAACAGATCCCTCCCCTATATATATATATATAAGGGGAAGTTTCCATGGAGAACTCTAGATCAAGTGACAACTGAGAACTCCATAATATTCATCCGATCAAGTAATTAGATGGGCCTAATTAATTGGGACAAATGATAGTGGAAGTAAGTGGAGAGGACACATGTCACAATTTGAGGAGAAGTAGGGGTATAATGGTCTAGCAGAAAAGTGCACTTTATATTTTTATAAAGTACAAAGCACAAAGTACAAAGTCAATAGTCTAGAATTTATATTTCATAGTATACAGTTCAAAAGTTTAAAATTGAAAATACAATGTAGAAGTACAAACTTTAAAGATTTAAAAATATAAACTCTAAACTATGAATTTTGAACTTTATTCAATGTATTTTATACTTTGTGCTTTATCACATTTATTTAAAAAAGTATTCAAAAGGGGTCTTAAATTAAACCTTATATTTTTATATATGATTATAAAATTTGATTTTAAAAATATATTTAATATAATTAAATAAATTGATTTTAAAAATTGAAAATAAAAATACTGAGTTTAAATAAAGAGGAGAGAGTGCAGGTAGAAGGTGGAATGAAGAGAGAATCAATCACTCTTTCGTGCTCCGGGAGCACCTGCTTCCGTTTGCGACGTGGTTTTGATTTTGATGAAAACGACGTCGTTTTACGTTGTACACATTAAAACACACACTCAGCCTAAACTATCGATGAATATAGAACCACAGCTGACATAGCACAACTGGTGAATATAAAAGTAGAATTGATGAATATTCATCAGTTGTGCTTCTATATTCACTAGTTTTGTATATTCATCAAATGTGCTTCTATATTCATCAATTTTGTATCTTCATCAGTTGTGCTTCTATATTCACCAGTTTTGTATATTCATCAGTTATGCTTCAATATTCATCAGTTGACCTGTTATAATCATCAGATGACCTGCTATATTCATTAAACAAAGTTTAACTGGCTTCTTTAAAGTACCGATTCTTTGTTTTGATTTTTTACTACATTAATTTACAATGATCAATGTTGTTAAAGGAACAAAAGTTTTTAGATTCACAATAATTTTGTTTAATTTACTTTAGTTTCAAAATTATTGTTGTTAAATAAAAAAAATCATTTGCGTCAGAGTTTTCAAAATTATTTAGTTTGATTTATTTTAATTTCACCTTAGTTTGATATCAGCTAGTTAAATTATGGAGCCAGTAAATTTAGAACTCATTTAGATTTTGTCCAAGTATATTTTGGAGCCAACACAATTTCATATCAGCTAGTTATATTCTTCTTCTCTCTGCTTCCATGGAGGGCAATAGGGATCCTTTTCAGATTCAGCATCAGGCTTCTTTTCCTTAGCTTTCCAACCTTCGTTACTTCTTACAGCTTTTGAAGTAGAGTTTGTTCGCTTCTTTGTCATGAACCATTCTGCAATTTTGCCAATACCATTTTCCTTGACAGCATGTGGGGTAGTGGAATTTTTTAATGATAAATCAAAAGTTTTTCCATCAAAATTCTACATCATTTTCCCAATTCGCACTTCAACTTTAACACCAGCTATAGCTAAGAATGGCGTCCGAATATTAGCGTTGTCCCGCTATCAGGTCCCATATCCATTAATCATAACTGGAACATTGCTGATTTTGCCTTTCGCTACCCGAATTGAGTTGTCGTCAAGCTATAAAGTCTTCTGTGTGGTTTCCAGCAGCTTTAGGCGTAGTTTTGTGTAGATTGAGTATGGCATTATATTCGTGCTGGCTCCGAGATCAGCAAGACAATGATCAAATCTGAGAGTTCCGATCATACATGGTATGGTGAAACTACCAGGATCTTCAGATTTGGGTAACATCTCTACCTCTTTTAATATGTTGCACCCGCCAGGTATCTTTAGAACAGGAATGATTCTTTTTCCCATAATCACATCCTTTAAGAATTTGGCATAGGAGGGTACCTGCAAGAGAGTGTCAGTAAATGAGATAGTAATATATAGTGTACGGACTTCCTCTACAAATTTATTGAACTATTTGTCATCTTTGAATTTGTGCAGGCGCTGAAGATATGACACATTTTGGACATAGGCTGGAGGAGCTACATATTTGTCATCTTCAGATTTCTCCTCGGATTTCTACACCTATTGTTCTAGTGTTTTATCATCATCTTTCTTGATGGTTTCTGGTGCCGCTATTTCCTTGCCAGTTTTCATCCCACTACGGAGTGTGACTGAATTACTGGGGAAGTCTCCATCAACTGCTTCAAGCATGATACTCATATAGTTAGAGGAATCAAGATCCTGCTTCTCAAACATTTCCTTGTAATTATCTTGCGGCAGAATTTGTGGTTTCGAAGGTAAGGTGCCTACAAGTCTTGATGCGACATTGGCGTGTTGTGCAACTTATGTCTCCACCATCCGAATTGAGTTTTCATAAGTTGTATCTCATTGCTTAGTAAACCATAGTGTTGTTCACATCGGTCTAGACGCTCTGTAGTTTCTTTCATCAGATGCGTCAGGTTGGCGAATGGTTGATCAGTGCTTTGTTGCATTGCTTGAATTTGAGCATTATTATGTAACATTGCTTGCATGAGTTGGGTGTTACCCTGTTGCATTGTTCGCATAAGTTTTGCTAAGTCATTGACTGTAGGTTGCGATTCTGAATCCTGTTGTTGAGACTGATGAGGTTGTTGTCTTGCAGCAGATCATGTACTATATCCTGAATTGAATGTCTGGTACTGCAGCTTGGGTTCATAGCCTGGAGGAATAGGGTTATTCTTTAAATAGGAGAAATTTGGGTGGTTCTTATTGTTGGGGGAATATGTCAAGTTGTAGTTGTTCATCTGCACATAACCTCCCTGGTTTCTCCCACCTATGTAATTTATATTTTAGTTTCTGGTATTGCTAGATTTTGTACGAATGGACTATCAAAAATATCATAGTCCTGTATTTTTGCACATGCCACAAGGAGTAAGGGCAGACACATGGTTCACTTAATTCATATTCAGGCCATTGAGCTTATTTTTCAGAGGAGCAATTTGATTAGCAATTAGAGTGACTGCATCTGGAGCTACTGCAGAGTAAGAAGCATATCTTAGTGTTGATTATGAGTGTGAGCTTCTCTCACCACCCCATAGATGGCAGTTGATGGATATCCCTTCAATTATGCTTTTAGCATCTTAAGGAGGTTGATCCATAAGTGAGCCTCCAGAATCATGATTCATGGTCTGTTTTGTGTGGAAGTCTACTCCAGCATAGAAGAAATTGATTAGAGTGTGCTTCAAAAATCCATGGTGTGGACATTATCTTTGCAGATCTTTATATCTTCCCAAGCTTCATACAGTGTTTCTCCATTGAACTGTTTAAAGTTTGAAATCTTACAGATATAATTATTTGTCAGCCCAAATGGATAGTACTGTTGGAGGAATCCATCTGCAAGTTGCTTCCATGTGTTGAATTTGGCATGCGGTTGCCTCCTCACCCAATTTGTTTGCTTTATCTCACAAGGAGAATGGAAACATTCACATATATAACACATCAGTAGGTATGCTTCCATCATCGAATGTATCACAAATCTCCTAGAAAGTCTGTAAGTGTTCAGCTGGCTCCTCATTAGGCATGACTCCAAAAGTGTTTTCTAATATCAAATTAAGTAGGGCAGGCTTGATTTCCCAGGACGACTTTGCAATGGGTGGAGGTATGATGGATGACCCGTAACCATCAGTAGTAGGTTTCAGGTAATCTTTTAGAAGTCTTAGGGGTGGTTGTTCCGCCATGTCTTCTTCAAACTGATTAGTGTCCCGGACCGGTTTCCAAATCGCCTATTGATGTTCTCGTCTATTTCTGTGAAAAGTTCTTTCTATCTCCGAATCCTAAGGTAGCAAACCGTCTTAGTTCCCGAGCATACAAAATTATTATCACATGAAAATTCAAGAAAACAAAGTGAGACGAAAAGAAAAGTTGAAAATATAATTACAATAAGAAAAAGAAAAATTTTAGGACTAAACTAAACAAAAACTATGCTAAAAGTTTTTGACAATTAAACCGTTGTTCCCATGCAAAATCGCCAATTTGACAGTGCGTATTTTTGTATATATCTGTCAATGTTATGTTTCCGGGATCAGTTGCAGTCAAATATATTTAGGAAGTCCAAGAGGAACCTAGAACAGCAAGTAAGGCTTGTCTGAGGCACTAATATCCTAGTTAATGAATATTTAATCCTTGACGATTGATTTTGTGCTAAATTAGTCACTACGCAAAACAAAAGCAAAGATGGAAGGGAAGTTGTATTCAGACTATAGAAACATCTTAGGATTTCTACTTTACCTAAGTTATATGTAAACTCTCATGTTATTCTTGAAGCATAAATAATCATCCACAATGTATCATGCAATTTCAATAATACGACATACCACTCAATAATTCACATGCAAGTCCTACTTCTGGGTGTTTCTACACAGTAAATTATTGACTACAATTGATTTCATATTGTGTTGTCTCCTGATTCTGGTCTTCGCAGCTCAGTAATACTAGTCAAAGGGTGATACACTAATATTTCCTAAACATGCTGCGGGATAAATAAACTACTCAACCGATTCTGTTCTTCGGTTGACTAGGGTCATTGACTACAACTATGTAAACTATCCAAACCAACACGATTCTGGTCTTCGTGGGATGGAATATCCTTTCCCAGAGGGTAATAGATTTAATCATAAATTAAGTTCTTATAGAATGCTTATTTAAACTTTGAATAAGCACGTTTCTAGGTGTCCCTATAATAATGAATGCAAGATAAATTTGTCAATAAATCCTATACCAATCATACGTAGTATATTCAAAGAGCACTAACAAATATGGATGAAAATACTTTTAATTGAACAATATGAATCCGAGTTCACAAACAACTCAGTATCCGTAGGATCCTAGAATAATGAGACTACTCACTACGCATCATAGTAATACAATCACAATAATAATGAAAGTAAAACTAAGAAGGTAGAGCAAGACTTAGTCTCGTGATGCTCCAACTCTGAACGACAGAATATCCGGGCTCCTGTGTGTGCGAAGATGGATAGAATGAGCCCTAAGTCTTATATTTATAGATGATATGTCACCCTGTAATTATCTTGTATTTTGGACGGTCTTCATAAGGAATCCTATCGCCAAAAGGGTTCTTGAAGGTGATAATTCGAATATGCCTTTTCTGGGTCCGACACGTGTAAACTCGACCTTGGTTGAGTTCTTGCAAAGAAAACTCGACCTGGGTTGCGCGCTGCCATGAAACACAACCTGTGTCGAGTTACTTAAAAGGAAACTCCATCTGAGTTGAGTTTTGGTTTTGCATATTTACAGATTAGTCCCTGAAACTTCTTCTTTTGATAATTTGATCCCAGAACTTGGCTATTTGTCCGATTTTAACCCATGTTGCACTATTTTTGTTTTTTTCCTCTTCCGAAGCCAGTATTCTTCATATTTAACCTACAAGAGACAAAATCTAACTATAAATCACCAATAATAACTCGGAAACGACTCAAATATACTAAGTATAAGTACTTAAATTTGGGTAAATTATTACCCTATCAAAAAGCGACCACAGGAAGAGGATGTTGGACCAAGCGTCATGAATTTTGCTGATTTGGATAGTGATGATGGTGTGGAACATGATAGCATTCAAGGAATGTTGAACAATATAAATGAAAATCTACACAAAAGTTCAGGACACATACGAGACCAAATCAAGTAAACCTCTGAGACTCCATTATACCCGGATGCAACCAAGTTAATGAAGTTAACTATGATTTTGAAACTACATGTGTTTAAAGGCCAAACATTCATGGAGTGATAAGTCGTTTACAGAATTGCTGGTGCTGCTGGTATAGATGCTACCGGCTAAAAACCTATTGACAGGGAGGTGTTACGATACTAAAAAAAGTGTTGTTTCCAATGGAGTGTTGAGAAGATATATGTATATCCTTATGACTGCATTCTGTATCGAGGATCGTAAGAAGATCTTTTTGAATGTCCTATATGCCAAGTGTCTCGTTATAAGTGAAAAGACGTCGATGAGAGTAAGGGTAATGGGGACCCTATTAAAATAATATGGTACATGTCCCCTATACCAAGATTTCATCGACTTTTCGGAAATAAACGAGATGCTACATTTTTAAGATGGCACGAGGAAGGTTGAGAGATCGATGACTACATAAGGCACCCCACTGATGCAAATCAATGGAAAATGGTTAACCTTAACTTTCCAGTTTTGGTACTAATTCAAGGATATGGTAACTTCAGCAACAAACACTGTATGTGGTTGGTGTTACTGATCATCTATAATCTTTTGCCTTGGGTGAGTATGAAAAGAACGTATGTCATGTTAACAATGGTAATTTTTGGTCCAAAACAACCAGGGAATGATATCGATGTGTACCTCCAACCACTGATCGATGATTTAAAATTATTATGGACAGATGGCATGAAGGTGTACAACGCTTTCGCACAATAACAATTCAATTTACGGTTTATGCTTTTTTGCACAATAAACACAATAAATAACTTTCCTGCTTACGCTAATCTTTCGGATTATAACATGAAGGGTTACAAAGCGTGTCCCATGTGTGCATAATCTACAAGCTCGATTCATTTGCGAAAATGTTATTTAAATGTTTATATAGATCAAAGAAGATGGCTACCAATAGATCATGCTTTTTGAAGGAGAAAAACAGTTCAATGGTGCTGTTGAAACTCGTACTTAACCTATACCACTGAGTGGATAAGTGATGCTCCAAAATGTGCTCGAAATTGATGTGCTCTTAGGGAAACGGTCGAGACAAACTGTGAAAGGTGTGTGGAAAAAATGCTCGATCTTTTTCCAACTGCCTTACTGGGAGATACTAACTATCAGACACTGCATCGATGTCATGCACGTGGACAAGAATGTATGTGACAATCGGGTCGGTACGTTGTTGGATATAAAGGATAAAACCAAAGAAAATGTGAGCGCACGATTAGACATGGTTGAGATTGGATTAAAGAAAGAATTAACTCTCAAAACACGTGGAAACCGAACTTTTTTACCATCTGCTTGCTACACTTTATCAAAGAAAGAGCATAAAGCGTTTTGTAAATAAAAGCATGGTAATAGGTGGGTTACTTAAGCGTGGTAATAGGTCCGTGATCTATCACCACGCTCTGTACTTTACCAATTATACTGGCCGTATTCACCACACTTGGCAAACGTGATAAAAGCCTTAGAAAAAAGCATGGTGTTAAGCCCCGAGCTGTAGTAGTGGAATATGATTTTTGGAAGAAATTTGTTGACACCAGATACAATAATTATGAGGGTGTGGATCACGTTTATTCTTCTTGCATAGTGTAAGATGATTGGATACACCATAAGATGGAAATATGAACAACGATGATTAAGATTAGAAATATTGGTAGTAAAAGAACGAGCTAAAATGAAAGATGAAGAACTGATGGATATTGATGTCAGTTGAAGAATTTCATAAAAAATTTAATTATTTGAAATGAATAAAGAAAGTGAAGAGATTGAGTCACATGAAATAAGGATCATATTCAATATGAAGATTGAGATTGACGATATGAAAAAATTGAAGGATAATAAAAGAATTGGGAGGAAAAAATAAGAGGACCAAGGAGAGAAAGGAGAGGAGCTCCATGAGAGAAAGGAGCCATAAGGAAGGAATTTTATGTTTGGTTTAGAAGAAAATTGGGAAGAAAAACTAGATGGAAACTGAGAAATGAAATGTGTTTAATTAAAAAAGTGTGTAAAATATTTTTTTAACAATTGTTCACACCTAATCAAATAAGAGAAACATAAAATAAAATACATGGATAACTCATTTTTTTCTTTATTTATTTTCCTTTCCTCCTCATTTTTGTTAAGTCAATCCGAGGTAAGTATTAAGCAAGGCTATCAAGTCGTTGACAAAGCGTCGACTAGGTTACGCTTTGTTGTCATGATATTTTTCCGGCTATAAGTTGTCGGACGACTTAAAATTCGGCAGAAATCAAAAATAAAATACTTTGATTAAACATCAGATGATATAATAAATGATTTAGAACTCAAGTGCGCTTTTAATTTCTTGAAAAATTGGAATGGAATGGGTGCATGACAGTAGCTACCGTCGCTGCTGCTGATTGTGTTGAAATTAGGGTTTCAGTGAAGAAGAAGGACATTCATTACATTTCCATTTAAGTTCTTTAAGTATAAATGTTTATAACTAGATTCCAAAATTTCTAATTTATATCTATTTTAGTTAACCTAGTTATTAAAATGTTAAATTAGTCATTTATTAATATAAATAACTATAGTTCTTTAACTGTAAAAGTTTACAATATGAACCCTCAATATCTAACATATATTTTAGTTAGATCCTCTCTGCACAAAATGTGAAATTTTAGTCATATAACCTTATATTAAGTATAAATGTGCCTACAATTTTTATATAACCACTACCAAATTATTTTTTTTGGCAGATCATATTTTGACCGTAACAGATCCGGAGGTGATCCGAAAAAGTTTATTTTTCGGGTCAGAATTCTACACACGATAACGGTCCTCAAAAAAGTCCAAAAAATAAATTTTCGGATTGGTTCTCGGATTTGTGTCGGTTTCCGGGGAACGGGATTAAAATACCATAAAAATAGAGTATTCTTTGCGGCATTATTGCGGACCAATTTTTTTCCGGACCATTTGGGGACAATTAGAGGATTGAATTCTATTAAATATGAAATTATCTTCCGAAAAAATCCTACAATTTGCCCGGAAAATTCTGAAAAATCCACCCGTAAAAAACCTGAAAAATCTGAATTTTTTTTTTACCAATGACCCGAAACAAACCTGAAAAAATCCCGCAAAATGTTCAGAAAATGGCTAGCAAATGATCCGAAAAAATATTCAAAAAACGCCTGAAACAATTCCAAAAAATAAAAAAAAAAATTTCATACTACCAATCTGAAACAAATATGAAAATAAACCCGAAAAAATTATCCAAAATCCGAAAATATTCCCCTAAATTCCCGAAAATTTTTAAATTAAATATTATATTATTAATCCGAAATAAATCTGAAAAATATCCGATAGTAAAATAAATCCAAAAATATTCCTAAATATAATCGAAACAGATTCGAAAAACATAATCCGAATTTTGTTAAATCCGAAACGAGGACAGAATACAACCGATACAATTTATCCGAAAAAAATGCCCCAGCGTTCCGAAAATGATTTTTCGATTATTAAATGTAAACCGTGCCCGAAATATGTTCCGAAACTGGGACGAAATAATCTCTATATTGTGTCACCCGTTTTTGGTCCACGACCAGTCCGAAAATTATAATCCCAAATTGATCCGAAAACGTGTTGAAGTCTTTCCGAAAGACGTCCGGTCTACATTTTTTTAAATGGTATAATCCTTTCTCATCCGGTGTAAATCGTCTACTAGTCTGAAAGTGATCCGAAAATGAGTTTCGGACCACTAACCATCTGAAAACTTTGTTCTGCAACGTATGAGAATTCTGATAGTGAACTTCTAATCGCAGGAGAACGACTAATCGTCCGCCATTCCAACAAGTTGCCGTTGCAGTATCTTTGCGTCAAGACTCGCTAAGAAGATTTGATAACTATGATATTAAGATAATGCTTGGGCCGAAGAAAGTATTATTAATTGAGGGATTGGACATTTCACATAAGCCTTCGGCAACTCCACTTTGCAGAACAACAGAATTTGAGATATATGTTTAATAATGAACAAGATAGTAACAAAAACTTTAGTTGTGCAAGGAGGACACCATACTTTGAGCATATGCAATTGGCTAAGGCATTAGTTTGATGAACGCAATAGCTACATCAACTGCATTTTGAGCAGCTAAGGACCCAAAGATGGCGGCTTCATTTGAAATGGACGATCCTCCACCGGCCAAATCAGAGAGGGACCT
>NQLW01000046.1:168578-198126 GCA_002312845.1 Kalanchoe fedtschenkoi | reverse complement strand
ATATGCATGTTGACTTCTTCCTCGTTCTTCGAGATCCTCATCTCTCAACTTTCGCTTGACACTTCATTCCAAGTTGAAAGAATGTCTAGGCATATATAGGATTGTCCGGAGAAGAAAGAAATGATGCAGATATTTTCGGAGAAGAGAGTTGATGTTTGGATGCATAAATAATTTGCTGACTACTTAGTGTAACGACACTCATTAAAAAACTAAACAAAAAAACAAATTTAATTAAAAATATATTTATTTATTTATTAGTTTAAGCCCACTAATGCTAATTATAAATTGGGCTTATCTAGGGCTCACACACATACATGAATACATAGAACTATTGTAAACGTAGGAAAAAAAAACAAAAGGGGAAGTTTGACGGCACATCTTCGTCTTCGTCTTCAAAATTCGGTTTCATTTCCAAGCTGAATTGAGAAGGAGTGAATTGATATCCGGGGCGAATGAAAAGAGACCGGATTCAAGGGAGGAAGGGAGCAGAACGCGAGTCGGTTGGAAGCAAAGAGGCACTGCTGCCCATTGAGATAAGCTGTCTTTTTGGTAATAAAAATCAGTCTGCCGTTAAGTTTTCTCATGCCTGTAAACTGAGTTTCCATTGTCCAATTGTAATTTTTCTAGGTTCTAACTTAATCTACGTAAAAAGTTCTTTCCAACCATATAAGTTTCAAAATCTAGTTCAACCGTTGTAATGAGAAAACTGGGTGGAAAGGTAGGAGTAGGAAGCTGTCTGTTGGTTTTAGACAGCTTTATCTGCTGACTTTGGATGAAAATATCTTTCTATTCTGATACTGAAATTGAGTGATTCTTTCTTTAAACCTATTCTATGTGAAATTTCTAGGGATATATGACATATTTTCTAATTCTACCTAGTTAGGGAGAAATAAAGTTCCGAAGTTAAGAGTACGAATCTGCCTGTTAGAAATTGACAGCTCATACATGCTACTTCAAGCGTCTGAAACTTGAGGTTACGATATCCGAATTAAGTGATTCTTATGTCTAAATTATTTAGATCGAAACAAGCTTTCTAGCGATATAAAAATCGTAAGCTATTTGTATCTGGTTATGAAGTTATTAGCTTCTAAAGTTAGGATTTTAAATCTGTGTTTTAAGAATTAGTGATAAGATTTTAGGCATTTGTTTGGTTTTTTTTTCAAATTTGACTGTTTTGCTTCGTTCACTATCATTTGTGAACCCCCGCTTGGTTTTTTTTCCATTCTGACCTTTCGCAGTTCCGAACTGCGAAAATCCCTATTATTTTCGCTGTTCGCAACTGCGAAAAGCTCTCATGTAATTTTCGCAGTTACAAAGTGTGAAAATCGTAAAGATTTTCGCGGTTCCGAACTGCGAAAATTGAAACTCTAAAAAAATTTCACGTGAATATATGATTTTTCGTAGTTGTAGTCTACGAAAATCTCTATAATTTTTGCAGTTACGAAGTGCGAAAATCATATGGAGCTTTTCGCGGTTGTGAACAGCGAAAATAATAGGGATTTTCGCAGTTCGAAACTGCAAAAAGGTCAGAATGGAAAAAAAACCAAGCGGGGATTCACAAATGATAGTGAACCAAGCAAAACAGTTAAATTTGAAAATAAATCATTTGTTTGTCATTCTTATAGAATGTAATATTATAGGTTAATAATAGAGCATTATTATTGCTCGATTGCGTTAAGGATTGCTGGATTCGCTTGAAAGAAGTGAGTAAATAATTCCTACGTATTTCTTTTTGTACAAATTAAATATGTGATGCTTAATAAAGCATATTGGGTATAATATGTTACATAATATATACCCACGTGGAAAAATGAAACTGTTATACTGAGCATTCATTCATGTGAATACACGCTACATCATGTCTGCGGCGTTCTGTTTCCGCGATGATATCGCGTTCTGTTATATGAATGATTTTATGATCCGGATCGACAGTGACGACTGCCTAGCCAAAAAAGACTTTTCATCGTAGTTCATGTCTGTCACGCATTCACATTGCATTGACATATGCCATTTTGATGTGATGTATAAGAAATATATGTGCAAATAAAATTATAAATGACCCCCCCACGTACACAATAAAAGTACAAACGGTGAGCGAGCCGCACGTTATAAATATAATATTAATTTAAAATAAAAGAAATCTCCCATTCGGCTCGCCAAATACGTAACGAGTTGTTTACTAATAGAGTGAGTCTTTTGACTCACCCCCAATATTTAATTTTTCTTTTCAGATCAGTAGTTGATCAGTAGTGACAGTGTTTGGATAGCAACGAGCGAGCTCTTCGGTACGGTGTCATCCAATTTACAATCATTTTATCTAGTGGAGTCAGCAATTATTCTTCTTTCTTTAATTTAATTACTTTATTACTGTTAGTGGTCGCTCCGATGTATTTGGGCAGGATCCTGAGTATGACTTAGAATTGTTTTTTTTAATATTATTTTATTTATTTGGTTAGTACATTGAATATTTGATTTTGACTTTTCTTCGTCGAGGCTTGTTTGAGTAAAAAATTAAAGAACAAGACAAACGCCATTACAATTCACATTTTTCGGATCGTGACACTTAGCTTTTGTTATATATATTGATTAACAAATAACAGTACATAAAATGCTATTCTAATTATGATCTATTAGATTCTATCAGTGTGAGTCGTACATTTATCTAGTTATGATGGAGAGAGGTGGTATTTGAAGAGAGAGGGAGAGAAATAGGTTTAAAATTTAAAATGTAGGGAAAAAATGAATTTCAGTTGTCAATTAGAAAAAAAATAAATTAAAAATGTAATTTTGACGAGAGAACTCAAAGGTGGCGAGTAGAATATATTTGGTATTTATAGTTACAGAGGGTGGATCAGTTGAGAACCTCCTTAAATTGAGAACCGTTGTGGACAAACATGGACCAATCATTATTTACATGAAACAACAATGTATTGATTATATGATTTCCTTTTTTGAGTTTATTTATTATTCTTTATTAATTATGTGAGATTCATTTTTTATTTATTATGAAACAGATTTACTTGCCATTTTGAGATTTCGTTTTGTATTTAATTTACCGGATTTTTTTTGTCTAGATTTTTTTTCTAATTTACAGTTTTTCTAGGAATATGAACAGATAACATTTTTCGGACTATATTTTTTATATTTTTATAATATTTTTGAACAGTGAATCTCCATGTGGTGAACATATTGCAACAGTGAACCTAAGCTTGTGACCATATTGAATAGTGATTTAAGCAGTGAACCTCATGTTCACTATTCATATTCCTCAAAAATTTATAAATTAGAAAAAGAATCTAGACAAAAAAATCTGATAAATTAAATACAAAACGAAATCTCAAATTGGTAAGTAAATTTGTTTCATAATAAATAAAAAATGAATCTCATATAATTAATAAAGAATAATAAATAAACTCAAAAAAGAAAACCATATAATTAATACATTGTTGTTTCATGTAAATAATGATTGGTCCAGAATTGTCCACAATGGTTCTCAACTTAAGGAGGTTCTCAACGGATCCCTCCCCTATAGTTACATATTATTAAAGTACATAAATAATTTTTTAATCATTAATTATAAAGTAGAACTAAATTCCGTACATCAAACTAAATGGTAACTATATTGATAAAGAGTCTGTATTCTAACTAATTAAGAAAGTTATATTATAAATGAACTTTATATCATTAAAAAATAGAAAAATATATAGTTATTAAAATCAGTTTAAAATTTATACTAATTTGATAAATCTTAGTTTTAAAATTTAATGCACGCCCCTTTTATTTTGTATTTTAACTAGAATTTTAAAGGGTATGACAAACTTTTTTAACACCCCATAATCAAATATTTATATGCATCCAAATAAATGATTTTTTTACCTGCATTATGTTTCTGTTAAACAAATTAGATCTTCTTCCTTCTAAAATTACCATTTATCTTTCAGAATTAAAGTACACTTAATATCTGAAACTTATTATAACTATTTAATTTTTAAAATACGTTGTAAATCGAAAAGTTATTTATATATTCTTAGTAATAAATTTAAAATACAAATCTTTTATTTGTTGGTACACATGAGGCATTACACCCATGAATGACGCGCACAAGTGATAAAAATATCTCAAAATTTATGTATATATAAATATAGAGAGAAAAATCATAATTTAATTGTATGTAGAATTTTAAAAGCCATGTTCTGATTAACTCTTCTGAAAGAAAATGAAAAATATATTTAAATTCACTTATGTTTGAATTTTCATATTAATGGTGTCATTTTTGGTCGCGTGGAAAGATGTGTTCAAAATTGTTAAACTACTGCGGTTTTTTCTAAACATTTATTTTTCATAAAAGATGAAAAAATTATTACTTTTTATTGTCAAAATATATAAATTTAAATAAGTTTATCTTGAGAAATTGTTCTCTAATTCTTAGCAGTTAAATTTAAAAAAATTTAGATGTATATCCTCTTTGAAAAATATTTAAGTGATTTGTTAAATATACGGAGAATTTGGTGCGTATGATATTTTGTTATTTTATTTTCATGTGTTAAATATTATTTTAAAAGACATCCGTCTAATCACTCAGGCGGTTGATTAGTCATTAAGAGGTGTTAAAATGCTCCGTCTACAGGGTGTTCAAAATCCGGTCCGGACCAGAAAATGATCCGGAACCGGATCGGAATGGACCGAACCGGACCGGACCGAAGGATTCCGATCCGGTCTTTGGTCCATCCATTTTTGGGATTCCGGTTCTGGTCCGGTCCAAACCTGGAAAAATCCGGTCGGGACCGGAATAGACCGGTTTGATAATTTTTTAATAAAAAAGTTTATTTTTATTAAAATACTTAAATATATCTTATTTAATATATAAATAAAATTATTTTTAATTCACATTTCTATTAAAATTTAATTAATTTTTTATGATTCCGGTTCAAACCGGTCCGGTCCGGTCCAAACCCAGAATTTTCCGGTCCGGTCCGGTCCAGACCGATTCAAATCCGGTCCGGTCTTCGGTCCTTACCTTCTCTCGATTCCGGTTCCAGTCCGGTTTTGGACCGGTGAACACCCCTACGTGACTACGTCTAACCTATTAATTGTTCCAAACGTGATATTTAAAAAATATTCATTTCCAAATGTGTATTTTTCTAATATTAATTATTAAATATATTGTTAATATATATAACTTCACCTAATCGACTAATAGCTAGACGTTAGGTCTACTTTTACAACACTAAGTTGGAGTGACGGGACTAGAGGAGGTAAAGTGAACAAATTCGATAATGCTTTTGTGTTTATTTAATTAACCTGTTATGATGTGAAAAAATCGAAGATAATTAGAAAAATAACTAGAACAGCATACAAATCATAAGTAGAGAGGGTGGTAATTCATGTCATGGACAGACACGACGGGATGGAAGAAGAAGCTAAATATCGATTGGGTGATAGACATGACCTGATGATCAACAAAAACAAAAAGTAAAGAAACTCAAAAGTTTGTATTATTTACCAACCACAACACCGACACAGTTTTAAGGTACCTGAGAAGTCGAAATATGGAAGAGTTGGATCAGGCAGGAAGCTGGTGGATTCAAGAAGTGGACTCATCTCATAGCCATTAGGCACCACTACTCCTACATAAGGACCCTTTGCATTGATATTCATAATCCTTTTCAACATGCTCTCGGGACCTGCGCCTTCACCTCCCACCAGAAACGCTGCCATCACAAAAATACAAAATCCCAAAACTTTGTTAGATCCAGTCGCCATAAATTCACTCGAGGAATTAATCTCCCCCACTTTATTATTTGCTGCAATGCAAGCTTGTTCTCTGTCCAGAAGAATACTACTTATTAGGCCACGCACGTTCCTATTTTATACTCCCTCTGTCATCTTTTACATGTCACTTAACCGAATTTTTTTGTCTATTTTTATTTGTCACTTAACAATTTTCAATGCGTATTTAATGTCCACAAATACCTAAAAATGTCAAACATTAATCACTTCATTATCATATTCAATAAAAATACATTTTCCACCAGTAATCACCTACTAATTTTACTTTTTGCACAGATTTTTTTATAAAAACATTAACTACTCATTCATTAAATTTGTTCAACGGCAAGCATTAACTTCACCTTAATCTACTCAAATTAACCTTAAACGACATGTAATAGAGGACGGAGGGAATAGACCGGTTGATAATTGGTTGGAGATGATTCTACATAACTCTCATGCTGATAAGATTGAATGGCTGGCTGAAATTTTGAGGGGGAAAAAGTAGAAAATACTACACGCATGTGTCAGATAAAATTATAAGAAAAAATGGAAGACATAATTTTGAAATAATGAACTATCCCTGTAAAAAAAGAAAAAAAAATATATAAAGATGCCTAAACTACCACCAATTAAATAAGAAATAAACAGTTAGTTTTTCTTGATACCGGGAATAAATAAACTTCCATCAAAAAAATAAGAGGCAGACTGTTGCATTCACCAATCCCACATAAATCTCTAGGATGTTGGTGCGAATAACAATTCCAGCCGTCATGCTCAAATCCGTGGTAAGTAGTTCTCTACTGTAAGTTGTGTAAACCATGGGCACAAATTAGTCACATCTATCTGCCAAAGAAGCTGTGGGATTTATTCAGTAATTTGATCAAGCTGCGATTTGCCATATATAGCTCAGGAAAGTGGTCCTTGCTCTCCTTTTAGTATTGGTTCGGTCTATTGAAATTGTTGAGCATGTGGGATTTCCTCAGGACGAAATTGGTTCATTGAACCACATCTTTTTTTTTGGTCTACGAAAAATTTTGTGGAAAGAAAAATTTGATGGAAAATGAGAAGGAAATGACCATCTAATTTTACTTTTGTTTGGTTTGCTGTGGAAAATGTCAAGAAAAATAATAAGGATTTCATTTCATTTTCCATTATCGTTGGAAACGTCATGAAAAAATATAGAAAAACATTATATCATCTTTGTATCTTCAACCTCGTCGGATACATAGAACTTGATCATATACATTGAAGAACCTTGTCGGATATATTGAATTTGATAGAAGAAATGATTCTTCATTTCATATACATTGAACTTGATTGTATCATATTTGTAGGCTATGAGTTAGAATCACATTTAATACCAAAATTTTCACCCAATTTTCTTTTCTTCATAATTTTCATCTAAACCAAACATTGAATTTTATTAATTTTTCATTAAATTTTCCTTTCCACCAATTTTTCTCTAAACCAAAGGCAACCTTGTTAATGTAACATTTGATTGATTGAGCAAAAAGACATAACTCTTTATGCTTACTCATCCTTGAAATATCTCTGTTGTCAGTTTGCTTTACTTAAATCCTGAAGTCCTAAATACTCAGGAAAATAAGCATGTGCACCTTGAGCAAGTAGCAACCAGATTTTCTCTCTGCACAACTTGATTCATGTCTTATAGTTCATTACACAGTACCCTGTGATGTCACTTTTCCAACTAAGAAAATTCTACGTACGAAACTCTCATGTTGATAAGAATGAATGATACACCATTCATATAACATTGAGGGGAAATTAGTCAAAAATGCTACAAGCATGTGCCAAATAAAAATATAAGAAAAACTGGCGACAGATTTCTGAGGTAATGAACTATCCATAGAAAAAAAAAATGGGAAAACTACAAAAAGGGTGTATGAACTATCATGTTTTTACAAATTGCGGGCGTAACTATTGATTTTTGCAATTTTCAGGTTTTTACTTTTCTGGGGTCATGTTGTAATTAAATAAACTTCAATCTCATCCAGAAATATTTTAGTCTAATTATTAATTGAACTCTTACCCTTTGTTAATCAAAACAATATTGTTTTGAACTATTTTATTTTTTATATAAATTTATCTTATAAAACTCATTTTTATTTTATTTATTTATTTTTCATTTAATTTAAGAAAATGGAGATTAGAAAATGTAGAAGCACACCCGGTAGGAACCCAAAAAACATATTACTGGGACCTATTTTGTGCAAGAATTCGGAGATGAAGATATGCTTATGTGGGTTGTGATTTTATAGGGAATGTGATTGGCTTCATTGCTTCAATTTTGGGTCTTTTTGGGTTTCTACCGGGTGTACTTCTACATTTTCTAATATTCATTTTCTTAAATTAAATGAAAAATAAATAAATAAAATAGAAATGAGATTTATAAGATAAAATTATATAAAAAATAAAATAGTTCAAAAAGATATTGTTTTGATTAACAAAGGGTAAGAGTTCAATTAGTAATTAGACTAAAATATTTCTGAATGAGATTGAAGTTTATTTAATTACAATATGACCCCAGAAAAGTAAAAACATGAAAATTGCAAAAATCAATAGTTACGCCCGCAATTTGTAAAAACATGATAGTTCATACACCCTTTTTGTAGTTTTCCGAAAAAAAATTAAAGAAAAATGTCCATTAAAGAACCGTGAATCCTGAGAAAGACCTCTCAGATTTTGAAGGTTTCGAGACGTGACTCTGAAAACGCCCGTACTTTTTGAAACAATAGCATTAATGGTTACTTGTTTTTTTGGGCAAAAAGTCCAAGATGTGACTCTGAAAACGCCCGTACGTCTTGAAACAAGTGGATAGCATTAATGGTTACTTATTTTTTTGGGCAAAAAGTCCAAGACGTAAAATGAGATATTGATAGGTTGCCTACGAGCCATCAGGGTGGTGGTCAAGTGGTGAACAGAGTCCGTTCGTCATCCACAAGATTCCGAATTCGAAGCCTCACGCAGAAGGTTATGTGCATATGTATTTACTTTGTGATTATTGTACTTATTGTATAAAAAGAAAGAAAAAGGGTTGCATACGACAAATTACTATTCAAGTACGTGTGGCATTCAAAGAAGAAAATAATTGTGCAAATGTTAACTTAAAATATGATTCCATTAATAATATTAGGGAAAATTATAAAATAGGATATGAACTATACTTTTAACTACTACACTTTCAGAAATTGTGAACGTAATTATTTAATTTTATCATTCTGTATAAAAATATTATTTGAAGTTGTTCCATAATTAATTAAATTAAATCTTTATCTCGATAAATTTTAAAATATTTAGAATTTGATCTCTAATAATATAAACTAATACAACACAAACAATTTTTTCTACAAGGTATGGATTCTAGTATAAAAATGATAATATTGTTATTAGAGATCAAAATATTATTATTCTAAAATTTATTAAGATCATATTTTAATTTTATAAATTACGAAACAATTTCAAATAATTTTTTTCTGAAAATTAATAGATAATTACATCCGCAAATGATAGTTTATATCCTCTAATTTTTCACTCTCTTATGATTCACAGAAATTAATGTGTGCTTCACATTTGGGAAGACTGTTACGGACATGTCATGTCAGCGTTTGGAGGATACTCCGGCAACCTCTGCAACCTTATTGTTGAGGTGTATTGAACCAATCCTCTCTCTCAGAGTTTGGAACTCGACTTCAAATTCCAAAGTCAGTAAGCTGTAGTTTTGTTGGATCCAGAGAATTTTTTTTCAGGAGTGAGATAAACTCTAGGGTAATAAGGAGCTATTCTGATCAAAAATTTTACACCGAGTTGGTACTGGCCTACTTTGAAACTCGTGAGTCACGAGTCGTGACCCAGGTCTTTACTCTTTCGATTGGAATATTGGAGGCTCAACTAATTTGACTATCCTAAACTCATTACTATAACTTTTAAATGGTTTTTGCATTGGTTCTTCACAACTAGCTGTTCCACTAAAAAATTTATTTCAAAATCGACTAGTCATTTAGGCTGTGTTGGGTTTAAGAAAAATTTGATGGAAATGAAAGTTTATTGAAAAAATAAGGAAAATAGAATCCTTGAAAGATTCCTTTGATTTTCCCTTATTTTGTTTTATAAGAAAAATGTAAAGAAAAATAGTAAAGAATCTATTTTTTCCCCACTATCATGGAAAATTTTATAAAAATTATGTATAAAACTATCAAACTTTCATCACACTACAAGAAAATGGGTGGTTTAGTGGCGCTTTTTTTCATTGTTTACGACGCAAAAAAGCGTCGCAAAAAAATTTTCCGACGGTTAGGTAAAGCGTCGCATAAATTGATGTGGGTATTTTGCGACACTATTTTGAGTCGATGATTTGCGATATTTTTTTGTGTCGCTAGTTGGCGCCTCTTTTTGTGCCGGTGATTATTTGCGACTTTTTTGTGTTGCTAGTTTGGAATGCTTTTTTGTGTCGGTGAATAGCGATACTTTTTTGTGTCGGTGATTTGCGACACTTTTTTGTGTCGTTAGTGTGCGATACTATTTTGTGTCGGTGATTTGCGACAATATTTTGTGTCGCTAGTTTGCAACACTTTTTTGTGTCGGTGATTTGACACACTTTTTTGTGTTGCTAGTTTGCGACGCTATTTTATGTCGGTGATTTGCGATACTTTTTTATGTCGCTAGTTTGCAACACTTTTCCGCGTCGATAATTTGTGACGCTTTTTTATATCGGTGATTTGCGACGTTTTTTTGTGTCGTTGGTTTGTGACTATTTTTTGTGTCGGTGATTTGCGACACTTTTTTGTATCTTTGATTTGCGACGCGTTTTTTAGTGTCTCTAGTTTGCGACGTTTTTTTGTGTTTGTGATTTGTGATGCTTGTTTGTAATATTTTTTTGTTCGGTAATTTACGACACTTTTGTGTGTCGCTAGTTTACGACACTTTTGAACGCGTAAGCGATAATTTTAGCAATTGACATAAAATACAAAACTATTCTAAATTAAAATTCTAACATTATACACATGCTGAACCACGTTACATTAAAATAGAACATTCATTCAAATTCAAAATTAAAAATCATCCATTTTTCAAAACATATAGGATGACTAAGGTGTCGTTCTGTAAAATTAAGAGCTGAATGTTGAATGCTGGATGAGAATCTAAATGGTCAGACCACATCTGAATGCTGATTGCTAAATGATTTACTTTTATTTGGTAAATTACTTTATAACACATCTGAATGCTAATTACTGAATGATTTACAAGCTGTTTATAAATTAAAATTTTTATAAGTTTTAAACATAATTGGAATTTATAAAAATGTTCCAACAAAATATTTATTATTGTGAAGCATGAGTGAAATAAAAAAATATACAAAATAACATATGAGCTTGTATCAATGTAAATTGCTAGACAATGTATTTGCAATCTCGTCGCGCAAGTTGTTCATAAATTGCTGATTTTCTGTATTCCAATAAGGACCTTGTGCTCCGTTATCACGTTCCTGTTCCGCTTCTTCTTCCTCGTCAATAATAATATCTGGTTGTTCAAACTGGTTAAATAACTCGTCGCTAATATTTTGCATTTGCAGGTAGTTGTGTATTGCAAAACACGCAATAACAATATCTCTTTGAATATCAAGGTCAAATGGGGCCATTCGTTTCAAGATAGCAAATCGCGCTTTAAGAACACCGTAGGCACGTTCGATTACATTTCTAAGTTGAGCATGTGCATGGTTGAATTTTTCCTCCTTCGTAATGGCACGTGTACGACGAAAATCCCCCAACCAATATTTCACACCATGGTATGGAGCAATAAAGCATCTGGTATGTGTGTATGCGGCATCACATAAATAGTACTTATCTGTTACAAAAAATATGAACGCATCAGAAGAAAAATTTCCATGCATATGAATTTAACTAATTACATGTATTTACCTTGAGGTGGAAACGGAAAATTATTCTCAGGATCTCCAGCAACTGTATGCAGAACTCTAGAGTCATGTGCTATACCTTCCCAACCAGCCCAAACATACGTAAAAATCATATTAAAATCACACAAGCCTAATACATTTTGATAGCATTCTCCTCTTCCTCTTCCTCTATAGATAGCTTGTTTATCACTTGGTACAATTGCATGAATTAAGGTTCCATCTAATGCACCAACCGCACCCTACGACATGTACTAGGAGTGTTAGAATATAAATTATGATTATTCATAATAACCCAGAAATAAAATCATCATTTACCTTGAAAACAAGTCGTAACCTCTTATGATAACCTGGAACATTCGGATTTGGACTAAAGGTTGTCGGAATTATAACTTCTTTCGAGAATTCCATCATTGCATCTAAAACTTCATGAAAATAAATATGGATTGTGTATAATGAATGTTGAAATCTTCGCTTAATCACTGCATAACGTTCATTTTGGCCAATAATGTTGAGAAACATTGCCATTTTTTCTTCGACGGTAACATAATGACTATCATGGAGCCATCCTCTCAGTCGAAAGTGACGGCAAATGCGCACGAATGCTTCCTTTGACATTCGCATTAAATCAATGCACTGTCTATTTGAGCCGTTCAAGAGCTCCAAAGTGTAAGAATGTCCTGACAAACTTGACATATTATCCTTGTGCCGAAGTGTTTTCAATCGATATCGCTTCATGAAGTAGTATATAATCATCAAAAATACAAATTCCTCCTCGATATCCATAATGATAACCTATTTTCAAGTAAAAAATTGAAACAAAAAAAAGTTAATTAACATAAGCATAAATAGAGCTAAACATTGTAATTCTAGTAAATCCATGCAAAAGTAACACATATGAAACATTAGGAAAGCATCATCTAAACTTGAGTTAAAAAAATTAAAATTAAAATCCTAAAGTTTTTCCAGCTTGCTTTAGCCATCCTTCCAAAAGCTCAATCCGCAGTGTAGGAAGTTTCATCCATGCATCTCGAAAACTCTGTTTATCGCAAAATACTCCCATCGCGCAAAGAAATAAAGGATGTGTATCACTCCACCCTAGAGAATAAAACCTCTCAACACAATCTTCAACTGAAGGACCTGAATTTTTTCTAATAAGAATATCCAATGCTTTGCCCATCTTTTCATCTAAATCAAGCTGATTTTGTTTCTTTTTCTTGCTAGATTTTTTCGCACTTGAAGATTGAGTTGCATTTGAGCGAGTTCTTTTTGTTCTAGGTAACTCTTGATTTTTTTGAGTGTGGTCCTCATTATCATTGAAATCATCCTCAATATGACACAACTCTAATGAAACTGCGGATGCAGTACTACCAGAATTAGGCCTAGATTTTTCACTTGTTGGCTCCCAACCTTTCATACCAGTTGCAGCTGCACCATCAAAGAGTGAAGAACATAAATCTGGAAACGGTAAATTTGATGTCTTCAATGTTTTCGCCTTTGGATGAGTCTATAATGAACAAATAATAATGATTACAATATTGAAAACATAGTAACAAGCTAAGCGTAAGAAATCTACTTACTTTGATATACTCATCCCATTCCTCTTTAGACATGTTGAAGCTATTGGTTATGAGATTATATAAATTTCCCATCTTATTCTTGAGAGCCACCCACTCCTGATACTTTTCTTTCAGATAATCATAACGATTCTTCATCTGTCTTTGATGAAACGGAATGTTGAATTTTTCCTTTATTACATCACGAACTCGAGTCCATGATTCAGGCCGTAAGCTAGTTCCCAACCGACCAACTCGTGTAACTTCCTCAATACACTGTTCTAAAAAATACTTATCAAGTCCTGGGTCCCTCCAACTAGCTCGTGAATTTTCAACTGATGAATCCATGCCTGAACTTATGAAGATCTTCATGAATATTAAAAAAATTCAATAGAGTAAAAAGGCTTTAGATTCATAAAAAGCAATGGTAACATACATGGCTAATCACAAAAATATAATCACACAAATTACTTAATTCACAAAAAACTGACAATCAAGGGTATCAGCCAATACACAAACAACTGCGAACCCTTCAATCAGAATAAGCTAAGCTACTCAGCAAGTATCACCCAAGTCCTGAAACTGGCCTTTCTCATGATCACATTACTACACTCCTCTGACTACCATAATGCGCCATCAAAAAAGTAGCAAATACTACCAGGTAAGATTTTTCCACAACAGATAAGTACAAACATAATTAACCTGGGCAAGTCTTGAACGCATTGGCCATGTCCCAATCCATTTGTTTTCCTAACTTTATACAACCTATTCCCACCGAAATGTACATCACCAATCCATACAGAAATGCGAAATCAAATTCAAGGCCTCCAGAGCACCAGCTAGGGAATGAGTGTTCTATATACGGATCAGAGCCGGAGTGGAGCCAACCAAGCGAGAATACAAAAGAGGAGTTGAAAGGCTGGAATCCTAAAATCAGGTGGTGCTGAGTGAAGTGAGGATCTCGACATCAAATAAAAGTGAGCCAAATTTAAAGATGTGCAGGCTATATTCTTGATATTGGATGATTCAAATTTAAAACGATTGAACTCACAAACTGAACACAAACCCTAAGAACACAAGCTGGCATCACCGCAATTGATTCCCCCATAGAGCCGTCAATTAAATAACTCATATAGAGTCTGAGATTGAACAATCAAAGCATTGAACATAAACTGAAAAATCAGTAAACTCAATTCGAATGTTACCTTAACTGCAGGTCGTCTGACTGTCGATGGTCGGAGCTGATTTGGAGACGGTCGAAGGTGAGATTCGACCTGCTGGAAGGTGGAAGATTGTTGATTTGTAGATGGTCGAACCTAACCTTGCTGCGGGAAGGAGAGAGATTTGGATACGGTGGACAACTACTCCAGGGTTTTGACGATACGTTGAATTTTTGTTGTTATTGGGTGCCTCTGACCGAATAAGAGGTAAAATTAAAGAGATATGGTTCAGACTTTATGACAAATCATTCTGTATAAAAAATAAAAGGTCGGTTCACTGAATGCTTAATATATTAAGAGACCACCTCTTAATAGAGCCCAATAAGTGCACCAAAACAGGGCCTAAGTGTGTTCAAACAGGTTTGACGACCATTGCGTATAGTGCTGAAATTAAAATGCTGAATGTAATGGCAAACACAAACTTCACATAAAAAAGGCTAGATCCAAGGATGAGTTGCTGGATCACTTCGTTTTTCAACGCGTCGCGAATATCAGCAGAAGCATCTGCAAAAGGATTACAGAAAAAGTTGAGAACTTTAGTTTTAGATTTGGACATAGCCACAATATAGTATAGACAGATGACTTGACTCTATGATTTATAAGAGAAAAAATATATATATGTGGCATTCAATTGTAATCTGTTGTAGAAAACTTAAAGATATCTGTGTATTTTTAAATTGAGAAATATAAAATTATGCATCACATACCGATTGCTTGCAATTGTGTTTGATGCAGAACCTCACCTGGGTCATCAACATAAAGCGGTCTTTGTGCATGTGGTGCTGGACCTAAAAATGAGAATATAATTGGCACCATTATGTCATCAAGAATGAAATGCTGCTCTCTATATGAAAGTTACAGAACATCGAGCATACGTATTGAACAATGATCATGACTCCTAGGAGAAGTTATAAATATTGCATCTAGGGAAAACAGAAGAAACAAACACGTTGTGACACTGCATCCCTTTATTGACTGTGCAAGAATCGAATAGTCTTCACATTCAATCACTGTGGAATATTTGTATGGTAACGAGCTAACACGACCACCACAAGAAATATACATAAAAGGACGAGTTTGATTACTTGAGTTTTCCACATAGATGGCCAGATATACAAGAGAACCTACTTCACTAGGCTTTTCCTCAAAACTTGCTTGTTTGGCAGAGGCAACTTCTTTATTAGTGGGGAGATCATTCTTTTCCAAACTCTCCATAGGAACCATAGGCTTAGAGCAAGGAGTTTCTAGAAATCAAGTATCTAGAATTAGTGCATCTTACCCGTCTTAAGTATCTCACTGAGTAAAATCAACAGCACTTCCAAAAACTAAACTTCAATTACTCCGGCTCTTACTCATAAGTCAAATTCAAAATGCACTGTAATATATGAAGAATGAGAAAAATTATAAACACCGAAAGAGCTGAGAATACCTTTCTGCTTCTTGTAACAGCTTAGAGGACAATTGCAATGCATAAAACAAAAGTTTCCACAGCGTACTCCAACTCTAACAAAACTAGAAATAAACAAAATCAACTGCAATGCGCAAAACAAAAGTTTCCACAGCCTACTCCAACTCCCACAAAACCAGAAATAAACAAAACTACTTACTAAGGGATGATGTACGAGAAGTGTAAAATGACGACTTGTAATAGAGAACTTGAGTTGAAAGACTAATTAATTACCTGAACAGATTAAGCTGTCATTAAATTCAGCAGTGCGCTCAGCTCCACAAATCAATCTCCATAACACGTCAGAACACACGAAAGTAACTTGAAAAACACACGCTTGAATCCTTACAGCCACGTGTCAACGGATCTGAACCTACATCAAAACAAACTCAAATGCAAACTCAAAATTCCTTGAAAATCAAAATGCGAATAGCAACACGGATCACAAACGTCGATCTAAACCGAGAATCTAAAAACCTAATTATCAAATCGTGTCAAAACTGAAAACATAGCTCTTCAAATTTCACAAAAACTTAATATTTAGGAGTCATGGCTGCGAGATGAAGCACTTGATACCCTCGGCTGGTAGGGCCAAACAGTGAATATTTCATACGTTAATCCAGACAAATGCGGCTATGCAGTGTGATCTATTGGCTTCAAAGGCGCTACGCAGGAGATGAGGATCTGATGAGGCGGCTCACCGCACTGCTACTCCATGCGAGAGAAGAGGCGGAGGAGCATAGATCATGGACTAAGCTTGCAGATCCGGTGAGCGGAGAAGCAAAGGCCGGCTGTCGACCGCCAGATGTGGTGGCGGTGGGCTCTTCCTGGTGGCGCATGAAGAAGCTGCGCTGGAGGAGATCGGCATGGGCGTAGAGGACTACGACGCTGCGGTGGCAGAAGTCGATATCTCTGCTTCCCGAACCTAAGCTAGCTAGCAAAGGTCTAAGTTCTTAATTAGATTTTTAATAAATATGTAGTGCTACTCTTGTTATACTGTGAAAACTTGTCTACTAATGTTTGTGATTTTTTATTATATAATTTTAATTCTTAATATATTTTACAAAAAAAGTTAAATTAAATTTAAATGATTTAATTTTTTGACTATCACAAAAATTAAAGCGACGTAAAAATAGAATTATAGTGATGCGTTAAAAAGTGTAACTAAATAACGATGCTTATGGAAGCGTGGCTCAAAAATGCGTCTAAATACTTTTGAAAGCACTGCAGAACAATGTCGATAAATAACGACGCTTTATAAAGTATCACCAAAATAGTGCTGCAAAGTAACGACGCTTTCGGAAGCGTCGTTGAAAAGCGTTGTAAAATAACAGTGCTTTTGAATGCGTCACTAAATAGCGTCATAAAGTATAGACATTTTTAAAGTGTCACAGAAAAATATCATAAAATAATGACGTTTTTGAAAGCATCGGTGAAAAGCGTCATAAGATAGCGACGCTTTTGAAAGCGTCACTGAAAAGCGTCTGTAAGATAATGACGCTTTTGAATGTGTCGCTGAAAAGTGTTGTAAGATGATGAAGCTTTGGAAAGCGTCGCTAAACCACCCATTTTCTAGTAGTGTCACTTAAAATATTTAACTTTATTGAGAATTCCGGCTAACTAATAAGAGAAAAAACTGTAAAGAGCAAACAAGATTTAACGAGGTTACGGAAATAGAATCCTTGAAAGATTCATCTAATTTCCCTTGTTTTGTTTTATAACAAAAATGTAAAGGAAAATACTAAGGAATCCTGTTTTTTTTTTCACTATCATGGAAAATTTTATGAAAATTATATATAAAAATATCAAACTTTCATCACTTCATATATTAAACTTTATTCAGAATTTCGGCTAACTAACAAGGGAAAAACAGTAAAGAACAAACAAGATTTAACGAGGTTTGACAATGTGTCTACATCCTTAGGAGAAAATGAGCGAGTGTATATTATTCAGTCTGTCATGTCGTGTCATCTCACTCAATTAGGTTACAAATACATGATATATATATAATATATATATATATAATAGTAACCTTAGATATAGATTTATTAAATCACACATGTACCGTACTACGGGGCTTCACCCCACAACCTCAAACCCACTTAATTCTGGCCCGCAACTACTAGCTCTACTGTCAAGGTCCATTGAGATTCAGCCTTATGTCACTCCTTGCTCATTTATGACATAAGCCTTTTATCAGTATATGAGGTATACCTAATAAGTCACCACAATTGCGAATATTTTGCTCCTTAGTAGATAAAATTCAGGGTATCTCAACCTCAAAGTGGCTTGGGGTTCCTACTTTTCTAGCCGCTACAAACATTCAACAAGTCTAAACAATCCTTGAACTTGTTTGTAGTATCCTACTCATTCCCCTCAAAAACCCGAGCTAGCTCCCATGTATTGTTTTTCTTCAAAAACTTCATCTTTTCTACTGTTGCTATCATCCATTTATATTTCTCCTGGCTAGTGATAGCTCCCTGAAAGATAACCAGATCTTCACTATTAATGTGAAATGTATAAGAGATGTATTCAAAATTGAATCTATCTGGAGGCTTCATATTGGTGTGTCTTCCTTTGTCTCTGACTAGATTGTAGCTCTGCAAATCGCATGTACTCGAGATATCAGGTCTTGAAGTAGAACTATCAACTTTCTCTGTTGATGTAGAACTCTGTTCCAAACCCAGTTACACCTTCTCTTCATTATGTTGCAACGTGGACATCTCATCAAAGACTGCATCCCCATTGATCACTACCTTTTTTGCTACCAGATTCCAAAACTTGTATTCCTTGACACCCTTCTTATATCCTAGAAAGATGCACTTCTTGGATTTTGTATCAAGGGTTTGATCTCTCATCACCAAGTACATTCACATTAGCAAGACAACCAAAAATCCTTAAGTGATCAAAACTAACTGATTACCTGTCCAGACCTCATTTACAACTTTTCCTCCTAATGATGCCCATGGTGATCTATTGATGATGTAGCACGTCGTACTCATAACTTTTTCTCAAAAGCTTTTAGTAAGTCCTGCATTTAATCTCAAGCATATCACCATTTTAGTTAAAGTTCTGTTCAATCTTTCTGCAACATCATTCTGTTGTGGTGTCTTGGAAACTGTGAAGTGCCTCTGAATCTCATTCTCAAAAAAATTTTAAAACCACAAATTTGTATACTCGGTGTCACTATTTGACTTCAAACACTAAATCTTTCTCCCCGTTTGGTTTTCTACCTCACCTCTCCATAACTTGAACTTGTCAAAGACTTCATATTTTTGTTTCAAGAAAAAACCCAAATACTTCCAAAGAAATTGTCAGTAAACATAAAATAATAGACATATCCACCAATTGGCTTTTCTTTGATAGGGCCCCATACATCAAATTCATATAATCTAGAATCCCTTCAGTTGTGTGTTTTTTAGTCTTGAAACTGACTTTAGTCTGCTTCCCAAGAACACAAAACTTATGAAATTCCAGCTACCATGTTCATTAATATGACCAAGAAGCATATGCCATATCTTTACTAATGTCACTCAATAGAATGAACTCCATTTACAACTGTACTTCTTTATAGTTTATAGATATTATCTGCAGTTATCTTTTCTTTCATCGTAGTCAATGCATCTTTAACAACTCTAATGGTTTCACTATCCTCATTTGCCTTAGGAATAAAACCATTGTTTTGTAATGTGCCCAAGGAAATCAAATTTTTATTCAATTCAGGTATATGTCTAATATCACACAGTGTTTTCACTATCCCATCATGCATTCTAATTTTGACCTCACCAATTTAGCAGCATTACAACATCCATCACCACCTATATAGACAATCAAAACTAACTAACCTGTATGTAGAGAACCACTATTTGTTGGGTGTGATATGATAAGAGCATCCTGAATCAAGAATCCAAGCATCCATGAAATGAGTAGTTAAAACTGAAAGTATATAGCCATTGCTGTAATCAAAATCATTCTTCGCCACATTCATAGACTTTGATGATTCGTCATTCTTCCCATCATTCCGCTTCTTTAACGTTGGGCAATCCCTCATCATATGTCCTGGCTGCTTACACTTATAGCAGATAATCATCTTTTTGCCCTTTGATTTTGATTTTGATTTTGATCTTGAGTTTCATTTTTTAAAATCATCTTTCTCAAACTTTCTCTCATGGTCTTCACTACTCTTGACATACAAACTGTCAACTTGTGAAGAATTCTCTCCTACATTCCGCTTTTACTGGTGTTGAGCAAATAAGGCTGTAATAATCTCCTCGACTTTGATAGTTTCTTTTCCATATGTCAGAGTGGTCACAGGAGGCAACAAACACAGTAAGATCATTACTCTGTCTTCATCCTCAATCTTCACCTCAATAATTTGATTGAAGACATTCACATGCTGAGCTAAATCACGTCTTTCCTATATCTTCAGCACGTACAACCTCAGCTTCATATACAGTTGATTCGTAAGGGATTTTGACATAAACTAGGACTCTAACTTCTTCTAGATTTCTCCTGAAGACGACAGACTCATCACGTGATACATAACCTCGTACACCGAACATAACCATATCGTTCAAGATGCTCACTATTGCATATCCTCCCAATCCTCGTCCTTCATCAATTCAGGCTTCACAGATTTCAAAGCGTTCAGAATCCCATGTTGCGCTAATAAATTCTTCACTCATCTGCCATATTATGTAATTATCATGACCATTGAACTTGACCACTTTAAATTTACTCGACATAGCCATCTCAACTTTCCTCTGATTCTACTTGTTAAGAATTCGATCTAATTAACAAAAGCAAAATAGTAAAGAGCACACAAGATTTAACGAAATTTGAAAATGTGCCTATGTCCCCGGGAGCAAAAGATTGACTATGTATTATTAGTGTGTCGTATCATCTCACTCAATTTGGTTACAGATAATGATATATATACACAAATAACTCTAGGTACATATTTACTAAACTACACCTGTATCATATCACGACACCTGGCAACCCCAAGCCAACTTAGTTTTGGCTCACAACTACTAGCCCTACTGCTAAGATCCACTGAGATTCAACCCTATGTCACTCCCTGCTCCACTCTAACATAGGTTTTTTATCAGTATATGAGCTATACCTAACAAACTTGATGAAGTACATTAAATTTGTACAAGAAGTGGTTATTTATTTTAAATTGAATTTGATCGGATTAATTTATTAGAGGTAAAATCACATTTTCTCTCCAATTCCACCTAATTTGTTCTCTCTCCTATTTTTCATATAAACGAAGTATTAAATTTTATTAATTTTCCATCAAAATTTCCTTTCTGCTAATTTTTGCCTACAAACACAGCCATAGTATATGTTTTAAGACTCCAGGTGTAAATACTATCTTGTAAAAGATATGTAGTTCAATTTTCCCTTTTCCTTTTTTACACATATGTAAACAATAATATGTTACACCTATTTAAACCTACACGTAGCAATTAAAATTAAAGCAATCATTTTATATAAAATAATTAAACTTCAAATTAATATAGTTAAGACTCTCTACTTACATCTCGAAGGTCTTCTATATGAAAATCATTACATGCCGTTATATGTGATATTATGTCGTACATAAATCGCATGACATAATGCCCGCATGCCTTCTCGTCTTGGTGTTGTGGAACCTACATAAAACATGAAAATATATTTTAAATTTTTTGAATACAACATTATAACATTAAAATCAAAATAAAAATAACACCTAAAACGAAAAACACATACATATAGCTATTTCCATTTTGTGACGTTCAGACACCAGTGATCTCTAATGCCATCAACTTCATATAATCGATGCATACCTCTACAAACTCAAATAACTTAAATGAATGTAAAATTTAGTAATAAATTACACATTTCATTTAAAAATCAAAAAGCGTCACTTACCCATTCACCATACGAACCACGTCTGCCAACTCCCTTAAGTTCAAAAGACATGCTGTCCAAATGATACACAGTATTCATCCTAGGGAAATATGACTTTTAAGGTCCAATGAAACCTACATGTGAACAATAGACATTGTGTGAGAAATATATAATTGACTTCAACTTAAAATAAAAGAACATATAATGTATGAATAAATATCATTACTTCTGAATGTTAACGTATGGGAGGAAATAACATATATCCTCATTACAGCCTGACACTCTCATCCTCATGGACAACATCGTGCGCCTCTGCTCTATATCATTTCCAACTCCACCACTCGAGGTGAAGTTCGGGTTAAAAAAACTGAACTTCAAGCCAAGCATGCGCTTATTTCTTATCCATGACCATAACCAACTGCACAAAATAGTAATCACATTAATAATATTTTATATAATATATTAAACTTAAATTTTAAAATTGTGTAAGAAGGAGTACCTAATGTATGCAAGCACAATGGGTGCGCCGGCGGGCTCTATCTTCAGTAGATCAGCAATAGAGTCTCTCTGAAATTCTGCCATGAAGTCTGCTCCTAATATATCAGCACAAACATAAATAATAATGGAAGCAGTGAAAGTCATCCGCTCCCCAATGCCCCTTAACTCCTCCAATGCATGGGTTGTCCCCAGCGACTTGTCTTGAGGATCTCTCTGAGTGGCCATCTATTCTGACAGGTTTTGATCTATTGCCTAACACAATTGATCACAAAATCATTTAAATGCATATTTTTAAATCAAATGAAATAAATAATCATCAAACTTATTTCCATACTTACCTTACTATCGAAGCTGATAAGATCTTTCAGCCAGACAACAATATTCTTCAAAGCATCTGGCACCAAAAAGTGACCAAGGCGGTAATTGGGAACGGGAAGCACGGCTTCTTCCAACAAAACCATCTCGATGAACACCTTAGCATTCATTGGATCAATCAGTTTGTAGTCCACCATGTTCCCTGGCAGGACTCCTCCAACGGCGCATGCTTTGGCATATTCGTGTGGCGGATGCCCAATATTAACACTCAGGAGACATCTCTTTCCCGCCTATAAAAAATATAATATTAGTATTATAACTCATAATACTACTCAAATAAATTTTATGTTGTAAAGAAATACCTGAGGAATATCGCTATATGAATCTGGTGATGAATCTGGAATCCGAAATCCAGTCGGAGACTCAATTCCTAAATCTTCCGGCCATATGCTGTAGTGATAATCATTGAGGTCCATCACTGTCGGCCGATACAGTTCACCACCCCGCTGGCCTAATCTTGACTGTGACTTCGACATGACATGCGCACGCATCTGCTCTTCATCCCCTAAATACTTGTATCCCTTTGTCAATTTCTTCATCTTAAAGTAGTCTGAGGGAACGACCTGCTTCCCTTTACCACATACTCGGCCAGGACAGTCATGCTTGGGAAAAGCCGCAGCCAATATATTTGTCTTCCCACTCGGCTGGAATGAGCCCTGACTTTGCTGATTTTTCAACTCCTCCTACATAATAAAATAAATCATTATAATAATGAATACAATAAAATAAATTGAAATTCAAAAAATAAAATAACAAAACTTACAATCTTTCTTGCAACTTCATTAACTTAGGGAGTAACCCATTCTTTGCTTCAAGGCTTGACTCGGCCATACATCCTGGTCTCCGACCGATCAAACTCACGCGTCACTACCTCCTCTTCAGGCAATCCTTTAACTATCATTTGTTTAAGACGACTCTCAGCCAACTTGTATCCAGCCCTACCCAATGTGTGTGGGTACACATTACGTCTAGCACGCGCACTCTGTTTACCTGACTCTTTAAGAGAATCAACCTCCTTCTTCCTCTTCACAAATTCTTTCCATTCCTTAATATTGAAAAAGAAACACTTCAAATTAATGATGAATAAAATTAAAAACATCAACATAAATTTAACATAATACAATAAAACCAACCTCTCGGTCAATGAAATTGTAATCCTCGAACGGGTCCTCCTCATTCTCAATGTATTTCTTGATTAATTTGGAAATCCAGTCTCTTCTTGCCTTCCTGTCTCTTCTCAATTCCTGCTTCTTGTGATCTTCGATTCTGGTGAATGCTTTCTGAAAATAAAAAAATAAATTAACTTATTAGTTTCATATAACATACGACATTTTAGAAATTGAACACAATCAAACATTACTGTCATTGAGTCCCAAATATATTCGTTGAACCTCTTGTTTATATTCCTTCAATCTCAATGCGCCGTCAACGGGACCATTTTTTGGGCGTTCAACCCGAGTTCACTCCTGAACATCTTCCCATTCTCTCCTTCCGGATCACCATATTTGTCCCACGTAACGTGAACACGCTCTCCTTTCGACCGCAACTTAACTAATTTTGACATCTTCACTGTTCCGCGTCCTTTCTTTCTGCCCTCTTTGGATCCATCGCGACGTCTTTGACCGCGCTTCCCATGTTCATCACTGGTCGACATTGTGTACGTGCTGTCATACACAATAATAAATTGCTAATATGTAAATACAAAAAGAAACTATATAACGACAATATAAAATCCAAACAAAAAAATGACAAATTAACACTCAGCAACAAAAAACAGTAAACAACAAATATAAACGTTACATTTCGTTTCCTATTTTAGCATGAAATAAAACTTTTCCGGCAGCTAACAATAACAAAACACTTAATCGGAAAGCATTATAATCATTACCTTAACCGCCAGCCAACAACAACAAAATGCACTATTCAGTCTAAACAAGAAACATATATATGTATAATACGAAAAAAGCATCAAATCATTACCTTAATAGGAAAAATCGACACATAATTGTGCAAGAACACGATGGTTGTAGCTCCGAGAAGCGGCGACGTTCGTTTGCTTGTTAGGGTTGCCAAACTTTTTCTGAGTTTTACAAATTAACTGTGAAGATGATAAGACTTATACAGCGTTTTTAAGATAGAAACGCCCTATAAGTGTTTGTACTCACTTATACGGCATTTATAACTTAAAAACGCCGTATTATAAGACTTTATACGGCATTTTAAGGTAGAAACACTGTATAAGTGTTTGTGAAAAAATATTTTATTTAAATTTTTCAGGTACTTGTACTGTGTTTTCAGAATAAAAACGTCGTATAAGTATTTATAATTTTTTAATGAATATGTGTTTTGATCGATTTACACAAAAATAATAAATTTCAGAACCTATATGGCGTTTGTTCCATACAAACGCCATCTAAGCGTTTAAAAACTAATTTTTAAAAAATTTTAATATTAACTTAGGTGTTTGTATATTACAAACAGCATATAAGTTATTAATTTTTAAAATTTTTTATTATTCGATCAAAACACATACTCCATTATATTTGAATAACAAATTTGTACCAATTTAATTATACTTGCTTTGATTTTCATTAATATTTTAACTTAATACATAAATTAATTAATAAAAAATTATAATTTATAAAAATATACATATAAAAGTTGAAAGCGTAATTATTAACGTAAAACTTAGAAATGTAACAAAAGTTTATGTCTGTATACAAATACCCTCACTATAATCTGTTCTTTGACAATATGCATCTGAATCATCAATATGTAAGTCGGAACTAGGTACCTTGGATATCACTGGAATAATATCATCGCCAATGATGGATTCTTCTGTCATATGCTGCTGCTTTCCATTCACCACGATGGAATAAGTTGGATCGATAGGGTCAGTCACATAAAAAATTTGTTTTGTTAGCTCCACAAGAATGAATGCATCATCCTTATATCCTTTACGCTTAGTATTTATTAATTAAAACTCAAACTCATCATCCCGAATGTATTTATTTTTGAAATTATTCATGCATTATTATAATGCAGTGATATTACTAAAATGCATGATGAATAGTATGCAGCTACTTTAATTTTTCATTGCGACCTGCGTGTCGGCTAAATTTTTGTAAATTTAATTACGGCTAGCGTGTCTTTTTTAATTTTATAATAATAGCTTGAAGGAGTTCAAACTGCGGATGGTGATCCGGGAGAGATGCAATGACGGATGACGATCCAAGAATTGCAAAATACTTTAATTTACATTTATGGGTGCTATACTATTTCACAAAATATTTCCGCACTTTATTTTTTAATACTCTGAATGTTATAAGTATTGTGCATGTCTATGTATGCACCATAAGGCATTAGGAATGCCAAGTTATATAATTAGACTCTCTATAATATTAAGCATTAAATTATATTTCAAAAATCTAACACTTGTCAAGCCTTTGATTGTTGGTGGATGAGATGTGTTAAAGTCGTGTGTTCCTATCTATCTTAGTGATGCAAGGTGAGTAAAGGTTGCTCACATGTTTAGTTTAATTTGGTTTGCTTAATAGGTATCAAGACGGCCTTGTCCTTGAGGCATGGGGTTCGGAAATCATGGCATTTGATGTCATCCGACCAACGAGAGTTACATATGATGCAATTAAAAATTATTGCTTACTTAAAAAGTTAAGTTTTGAGAGAAATACTAAAGCAAACTCAAGATTTAATGAAATTAAAATCTTGACTTATTTTACTTGGGGAGAGCTTTTATTGATTATAGTAAGATAATTTGTTAGGTGTAACAGATCCACAAATTTTACCAAACATCATTTGCATTTTCTTTCACAGTTATGTTCATTAGCTCCGTTTATAATTATTGTGATCCATCTTTGAGAAGGATAAAAGGAACCTACTTTGAATTGGAACTTGAGAATTGTTCTCAAGTAAGAGAAGAAAGAAATGTTCTTGACTCTCATAACTAAAAGTTGTTCCTGCTTCCATATACTCTCAAGAAGGAAATATACTTATGAGAAGCATAATTATGACTTTGGTAATTTGAATTATTTCATGTAAGTATTCATACTTATATGATAATCACAGTCCCTGAAAGTATTATTTTAGGGCATACCAAAAATGAGTGATTTAAATCCCTCATACGGGGTATGCTTAACTGAAAGTCAGATGTGAGGACTTCATTGATTATTGTAGTGAAATATAGTGTTGGGAACACGAACCGTGCATTATACCCGAAAGATCAAAATGAATGAATAGAAGTAAGACTTTCATTTCAAGTACTAATATTAAAAGAAGTAGATATTACTTCATATTCTACTTATTGGTATTTGATACCAAATGTGATTCTCATATTCTTAGAAATGTGAGAGGAAAATTGGAGTAGAAGTCAGATAAAGAGTGAGGTGCATCTACACATAAACTTGATTGTGAGACTCTATAATGTCAAGTTGTTTATAGATTACAAGTAAGTAACTTGATTGTGAGACTCTATTCAATAAAACAATCACTACTACATAGGAGTACTACTAGACGCTTATTTGGTGCATAAGACGGCTTTTATGAAGCGTCGTCTAATCCACAGCTTTAGTAAGTCATGGGTATGAAACATAATACTAAAAAAAGTATGAGTTGACACTCAATGATGGAAACCGCCATCATAAAGTTACACTTTAGACGGCGCTTTGTTATCGTGAACGCCTTCTGATGTTTAGAGTATAGACAGAGCTTTTTATCTAAGAGTGTCTTTGTAAGAATATTATATTACATGACACTTTTTAAAAATAAGCGTCGTCAAAAGATGAACCATCGTATGAGATTTATAGAAGCGTCGTGTGATGATTCATCTTTCGCACTTAGTTTTGAAAAGCGCTATATAATATTATACACTTACGAAGGTGCTCTTTATATAAAAAGTGTCGTCTAATGTATAACTTTAAGACGGCGCTTTCTATCATTAAGCGCCGTCTCAAATTTTTTTGGGATGGTGTTTCATACACTTGACTTACTACGACAGTGGATTAGACAAAGCTTGTTATTCGAAAATACCGTCTCAAGCCAAATGTGTTTTGAACTTATTTATATTAATTTAATATCCCCCACCCCCCACACACACATAAGCCAATTCAAATGCATTGAAACTAGTTTCACAATTTACAATTTCATGATTGTAATAGAGGCTGCTTTATAATCATGTCTAAAAAATACAACCACATTTACGCAACCAACAAAAGGGGCTATTTCATCTACTCTTCACACGTATTCACAAGAGTTGATGAAACAACCCCATCTTAAAATTCATATATTATAGCATAATAGTCAGTTGAATACACAAAAACAAGTCCACCATATTGTGTACCATCTGCTCCTTCTTATACTCAAGCACATACTCGGCAACTTCATCCCACACATCCAAGATGACATTGTCAGTGTAGCAATCTTTGTTTGAGGGAATACCTATTTAAGGATGTCATTTTAAATTTTAATATCCAAGAAAGTCATGCTCATCGAAGGTTTGAAAATAAATAAGGTGCAAGCAACACTAACAGTTTGGAGATTTTTGATGTTGTAATCCGATGCCTCAGCCAAAGCATCAATGATGGACTGCATGAAGAGAAATATGTAATAGCTGCACACATATGATTTTGAAGGTTGTCAAGACACCTACAATGTAGTCATGATAATGGTGAAGAAATTAAATTTACTACAAGCAGCATAATTGTGCAAGAGTCATTAACGCATCTTACACAAGAGAAGCATGCATTGAATTGTGTTATCTTAAGAACACGCCAGACCGTCCACTTCGGGGAATTAGGATTTAGTGGTCTGCCCATGGCTTTGTAGATTTCCATAGCCCTACAAACAAGAACACGAGAATGTCGATAATATTGAGATAAGAGTGAAAAAATGTACGAGGGTTAATAATTGCATATTTAAAATACCCATTTACAACATGGATAACCTCATATAGCTTATTGTGTAGACGATAACCCATAGAGCAGAGGTGGTATATCTTGTTCTGCCTTGGGAAGATCACTTCTAAGGTCCAGTGAAAACTAGTAATATTCTGTGAGCCATTAGATTGTGTAAAGGCATTTCAAGCGACAGTTAAAAAGGGAGTGTCATTGGAGCAAACGCTTGAGTGGCAACTTACTGTGTGTTTTTGTTGTTAGGCATTAGGTAGCGATCTCTTCAGTGGAACCCGACATAATCATCCGTCTTCCGAAATACTTCTTTCTCGATTCTACTGGGGTACTTCTTTGGTCTGCAACCACATATGGGTTAACAAATCTGACCCTAAAGTGGAGTGGGATGAGCTATAATTTACTCTTCACAGGCCACCTTCATAGAATGAATATTAGTAAGGAAGTTTAAGTAATGATGATCACTAGAAAACATGATATTGATGGTGTAACAGTGTTTCAAACAAGGTTACCTTATGTAGATGGTGACGTTATAAGCACCTAGTGGCTCCATCTGAAGCAGCTTTCTCATATCGAACTTCCCATATATCACAAGGATGTCATCGCTGATGCTCTTTATGTGGATGGACATGTGTGCCATCTCACTAGTGTGCTCCATAAGATGATGTAGCATCTTAAGATTGGGGGCCTACAATGTTTTATTGGCTACTGGACAGGGGCTAATTGAACATTGATTTAGTCCACAAATGGTGAATTATCTACAAACATGTGTAAGTTAGCTCAATGTTGAGATAAAAAAATGCAACTATAAAATTTCATAACAAACTTTTAATTCCAACTCTGAAGAAGACATGTGAGGATTACACCTCATTTATGGCCGACAAGGATGAAGCAGGTAAGGAGACTAGGCCAATGGATGATTTCATTCCAGA
>NQLW01000046.1:93149-164105 GCA_002312845.1 Kalanchoe fedtschenkoi | reverse complement strand
ACTACATTAAAATGTATCTTATTAAGTAACTACATTAAAAAATAAAGTTAAGAGGAATTAGGAGGGAAATTAGAGTGGAAACAATTTAAATTAAAAACAACTATTAGGGTTATTTAATCCTAATCCTAATCCTAATCCTAAAACCTAATTTAATTCTAATTAATTAATTAATATATTAATAACTATAAACTCTAAACTCTTAAATCTTAAACATTATAGCCATCCCAAAATCACTGAACTCCCTCTAACCCACTCTAATCCAATTAAATTAATTTTACATGAAATCATCCCCCAAAATGCCATGCTCTCCCTCAAAAATTTGTCCCCCGAAATATTCCGCTTGTCACCTCAAAATATTTATCCCCCGAAATACCTCGAACCATCCCCGTCCAAAATAATCTCCCCCGAAATGGTCTAAAATGTGCCCGAACTAACCCGATTTATGGTTTATGTCCGAAAGGTCCCGAAACATTCCCCCGAAAAACAATTACGGGGAGATGGACGATTATGGGAGTGAACCTATGATTTTTTTATTGAGTCTCACTCTTCACTAGTGCGAAATTACATAAATTTTTTGCCCTTCGCTAGTTCGAAAATGATTTTCGCCTATCACTTATAATTTTCGTTATTCAGTAGCGCGAAAATAACTGATGTAAACGAAAAAAATCCCAAATTAGCGTGATTAACAAGTAAATCAAAATGATTAATTCTAAAGATTTGAAAAAGATAAAATTATTAATAAAATACAAAGCGTAAAAAAAAAGAAATGTCAATCAAGCAAAAGAATCAATAAAGATAATTATTTCCAAAAATGAGAGAGGATGTCGACTGGATCTTCTCGATCTTAACTTAAATTGAACGTTCTTCTGAAAAGCGAAATCGTTTTCGCTCTATCATAGAGCGCAAACACGGATGATTTTCGCACAAGAAAAGGGCGCAACTCCAAATGTCATCCAGATCAGTAGGCGGCTCAACCTTCTCATCCATGTGCCAATTGTGTTCTTCGGAAGGACAAAAATATATGACATTTTCACTCTATGTTAGAGCGAAAATGATAGTTTTGAAGAAGAAAAAATTGAAGAGAGTGGTGGATTTGATTGAAAAGAGCAAGAGAATGTGGTTTTACAAAAAAATCATCCTTCTCCAATTCAATGAATATGATGTTTTATTTGAATTTTAAGTCTCAAATTTTGATATTGTATAGTTGGTCATGGATTAATGATGTTTTTAATAGTCCGAAAAATGTTATATTGGAAGAACGTGTTGTACCAACTGCAGTAGTGTAAGAGATACATAATTCACTTATGAGTCTCAAGATATTAGCAGGTAGAGTGTATTGCTCTAAAGCATAGTGCTTTAGCATCGTTTTAACATGGTGTGGCGTCCCTCTTTACTTTGTAACAGGTTCTCTCTCTATGTATACTTCACTTTTTCTTTTAGGCTGTGTTTGGTTTGAGGAAAGTTAGAGGGAAAATGAATTCATCAAAAAATTCATCTTATTTTACTCTTGTTTGGTTTGAGTTGGAAAATTTTATAGAAAGTACTAAAACATTCTTTTAATTTAAACAAATTTTTCATCTAACTTTCCATTTATTTTTCCGTCACTAATTTTCTCTAAACCAAACAAAATATTCATTCTAATTTTCCATCAAATTTTCCTTTCCCTCAAATTTTCCGACAGAGCGTTAGTGTACCACTGATCCTTTACCTACAAGATGAAGGAAGGAACATTCAATAGCAGCGCTGCCTCTGTTCTTTTATAAGGCTTCATTTTGTTGATATATTATTCTAGGTGTTTACGGTTCTGTGTCTCTGGGAAAGCGTAGTAACGTAGTAGGATAATGTCAGACGTGGAAGCTGATGAGAGGCTTTTATTACCGGCTATCAGAAGGCGAGTGGACATAGAAAGTAGTATTTCTTGGCGGAACATCGACCATATTTACCTTTTTGCTTCATACATTCTTAAAAATGTCGGCTGGAAAATGGTACGTATTTCATCTATCTTAAACAGTTTGCTGGGGTAGTTAGTCAATCAAACGTTCAGCATTATTCTAATTTTGATAGATTCATGACAGGCGTCGCCTAGTGCATCAGCTGATGAAAGACATGCAGAGAGTACGGATGCCGATCTTATGATTTCAAATCCGGTTTTCAGAGAGTACTTTCTCCAGATCGACCGTTACCTGAGGAAGGTAAAAAAAACCTCATGGGCGCGGAGATACTATCTTTGCATATGTATTTACTACTTTTTTATTAATAGTGAATTTTTATTCAATGATGATACGATCGAGAGAGGATACGAAAAGCTGAAAACATTTCATGCAAATGCTAATTCCGTTTAATTTGACAGGTAATGGAACCAGTTATCTCAACCGGAATGGATGAGCACACATCGACACTCTTTTTGCTAGAAAAACTAGGAAGAAAATACTACGTGGATTATATATTGATACTGATTCTGACATCATTTGCTCTGGGACATGGGGTCTGGCTTTTGGTTTTGAAATCTATCTTTGCGGATTCAAGCGAACAAGAAGATATAAACATGGTTCTGAAGAGAGTTGTGAGTTCGACCAGCAACTTAAGGGGGAACACAAAAAAGGATGCACCTGACTGTGAAACTGTTTTTTGTATTTATATTTCATTGCTATCTTCCACGGTAAGAAGGCCAGGTGATGGTTGGAAATCTATGGAGTCACTCTACAATCTCATCAGGGCCATGTTAGAAGTGAGTGAAGTGTTTCGTTTCCTTGTTATTGATTTGAGTCGCAAAGACATTCTGAGAAATCTAAGGGATAAATTTGATGATCTTCTATGCCTTTCTTCGTATTGGATCGTACATGGAGTTGTTGCATGTTCATCTCAATGCAATGCTCTTCCAAAAAAAGGGTAAGTTTGTTTTCTTTACGTACCATTTGACTTGTCCAGTCCTTAATTCTTTCATGTCTCTGGAAAATTATACATGTTTGGTCTCCCTACACCTTATTTTCTTAATTGTAAAATTATGCTTCATTTCAGATATGTTATTCAAGATTCACAAAAGCTGATTTATGTTTATGAAAAACTTACCTCCATTCACCGAAGGCTTCGGGAATTCAAGAAAAAAGCAGAGCAATTCGAGGGTTGGAATGAAAATCTCATCTTTTTATTCCACTTTCTTTCTTTATTTTCCTTTCACTACCATTATTGTCAATTCACTAAAGCTGTTAATTTAGATGACGAGAAGATAAAAGAAGCTTATAAAATACCAAACAAACAAGGCCGGGACAGCTATTATGCTCTCATGGCGTTATTTGGCCAACCTCAACTTGGTCACTCTGAAGGGTTAGACGAGCTCAAGCTTTGCCGCTGTGATAGAAATGATATGGTGAGTTCTCAAAATACAATTTTAGTTGCACGAACAATCATATTGCACACATTTACTTTTCTTGCTAATTAACAACAGGACTTATCGATATCTACGACATTGGAAGGCAAGATGCTCTTGCTGCTCATATCTGGACTAGACATTTCCTCCAATGAAATACTTTTTTTGAGAGATACTTATATTAAATCCAAGACATCGGTGCAACAAGATTACGAGATTGTATGGGTACCGATTTTGAGCGGTCAGTGGACAACATCCTCTGAGGAAAAATATACAAAGTTGTTACGAATGATGTCGTGGCACATGATAGAACATCCAAAATTTATCAGCGAAGAAACTAAAAAATTTATCAGACGAGTCTGGAAGTTCAAAGGGAGGCCGATTGTGGTTGTGATTGATAAAAGTGGTGATGTTGTTTATCCCAATGTAATCCACATGATGTACATCTGGGGATCCAAGGCTTTTCCATTCACGCCACTTAGAGAACGGACTTTGTGGAACAGCGCTGAGGCGAGGCTTGACTCTCTGGTTTTCGATTTCGACCCCAACATATCACGCATGGTGAAGTTTCTTCGTTGGTAAATTCATTAGCATGCACGTTTTTTATGTAAGTAATATTTCTCATTCTATTGTTGTGTGCTATCAGCTTAAAGATGGAAAATGGGTTATCTTATACGGAGGAAACGACGTCGAATGGAGTAGAAAGTTCACCACCCAAGTGCGCAAAGTATTATCTGATGCCTGCATTTTGGTGGAAATGATTTACGTAGGAGAAAATATAGAAGTTGATCCTCACTCTTATTCTCTTGACTTAAGAAGGGTATGCTATTTTTGGACTCGGCTCGAGAGCATTCTCATATCTAGGTATCAATCATTCAGTGTCGGAGACAGTGGCATGGATCCCATCCTTGGAGAAGTAAAGAAGATGCTCAGCTATCAATTTGCTGAGACTTGGGCTTGCCTAAGAACACCCTCTTCGGACTCGATGGTCCATGGCCTCGGGGACGTAATGTTACAAGGATTTATAGAGTTTGAAATGTGGGAACGAGATGTTCAGACGAAGGAGTTTGCAAAAGAGTTCCAGAATCACATCGAACTACTGACAAGGGGATCGTCTTCTGGCCATGCTTGCCGTCGTATCGTTCTTCATACTGATGTCAGAGATGCCGTTGACAGCCTGAATTGCCCATCTTGCGATCATTCCATGGAGAAAAAGATTAGCTATGGATGTTGCCACATAGATGAAATTGAATAGTGTATTGGTTTTTACCTCAAAATGTTACATTGTTGATCTAGCAAACTAAACTCCCAATTTCAATTGCAATAGGCGAACCAAATGTTAGTTCTTCTTTATGAGTGAAGATTATGAATATCACTAGTCTATAATCGTCCTTGTAATTCACATCACTTACTCAGATTGACCCAAAGTCGCAACTGAGTGTAGCCAATGGACGATGGGCTAGTGGTTTTCGCGCTCTGCATGATATAGCAGAAGTTCCCATTTGCGGGGATGATGAAACTCAGAAGACTGGTGATGGTTGTGATGATTCTGATACTGTCCTGGTGGTGTTGTTAGAATGGATGCAGAGCAAGAAATGTTGGGCTTAATTCTAACTTTGACCCATTCCGTTGAATATTTTGTGAATATTGTCAAGACACATGGTGGATATTTGCATTATTGATGGCCTAACAGTTTGGTTCTTGTAGGAAGGAAAGAACATAACTTTCACCTGATGAAAAGTTGTTGACCATTGAGTTTTTCATAAGATGCATCAGTCATTGAAACTTGAAAGTTCTGATTAGAAAATCGTAGGAGGCGGGCTTCAACAACGAGTAGAATCACATGTTATAGGACAAGAAGTCAATTTTGATGGAAATGGAGAACATAATTTTTCTGCTAATGTTAGATCAAAAGTCAAAATTTGATTAGCTGCATCCCTTCATTGAAAGTTTGAGCTTGTGACGAGAGTTCTAACTATTAAAGTTGTAGAGACTCTTCAAAAACAATTTAATTCAGTTTCGGTGTTGTGCTGTCTCATACCATGTTGTCAATGGATTTAAGTTGGTGCATAAAAGGATTTGTAGACATTGTCTGTCGTTTAAGTTGGTGGTGGCTGCGATGGTTCTGATGCTGTCCTGGTGCTGATACTGCTGCTGCTGTCAGAACGGGCGGAAGGCGAGGAAGGGTCCCGGGCGGAACCAGAGAAGGGGGCGGAATGTGAGATACGACTGAAATTTGGATTTGGGGGAGCCTTTTTTTGGAAACAATAGTTGTATTGAAACCAGGGGCCCCTAAAAGGGGAGACAAAAGAACAGGTATCTAACACAGATAAACCTAAACAACTCCAAAAGAGCGCTAAAACGATACAAAGCAGGCTCTGAACAGAAAGCCTTGAAGCAACAAAAACAAGATTCAAATAGACAAGATAAGCTGAACAAGACTAGAGCACAGAGCTGAATATCCAGCCAAGAAAACAAATTAATCTACGTTATGCCATTGACAACTAAAAATTCATTTGCCCAAGCATTTCTTCTGAATTTTTTGCTAGCTTTCATTGCCCAGAGTCTTCTCTTCATCAGACAAATGATAGATCTGACAGAAGCCATCCAATCAGGAGGCCTAGCTTTGAAAATTTTGTTGTTTCTGCATCTCCATGTGTAGTATATCGCCGCACAAAAGGCTGAGGTTGCTAGAATCTTGCAAAAGCTTGAAGGAAAGGCAAATTGTTGTAACCAGTTTGTCCTGGAAGCCCATGAGGTACTGTTGCACTGCAAACCTATCCAATCACACAAGTAAGACCAAATAGAAGAAAAGAAGGAACAACTTCCAAAAAGGTGGTCTTGGTCTTCATCTTCACTTTCGCACAAGGGACACGACAAGCTATCTACCTCCATGAACTTTAGAAGCTTCATTTTTGTGGGGAGACAACATCTAAAAACCATCCAAGCGCAAATCTTGTGTTTTGCCAGAGAGAAATTCTTCCAAACTAAGCTCCACCACTGAACTGTTTCGCTATGTAAGACAATGGAATTTCTTGCTCCTCTGACAGAGAAAGGAGGGCCGTTAGCTGACCTCCAAATAAAAGCAGCATCTACGCACTTTTGAGCCTCATTCCTTATGGAGAACAAATTTTTTATCAGCCATGGAAAGGAATGTTTTACAGGAGTTGTCCAAATATCTTCCGGAGAGCAAATGTAATGAGAGAACCAGCGAGACCATAATGCATTTCTGTTATTTGCAAAACACCAAAAGTTTCTGAGTATCAAAGAAATATTCTGATTTTTAACATCCATCAATCCAAGGCCCCCGCATTCCTTTGGAGAGCAAACAACCCGCCATTTAACCAAACACCTCTTGGAAGAAGAAGAACCACTCCAAAAATAACTGCGACATATACCATTAAGCTTTTTTATCACACTTGCAGGGAGAAGGAACACTTTACACCAGTGAAGGCTCATAGCATACAAGGTTGATCTTAGAAGAACAAGACGGCCTGCATAAGAAACATCACGGGCTTCCCAACACTGAATTTTCTCCGTCAATTTACTAGTAAGATTATCATACTCAAAAGCACGAAGAGATTTAGAATTTAGCGGAATACCCAAATACTTGACTGGAAATCTTCCTAGCCCCATGTTCAAAATCTCAGCCAATCTCGACCTCTCATCCAAACCGATACCGCATGTAAAGAATTTGGACTTCTCTCCATTTGGAGCCAACCCAGAATGTTCGGCAAACCAAGATAAAGCCCCTTTCAAGGCTCTAATTGATTTGGTGTTAGCTTTTGCAAATAGTAGGACATCATCAGCAAACAAAAGATGTGTAATGTTAGCTTTTCTGCATCTGGGATGATAGTCTATTCTCTTGTTTTGAAATTGAACCTTCAAGAAACGACTAAATACTTCCATTGCAATGGAGAAGAGAAAAGGCGATGAAGGATCACCTTGCCGCAGGCCCCTCTCCCCTCTGAAGAAGCCTTTCAATTCCCCATCAAAACTTATGGAATAAACAGGTGAAGAAATACAGATTTTAATCCAATTACAGAATATAGATGGGAAACCGAAGTACCTGAGACTGGAAAGGATGAAATTCCAGTTCAAGTTGTCAAAAGCCTTTGTCAAGTCCACCTTGATGCAACATCTCTTGCTCATTCTGACTCTATCATATCCCTCCAACATAACTTGGGCAAGAGAAATATTATGCTCGATGTGTCTCGCATTGACAAAAGTTGTTTGGGCTTCATCAATAAGGTGCTTTAGGACTGTCTTCAGACGTCTTGCGAGAATAGTGGCAATCAATTTGTAGACTATGTTGACACAAGATATAGGACGAAAGTCAGAAGGAGTCACTGTCTGATGAATCTTTGGAATAAGGGCAATGTATGAGGCATTTGAATTGAAAGGGAAAACGGGTCTACGGAAGAAGTCTCTGATTCCCATACATAAGTCAACCTTAAAGAGGGACCATATGCGCAAAAGAAATTCAGCATTCAAACCATCTGGCCCTGGAGCCTTATTTTTGCCCAATTCTTGAATCGCTGCTTCAATTTCCAAGAAACTGATATCCGCTTTCAAGACATCCCTCATGGAGTCAGTAAGAAGGCTTCCATCACCCAACAAGTTAAAATTTACTTCCGGACAGATCTGGGAGCAGCCAAGAAGCGACTTGAAATGGTTGATAATAACAGAAGCAATGTCTTCCTTGTCTGAAGTCATTGACCCATCTAATTTCTGGATAGATGAGATCTTATTCCGATTGGCCCTGCCTTTAATGAGTCTGTGGAAATATGAAGTGTTTAAATCTCCTTTCTCTTCCCAATTTAATTTTGCTTTCTGAATGAGGAATAAACGCTCATACATCAGTAGTTTTCTGAGTTCGGATATAGCTTTTCCTTCCTCATAATGCAACTCCTCATTGTAAGGATCAGAATCGAGCATTGATTGAATATTAGATAGATGATTTCTGGATTTTTCCACACGCCCAGCCATCCCGATGGATAATTTACAATATTTCTGTTTGAGCATCAATCTGCATGCCTTAATCCTCAACAAGAGCTGCTTAAAAGAAAGGATCTGCCCTGGTCTGCCCCAAGCATCCCTCAAATCAGTATTTAAGCTCTCTTCCTTGAGCCAAAAATTACAAAACCTGAAGATATGGCTCCTTCTAGAAGCTGCACCAAGCGAAAGAAGAATAGGGCAATGATCTGATATACTTTGGTCAAGCACAGAACAATCAATTTGATTAAAGGAGTTGAGAGTGTTGATATTAGCAAGACATCTGTCCAATCTCGCTCTGACCCTACTGCATCCTTGCTGCATATTAGTCCAAGTATAAAATCTACCACTAGTTTTGATATCCATCAAATCAGCTTGGGTTTGAAAACTTTGCAGCTCTTTAATGTCTTTAAGTCTCACTCTGACACCATTTTCTCTTTCATTTAGAGCCCCTAAGCAATTCAAATCACCTAAGATTATCCAGTTCCCCCTGTGATCAGCCATTTGGTGGATTAAACTCAGCCACAACAGCTTTCTATCATTAGGGCAATTAGACGCATAAACCGAAGCCACATAAATAATTGAACTCTGCCACTTGATTCTAGAATAAATGACTTGATCTTCACATCTCCAAACATCAACATCCACTGAAGAAACATCCCACATGACAATAATTCTGTTCACAGAAATCTGCCCCGAAGCACTGCCGCAGAAATTCCAGGAACTGCTACATCTCAGATTAGATACAACCGTTTTGAGGTTCTCATTGCGAACTTTGCATTCCAAAATAGCTAAAAAACTTAGGTTTTTTTTCCGGATAAGGGTACGCACCTCAGCCTGCTTCGAGGGATGGTTTAACCCTCGAATGTTCCAAGAAGAGAACGTAATCATCTGGGGATTTTTCCAATGGAGCCATTTGTTCGACTCCCTATAATCCTCTCTACGCTTTTGCTAGTTGATGATCCACTGGACTTATCACCATTAATTTCCTGTTTCTCCTCCCTTCGAATCTTTTTCATTGTTGATTTTTTAGTAACAACAATAAAGTTGTCCTCTTTCCCTTGCTCTACGCGCTCAAGCTCTTTAATAGCCTCTTTATCAGATAAAATCTCAAAGCGATTTGGTAGATTCTTTTGTGTAACAACATTTGCCAGGGGACCCATTTCCGCAGATGGTAATTCGGCCGACTCCAATTTTTCTTTTGCTATTTGTTCAACCCTCTTCAAGAGGTCCACTTGCCCGCCAATAACAGATGAGTTTTCTTGTGGAGATTGCGTAGGAGAAATATGAGACATGTTTGCAGAATCTTCTGAAGCAGCATGACTGCATTCCCCCACTAAAAGTTTATCCCTATCAGTCATTCTTTTAAGACGAATTGTCTCTGCTTCTATAATCTCATCTGGCATTACATTGTCAAGAGGTGCTTCTTCAGTCCCAGGTTCATCCTTGTCTGCCATAAAACTCGAATAGTCTTCACAATTTTTCATATCATGGCCAAAGACTTGACAGAATTCACAACACGGTGGCGTCCATTCATATTGAACAATTTGAATGAAATTCCTCCCTCCTGGACATTTTATATTCACTGACCGTTTGAGTGTATTCTTTGCTGAGATCTCCAGTAAAACCCTAGCATACATTAGTTTCTCGCCTTGAGCAGTAAAAGCATCAGTCCTGATGGGTCTACCCACTGCACTGGCAATCTTACTTAGTATGTCTGCCCTCCACAGATTAGGAAGCAATTCAGGGAAACGAACCCATGTATGAATCTTCTCAATTCTGTTCAACTCGAATTTCTCATCTGGGTTCCATTCCTTGAGAAGAAAAGGGCGATTTTCATAAGACCACGGCCCTCCCTCAAGGACTTCCTCCATTTTTCCTTTAGTTGTGAATCTGAAAATGAACACTCCCTCCCTGAGTTGGGCTACCTTTACCTCTTTCTCTGGCCCCCATCTGCTCCGAACGAAACCTTTCATCCTTCCCAAATTTGGCTTCATGCCACAAACGAACCCCACTAGCGCAAAGCCAAATTCTTCCATAGAGCTCTCCCATTCCCCGTTTTCAACAATAATGTCCTCTCCATCAGCGCAAGCAGGATTGAGACATAATTCATGCTCAGCTTCCTTTGACCGATTTCTTAAATTCTGTTCTCTCCAAAATGACTGTGCTTTATTCCTGAAGATCGCCCCTCGATTTCTTACGGCATCTCTTTCAACAATCGGCGGTGGGATCTCCTTGTCGATTGGCAGACGCGAGACTTCGTTCAACCTCCGGCTGAGATCAATTTTGCCGCTCTCGGCCGGTGGCATAACGCCACCGGACATACTCACGAGCCCTAGCTGCAACAAAACAGGGGTGAAAGAAAGGGGCGCGTGAGGCGCGTGAGGCGCGTGAGGCGCGTGAGGCGCGTGGATGAGTTTTGTCTAGATTGGTTTAATAACTATTCTCGGAAGGGTTGTTTTTAGCAGGGATGGGTTACTTTACCCTGATAGTGTGGTTGGAACTGATTCTCACACCACTATGATCGACGGTCTGGGTGTAGCTGGCTGGGGTGTTGGAGGTATTGAGGCAGAAGCAGCAATGATTTGGGGGAGCCTTGCTGTCGGGGTGTGTTGTAATGCTGTTTTGATGATCTGGGGTTGTTGTAATTTTGACAGATTTGTTGTCAGTGGATTCTAGTTGGTGTCGATTGTGGTTGTTGTGGAATCTGCCTGCCAGATGTTTGAGTTTATGCTTCAGTGAAACTTGCATTCATGATTAGGTCAAACTGCTGTTTCACGTTGCAAGATTTTTTACTGAACGAAGTCTAATAAGTTAAGACATTAATATGCTTTTTTTTTTTCCAAGTGGCATGATTTTGGTAGTGGCTGGAGCTCTCTTTGGAACTGCTCACTTTTCAGGGCTTGCTGAGAACGCGGAAGTACTTGGAGAGATTCGCTGCAAAATCATCCCTGAATATGCGAATGTCCCTTCCTGGAGCTTTCATTGTTTTACTGGAGTCAGAAGAAAACACGCTCCCAAATAGGTAAGCGGCCAAGCCAAAACCAGCGACAACAGCTACAGACTTCACCACATATGTTAGCTAATCATTTTCCTCTTCTTGCTTCTGCTGTTTCTCACTCTCGTGACTTCAACTGCCAGACAAAATTGATGAGATTGTAGATTAGCCTGGATTTACTAGTTCCCAATCAAGTCTGAATAGTCTGGTTGCGAGATTTAGCTGAAGTTTTACAAGTTTGGTTTTATAGCAAAAGTTGTGAATATGAAAAGTTGGTGATGCATTGATGCTTTGTTGGTGTTCGTTGCCTTTTCGAGTCCCCAGATTGCACAGAGCGATCTTAACTGAAAAGGTATTTGAGTTTTCTTCCTTCTGGTTTGGAAGGTATGTTTATCTGGTTTTATATTATGGTCTAGGAGTAGGAGTCACTGTAGCTGTTTATGGATTAATGGTGTTTACTTGACTTGCAGAGTCCCAAAGAACTCATCTTCTAACATCAAGAAGATGGAGAACAATGGTTGCTTGGGAATAATCATCTTCCAATAAACCAGGTTCTTGTTTTTTTTTAAAAAAAAAATATGTGCAATTCTCATCAAACAGAAGCTTGGTTAGAAATTATTTGCCTAAAAGTACTGATTCACTAAAAGTTTCAATGGTGATGTCTCAGAATTAAGGTGATCATACATAGACACTTCAAATTGGTGGTATAGTTACAATTCTATCAGCCATAGATTTTAGAGAAACTATGTTATCTAAGTAGTTTCTAACCAGTAATAGACTTTAGTGTGACTATAGGGGAAAGTACCAAACTTCCCAACTTACAATGTGTCAAGGTAAACTTCAGAAGGAAAGAACATAACTTTCAGCTAATGAAAGATTGGCCATTGAAATTTCATAAGCTGCATCAGTCATTGAAACTTGAAAGTTCTGATTAGAAACTCTTATCAACAAAAGGCGGACTTCAACTATGAGTAGCATCACAAGTTATTGGACTAAGTGAATCTTGATAGAAATGAAGAACATAATTTTTGTGCTAATGTAAGATCGAAAGTCAAAATTTGATGAGCTGCATCCCTTCATTGAAAGTTTGAGCTTGTGACAAGAGTTCTAACTATGTAAGCTGTAGAGACCCTTCAAAAACAATATAATTCTGTTTCGATGTTGTGCGGTCTCATACCATGTTGTCAATGGATTTAAGTTGGTGTATAAAGGGATTGGTAGACATTGCTGTTTAAAAATTTGCTTACCAGATGAAAACTTTTTGTCTGAAGAGGCAAAAAGTTTAATTGATATAGACATGAAAATGCCTAGAAATACTTTTGCTAAATGAAAAACTCGCTTTCTGATTTACTTGACAAGTTATATAAATTTGAGTTTCTTCCGGCTTGAAATGTTGTGTCTTAGTTGATTGGGAAGCACTTCATGCCTGGTTTTATATTAGGATTCACAATTAGGAAGTAACCAGTATTGCTGTGTATTTGGTCATGGATTTAATGATTTTTACTCGAAGAACCCAAAGTAGTCATATTCAAAGATCGAATATGAACAAGAACGGTTGCTTGAGAATGTATTTTACTAACTGCAAACAAGTGTAAGAGATAATTTGCTTTCGTGTCCCAAGAAGTTAACAGGCAGAATATATTATTCTAAAGCATTGTGCTTTAGCATTGTTTTAACATAGTGTGTACCTCTTAGTTTTTTTTAAGAGGATCAATAGTTGTTTTTCATTTTCCTTTTTGGTGGTCAAGGGCTGCACACGTCCTCCACCTTGATAGTGTACGTCCATACTCACTGCGGGTCAGCTCACGCGCACCTCCAGCGTATCTAAGCGTAAATGTGGTACCAATAGAGCTTGAACCCAGAATTTTGGGGTTGTTAGACAACACCCAATACTATTAGGCCAACACCTTATTGGTTGTGTACCTCTTTACTTTATACCAGGTTCTCTTGTCACGTATGCTTTGCTTTTTTTTTACTGAACCTGTGATCCTCTCCATGTAAGAAGTTAACAGGTTCTGTTGTTGCTTTATAATTATAAATGCCGTTTATTGTTTATAATTAAGTATTTAAACACATCTACCAATATTTAGCAAATTCAAAAAGTTAATAATTAATTTAATATAACAAAACAATATAAGTGTAATATGACATGTGACTCTCAGTATGAATTTGTAAGATAAGTCTATACATGGTCAATCGTGGCTAAATTCTCTTTTACAGTTCGGATTGAATAACTTATGATATGTTGGTGTGAGATTATGTTCTTAATGAAATTCATGTTTTACATGTAATGTTTATTGAGCTTCAATTTCATAATTGTTTTGTTGTATAGTATACCTAATGAATAATTATGTTGTTGCATGATTTCGACCGCTGATCTAATCGTGAAGGTTTGGACCAGTAATAATTACTCGAGTAGCAAATAAACATATGATGTGCGTGTTTTTGTAATAAACATGCTCTATGTATGTGTGAGCTAGATTTCATATAGGCCAAACTCCATTCCATTGATCATTAATGTGTATATTTTTAATACTTCAATCTTGCATGTTGACATATAAAATTCATATATTTGGCTAAAGGGTATGACGGTATCGGGGTAGAAGCAATTTTTTGCGTTTTGTCATAGTATTCTGATGTAGAGATCATAAATTTTAGTGAGTTAGATTCATCACATAAATTTATCGTAGTATCATTAATCCATACAATCAAAAGTTAACAACCCGAACTGTATGATTGTCCGCGAGTTTTTTTCTTCTTCTTAAAAGTCTTGCTTATATTCAAATAATAGTCAATCAAAATTCCCTCATATAACATTTATTTCTATTTTCTTTTGTTTGTTACTAACATTGCAGGTTTGCGCACTTGCCATGTGTATCGATATTGACTTACTACTTGCTAGTGAGGTTATGCATTTTATTTGTGTGAGACTCTCAATGGCAGTCTCATCGAAGTCGTGATGTGATATTTGAGGAGAACGTAAAATGGAGGTGGTACGTAGGCGCATGCGATGATAAGCCTAGGATTTGTAGTTGAGAACTACACACGCATCAAGCCACCAACAGGCGTCTCAGAGCAAGGCGCATTGCATTAGCTCCACCAAATATTACTTTAACACATGTTGGTCCAATCACGAGAGCACGAGTGGTAGCTCATGCACCACATCCAAAACATTGATGACTGAACATGCTGCCGCACTTGACACAGCATTACAATCGTCATCAGGCAGTGAGAACACCGAAAAAGGGCATGCTTAACAAGACACATCGATGACAATATGCAGAACACACCGAGGGAGGAGTTTAACTATGTCATCTTGCTTCCGCGAGGCTGCTGACCGTCTGGCTTTGGAGGAGGCCATGCTAAAGGAAATCGATTCTATCTAGAGTAACTAAACGTGGACTCTAAAAGACGCTGGCGGCCAACAATAAGGTAATTAGGCTTAAATGGATGTACAAGTTAAAAGAATGATTTTAATGGAGAAATGACCAATCACAAGACAAAATTAGTGACAAAAGTCTATGTCTAGAGGCCAGGTATTGTTTTTGAAGAGATTCTTGCACCAGTGGCGAGGCTTGACACTATATGGATGATATATGCCTTGACAACAAATTATAGCTGGGAAACTTATCATCTTGATGTCAAATCAATATTTCTCAAACTCAGCAAGGTGGGCTCCAGCAGGCGCCAGGCTTGGAACACGCTCTTTGACCAAATCATGAAGCAATTAGGCTTGATTTTGTTGATTAACTATAATCAGAACAACCTTTTTTCTTTTTGGTTTCATAGAACTCATAGAAACATGAAATGGTTGAATTGAGTTCATGGAAGCAGCAACAGTTGTATGCCATGCGAAGTGGCTGAGGAGCTTGTTATGAGAGTTGACATAAAAAGAGCCTAAGACGTTGAAACTGTTGTTTGATAACAAATCTGCATTGCGTTGCTGAAGAATCCCGTCTTCCACATATGCAACAAATATATTGATATAAAGTTCCATTTTAAACATGAGTGTGTCGAAAAATGAAAGATTGTTGTGCAGTTTGTCTATTCAGAGGAGCAGAGAACAAACACCCTTATAAAGACATTGTCGGTGGTGAAACTAACAGCACTGTGACATGTGTTTGAAGTTCGCAATCTTGAGCCACTCCAAGATTAGGGGAGCATGTAGAGCTTAATACTGACTGTGGCCCATTTCGTTGAATATTCTATGTACATTCTTTAGAATTCGCATTAGAGATAGAATATTTCTGGAATACATATAAATACTATTACTTTCCCTTTTTAGTTATTGTACAAATAAAAAATATTTCGTGCTCAATAAAATACTACTGTAATTTTTTTATTCCTCTTTCTCTTAGTTAAATGTGTGAGAGTCGTGTTCTATTTACTCTATTCAGTTTTGTTCTTGAGTTTGAAGTGAAAGAAAGTGAAAAGATTTGACAGGAGAAAGTAAAATATTGTAGAGAAAGATTAAACAAAATTAAATTTCTCTCAATTAGTTTGCTTCGATTTCCTTTTTGTTTTTGTTTTTTTTTACTACAACACACTCGGAACCATACTGTAATATATGAGAAATGAGTCATAGGTGTTTGAAATTATGCTTCAACGGAACTGGCATTCATGATTAGTGTAAACGGATGTCTCACAATGCAAGATTTTAACAGAAAGAGGTCTAAGTATTTAAGACTTTAACATGCTTTTGATTCAGGCTTGCGGAGATCGCAGAAGTATTTTGAGGGGTTCTCTTCAAAAACATTTCTGTAATCTCTTTGATTTTTTTACAAAATCATCTTCTTTGCTTCATTTTCAATCATATCCGTCACCCCTCTTGATTTTTTCCACTCTATCCTTTTTCGCTCTTAAAAAGAATGAAAAGCCTCACCATTTTCGCTTTTCAGTTGACCGCAAGTCACACGTGATTGTCGAGACTTACTCACCTGCCGATCTGGATGACAGGTGTAGTCTCACTCTTCACTAGTAGGGGTGATCAAAATCCGATCCGGACCGGAATGGACCGAACCGGAACGGACCGAAGGATTCCGGTCCGGTCTTCAGTCCATTCGTTTTTGGGATTCCGGTTCCGGTCTGGTCCAAACCCGAAAAATTCCAGTCCGGACCGGTTTGGTAATTTTTTAATAAAAAAATTATTTTTATTAAAATACTGAAATATATCTTATTTAATACATAAACAAAATTATTTTTAATTCACATTTTTATTAAAATTTAATTAATTTTTATGATTCCGGTCCAAACCGGTCTGGTCCGGTCCAAACCCGGAATTTTCCGGTCTGGTCCAGACCGATTCAAATCCGGTCTGGTCTTCGGTCATTACCTTTTCTCGATTCCGCTTCCGGTCCAAACCGGTTCCGGTCCGGTGATCACCCCTATTCACCAGTGCAAAATTACATAAATGTTTTGCCCTTCGGTAGTTCGAAAACGATTTTCGCCTATCACTTATAATTTTCGTTATTCAGTAGCGCGAAAATAACTGATGTAAACAAAAAAAATCCCAAATTAGCGTGATTAACACGTAAATCAAAATGATTAATTCTAAAGATTTGAAAAAGATAAAATTATTAATAAAATACTAAGCGTAAACAAAAAGAAACGTCAATCAAGCAAAAGAATCAATAGAAATAATTATTTCCAAAAATGAGAGAGGAAAAAATATTACTAAAATATTCAATATACAGAAATAAAAAGGAAGTAGAAGCGTCAATCAAAACTAAGATCTTCTGTTAAAGATTTTCGCATTCATAAAAAGCAAAACAATCAAGATATTTGTGTATTCTGAAAAGCGAAAACGGCTGCAAATCCTTTTTCTCAAGTTCAAATCAGGGTGTTGCTTGATCAACCCAAGACTCAAAATTCCTTATTATATTCTGCCAATATATAATATAACACATTGAATTTTTTCCCCTCAGACAAAAGAATTGTTGATACTTGCTTGATTCCAAGTACATGTCGCTTCATCAAAACTCAAAAAATTAAAATTTCCGAGTCTAACCAATACAATGGAATGTCGACTGGATCTTCTCGATCTTAAGTCAAATTGAACGTTCATCTGAAAAGCGAAATCCTTTTCGCTTTATCATAGAGCGCAAACACTGTTGATTTTCGCACAAGCAAAGGGCACAACTCCAAATATCATTCAGATCAGCAGGCGGCTCAACCTTCTCATCCATGTGCCAATTGTGTTCTTCGGAAGGACAAAAATCTATGGCATTTTCGCTCTATGTTAGAGCGAAAATGATAGTTTTGAAGAGAAAAAAATTGAAGAGAGTGGTGGATTTGATTGAAAAGAGCAAAAGAATGTGGTTTTACCAAAAAATCATCCTTCTCCAATTCAATGAATATGATGTTTTATTTGAATTTTAAGTCTCAAATTTTGATATTGTATAGTTGGTCATGGATTAATGATGTTTTTGAAAAATGTCATATTGGAAGAACGTGTTGTACCAACTGATATATAAGTCACTTATGAGTCTCAAGATATTAGCAGGTAGAGTCTATTGCTCTAAAGCATTGTGCTTTAACATCGTTTTAACATAGTGTGGTGTACCTCTTTTACTTTGTAACAGGTTCTGTCTTGCTATGTATACTTCACCTTTTCTTTTAGGCTGTATTTGGTTTGAGGAAAGTTAAAAGGAGAGGAAAGTTAGAGAGAAAATGAATTCATCAAAAAATTCATCTTATTTTCTTCTTGTTGTGGAAAATTTTATAAAAAGTACTGAAACATTCTTTAATTTAAACAAATTTTACATTAATCTTATTTAATGCGTATTTAATATCAACAATTATCTTAAAATGTCAAACATTAATCATTTCATTTATATAATCAATAAAAAATTTATTCCTTACTTATAATTATGTACCAATTTTACTTTTTGTATAATTGTTTTAAAAAAAATATCAACCACTCACTCATTAAATATGAACGACCACTATTTTTAACATCATCCTAATATATTCAAATTAATTTTAACCCACATCTAATACAAAACAGAATAAGTTTGAATATATGTGGTCACGAGTGTTCTAAGATGGGTAGTTTGAATGCGTGGTACAAGAAGAGTTTGGTATTCGTGGATCACGTGTCTCATTTATGTTCTGTTTTTATATAAGTGATCCAAATCCTATGTCAGACAAAGCTCCCGTGGAAATCGAAGGGCCATGTCAACGACTCCTCGTCCTCGTGCTCATGTCGGACTCATTCCCGGCCCCGGGATGGGCCACCTTACCCCCTCCCTCCGCCTTGCCGCCGCCCTGTCCACACGCGGCTGTCGAGTCACACTCATCACTCCCCACCCAAACGTCTCCCTCGCTGAATCCAACCATCTCTCCGCCTTCCTCTCCTCCCATCCCACCATCGACCACCACCCCTACCACCTCCCGCCCTCATCACACCCCACCGTCGACGACCCTTTCTTCGAGCAGGTACACGCCATCAGGTGCTCTCTTCACCTCCTCCGCTCCATCCTCGACCGCATCTCTCTGACCGCTCTGGTCACTGACATTTTCTTCGCCGACAGTATCACTGGCATCCTATCCGACCTCGATCACACTCCCCAACTACGTCCTCTTCACTTCTTCCGCCAGATTCCTAGCTCTCGCATCTCGTCTCACTCTACTCATGGCCGAGTCAGTTCAAGGAGTCAAAACCGATGTGGAATTCCCTGGCGCTGATATCCCTCCTGTATCGGTATCCAGCGTGCCGCCGCAGTTTGGGAATCCCGAGCGCGAATTCCTCCCTGCTTTGCTGCTGGCAAACGCCAGAGCACTGCCCAAGTTGATGGAGTTCTGGTGAATACGTTTTCCGGGTTTGAAGCCACGGCTCTGGAGGCGTTGAACAACGGCAGGGTCGTGCGGAATCTCCCGCCGATTCTCCCGAGCGGAATGCTACCCCCAGTTCAAATGGATATCCAGGGCGGCGGCGGCGGAGACGAGGTGGTGGTCGGGTGGCTGGACGCGCAGCCTCCCGGCTCCGTCGTGCTGCTGAGCTTCGGGAGCAGAACCGCCATGTCCAGGGACCGAATTGCGGAAATAGCGGAGGCGCTCGAGCTCAGCAAGCAGAGATTCGTGTGGATTTTAAAAGGGAGCAAAGTGGACAGGGAAGACAAGGATGACGTCACCCAGTCCTCGGCCAGCCGTTCCTCGACAGGATCCGGGCGGGCGGGAGATCAGGGCTGGTGATGAGGGAGTGGGTGGACCAGGCGAAGATTCTTTCGCATCCGGCCATCGGTGGGTTTGTGAGCCACTGCGGGTGGAACTCTGTGACGGAGGCGGCGGCGAGGGGCGTGCCGGTGCTGGCGTGGCCGCTGAATGGGGATCAGAAGGTGAATGCGGAGGTGGTGGTGGAAGCTGGGGTGGGGACATGGGACAGGAACTGGGGGTGGGGCGGTGAGCGGCTGGTTGGCGGCGGCGAGATCGTGCGGAAGCTGATGGAGCTGATGGGAGATGCTGAGCTGAAGAGGAGGGCCGCGTCGGTGGGTGAAGAAACGAGAAGAGCCGTCGACGACGGTGGAAGTTTTGATCGACTGTTGAAGCTGATAGAAAACAAATCCAACAACTCAGATTTTGCGACAGGCGGATGAAATGAAAGTGAAACTACTAATAATAATGAGTGGTATCTGTACAATTAATAAAAAATCAAGACATGTTGAAAATAATAAAAATAAAATCAAATTAATGGTTAATTATCTGCCCTTTATTTTAATTTTTTAATATGGTACATGACAAATTTATTTTGATAATATTCACCGCCGTATGATAGACAGAGTGGATCTAAAATTCATTCTTGAATAATATCTCACCGTGAAGAAAAAAAGTGAGTAACTATTTATAATGGCATTTTCAATAACTTTTTTATTTCACATTAAGGTGTTATTTCCAACAAAGTGGTATATATTTACAATCATGGTTTTATTAAAAAAAATTGCATTTATGTGGAATCACAAATTTTAAGATTGATAACAATAAAAATTGAAGCATTCAAATGAAATGTCTTATCACATCACAAGAAATATTATGAGATGTCGTTGAAGAATGGTATATATCGAACACGATGATGCAACAATTGAAATTGCCTTGACAATCATACAAAAGGCGCACTTAAGGAAATGCACAAGAGAGATAAATAGACAATCTTACTAATTTTTCAAGATTTCAAGGAGTTGATGAATCAACTTTTCGAAAAATATACAGGGCAAGGACATTAAAAAAACCGTGGAAAATTTTATAAAAGTCTACATGAAGAGTTGCGAAAGTTTAGAAAGTTTGACTCCAATCACTTCAAGATGATTATAAAATCTTTAAAATCTTAAGCACCAAAAACATTGATATTTATAGCACATGTTCGCAAACCTTGATAATGAAATAAGAAGAAATGGAGAAACTATTGACGATGTGAAAGTAATGGAGAAGCAACTTTTGTGATACTTGTCACATAATAATTTAACTATTTTGTTGCGACAATCAAAGAAGCAAAAGACATACCTCAAATCACAATAGATGAGCTTTCCAATCACTTTAAACTCATGAATTACGAATGAAACAAGATAAAAAAAATGCAAGCTTAGAAAAAAAGACTATTTTTCAGAGGAACCATTTGTCTAGCAATAACCTGCGAGGATGAGGCAGCCATGGTGGTCGTAGAGCATTAGAAGTTTCATAATTTTGATTCGGGGGTGCGAATTCGTGTCTAAATATTATGTTGGAGCTACTAGTCTCTAGCCATTAATGGACACACGACATAGAGTTAGATAAAATCAAATCAGCTCTTGCGTGAGTTTGTTAATGAGATTTGAGTTTTGAGTGTAAAGCCGCAAATGTTATATTTTTTTCTTCTTTTTTTAATATATTTTTTTATTAACTTTGATGAATTACGAGATAGATTTGACAATATTAAGATGTTTTTGGTTGAATTAGGATTATAAATTGAAAATTAGGTTTGATTTGGGGGTATGAAATTAAAATTTGAACTACAATAGAAATATAAAAATTAGATATTTTTTTAGTATATTTGAAAATATTTTGAGTTGGATTTGGGGGGCGACGGATCCCACAGCCCCATAGTGGCTCCGTCTTTGTCCTAGAAATTCGTACCAAAGTGGATGTGGTGGTGGAGAACATACATCCTAAATCTATAAAAAATCTCAATCAATAGAAAACTATCAGCGATAATCATATAATTAAAAGAGAGACGGATTTTAACAATAAGACAATAACATTGAAATAAAATACTACAACTTTAACAAGTATGGGCATTATATATATGAGTCCAGATATGTTCCTAAGGATGTGTTTAGTTTAGGAAAAATTTGGAGGAAAGGAAAATTTGATGGAAAATTAGTAAAATTCATTGTTTGGTTTATATGAAAAATAGGAGAGAAAGAAAATTAGGTGGAAAATTTGATGGAAAATGCAATTCTTCTATGTAACAAATCAATCCAATCAAATTCAATGTCTCTCAAACAAATAATCAATTTTTAAACAAATTCAATGTATGAAGTAATGAAATGTTGATATTTTTGACATATTTTTCCATAAAACTTTCCATGATCATGGAAAATGAAATGAATTCCAAATAATTTTCTTTGACATTTTCCTAATGAAATCAAACAAGAAAAAAATTACATGGAATCTTCCAAGAATTTCATTTCCTTTCAATTTTCCCTTAAATTTTCCTTAAACCAACACAGCCTAAAAGAAAAACAAAAAATTATTTATTAGAAGCACTGAAGAAAAATTGACCAATTAATCTTTACTGAAAGATGAGGCAAATGAGTCAGACTCGAAAGGCTCCGCCCATGACACAAACACAAGCAATATCACATAGCTTTTTTTTTCCCTCGCCCAAGCCACCGGCTAGAACACAGGAAGGAGGAGGTTAAATCCTCACACAGCTCCAATCCCTTCGCTCAACATGCATCATTAAAGCTGCGGGGAATTTCGATTAGTTAAAAGAGAAGATAGTATATCACATATAAAATTTAACTAGTAGTTTCGAATGTAAAGAGTGGTTGTGTATTATTCAGAATGCCGATAGTATCCTAAGTACAGATTTAATAAATTACTTGTATACCATATTGCGGGGTTCCTGTGTCAAAGATTGACTCTAACTTGAGAATTTTAATCTTTGACTCATGATCTAACGAGCATAAATTGTCACTTTCGAGCTAACATAATCTTGACAGCTAATGACAATAAAAAAAGCATGTGAAAGAATGTCAAGATTGGAAACGATACTATCAACCGTGATAATTGAATCGAAGAGGGCGTCGACAACTTGAGTGTGGGAAGATGTCACGAGGTGACATTTTTACTAGATCATACATTTATAAACTGTCAATCATTTACTTATGTCGCCGAGAACGTGGACAAGTTGAGTGTGGGAGGGTGTCCTAGATTAGTCATGTGATAAGGTTTGAGGTATCTTCTTGGTCTCAATGACATTTTCATAATTATTGAGTATTGGACTTTGAGAGGTCGGGTGACGAATCAGATGATGGATTGTGAATCTAGATTTCAATACGAGTCTAACGATATGTTGATCACATAAATCGGGTAAGTGATTGCCCTTATTAAGGTAGTATATAAGGAGACATAATGGTAATGTTTGTTTAAGCTCCATTATTAGCTCTTTAGAGGGGGAGGAGTGATGTTGAGTTTGGTCACTCTCAGATCAGTACTCGGATGTGAAACCTAAGTGAGCCCAACTCATGTGAGACATGAAGGCGGATCTTCGAGAGTCAAGCGAGACTCGAAGATCTCCCCGTAAGATGTCAATTAATTTTATAGACGTCGTTCAAATGGCACGAGACTCCAACAACGCACAACGAGTTCTTAGTCGAGGCTAGATATCCGATGATCACTTAACTCCTTAGATACCGAGCATAAAGGACCACAAGATATTCTTGGATCATACAAGATTTCTCTTAATGTGATATGAGAATCAGAAGCGAATTTGGGAAGGGGCTCTAGTACTATAGCCGAGGATGAGGTTAGGTGAAATCTCGAGATGAATCTTATGGATAATCTGATATCTTAACCAAGTAATATGTTACTGTTTATACAGTTCCTCTCACAATTCACTCGATGATGCGTGGTTAAAGATAATCACATATTCCCTCAAGACTTGGATAATTCAAGAGACCCTGAGTTTTGGGAAGGCTGGCCCTGATCTGTGCAGATCTAGGCACCGCACGGTCTTATGTATCCCAAGGAGTGTACAAAGTATAAGAGATACGAGCTATTACTCTAGGACCGTAACACCCTACCCCATTACCCCACACCCGTGTGCGTCCACCTCAATGAAGCAGATGTCGTCGCTCCACTTGTTTTTTCTACTACACTAGCTCTTATATATGTCTTTTTATTTGGTACATGAACAACTATATATATTTTTTTATTTGGTATATGAACTTTAACCAACAGATCCCGACATAAAATTAATTAACTAGAAACTACACGAAACTAACTAAAAAGTTTTGCCTAAAATGAGTACCGCATTTGACTCAACAAAGCACTTTGTCAAACAAGCACAAAAACCCTAAATTACCTATATGCCACAATGCCAACCCTTAAATTTTCCAAAGATCCAAACAAAGGATGACATATAAAAGCACCAATACACATACAATCAGTTTATTCATCACTCACACTCACGAGATGTTACTGTTGAGTAGCACGACCATGCATTCAACTTATTACCAAACCAGATAGCCACGTACACAGTGATGGAGCTAGCTAGCTCCGATCATGTCCTCAAAACTCCAACCCAAATGGGGAGAATTGATCTTTCACTATTCGATCCAGCCGATCTATCATTCCCGATGATAAAAAATTCTTCGAATCTCCGACATTGCCACGCCTGAAAAAGATGCTATTTGGTACTCCATTGATTTTTCCATTCATACTTTTATTCACTTGTAAATTACTCAGGCGATCAAAGCTGCAAAGCTTCACCATCTCATCCACAACCCCTTTCGCATCCTCCTCTTCCGAAAACGGGCATCCCAAGAACTCCGCCATTTTTTTGAAATGATGGTGCGGCTGATCTTTGAGGTCTTCATATTTCAAGAACATTATGTTACCAGGCCTCTCCAAGCTCGCCTTCCAGTACTCCAATACGCGATCCCACAGTAAGCCCCGAACGCATTTATTCCGTTACAAAACATATCAAAAGCCTCTTCAATAGAAATAGTTTCTTCCTCTCCAACTACTTTCAACTTGTTGGTGAAGTTCCACTCCGAGGTGAAAGTGTCTTTAGGGTTTCTGCACAGGCACACCACCTTACAAAATGCAGCAGCTGGCAATTTACTTATGGGGAGGTGAGATGCAAAAAGTCTTGGAGGAGGCATGCTGCTGAGATCCGGCACAGGTTTACCGGCATAGAGATTTATTTCCAGGAGAGGGACCAAGTCGTGTGGACTGTTTGTAAGCAAGGGATTGTCTCCGGTTCCACCAGCTGATGATTTTCCACCCTGTAAAAACTTCGGTACATAAGTAAAAGTTTCACAGACCAGCTACAGCTAGACTGAGATTAAAATGTACCCGATTGACAATGGAGTATGCTATCGCCTTCAACCACGTCGTACCAGACTTAGGAATCGTAGCGAGGAGGATGTCGGTAGGATGGGGATGGAAGTGTTGCTGAGTCGATATGACGCCATGCAAAATCCGAGCATAGTACCAGCTCCCTTGATACTTGTACAAAGGAGCTGATGATCCCAACCAGCCCTTAGCTTTGGGTAGAGATCGCAGCAGCATCTCGCATTCTTCGCTCACTTCACTTTCATCACAAATCACTTGAGCTATCGGCCTGGCCCCAGACGATGCCGCCATCGCTACCTACAAATCACAAATCGTGTTTCACTCGTCTCTAACTATATATCCACAGGATCAACAACTCACTTAGTTTTTTCCTCGTACCACATCTCCTTTTTATAGAGCGATTATAGGATGGACTGTCTCACCATATCATCAATACAAAATCGCTCTTGAGAAATTAATTTTTTTTTTTTAAAAAATTAATGCTTTAACTTTTTGAACACGTCACATAACGATGTCCAATAATCCACCTAAGAATCACTCAAGAACTAAAATTTAATTTTGATATCGGAATAAACTGAATTATGAGAAATGTTTAGATAGATACGTCCATAATTTAATCACGAGACATGTAGAAAATGTTTGTTTGATCACAAGAATACTTATGTATTTGATTTAATATCAATAATGAAAATCTCTATCTAAAAATCTTTCATTAAGTTATAGAATGATTTAAATTAATAATAAATAAATGGTGTGTGCACCCAGTTCAATATCGAGATTAAAAATTGAGACAAAATGGAAAAGAAAACTAGTGCAAAGATGACTAAAGATTGGATCTGTTAATCAGGAGCCGATCGAGACGCCAATGCCATTTTTTTGAGTGAAGAATCTTTTATGTATGTAGTTAGTGACATGTGGCTCAGGTTTACGGCAAACGTGGGAAAATGTTAGATCCAAATTCCAAAACAGAGCGAGGATGTTGACAATTGCATGATGCATGCACTCTAAAATCCAAACCTAAATTTGATGCGTTACAGTTACAATAGAATGCTTGTGACATGTGGTTCAAGTAAATTACAAACGTGGCAAAATTTTAGATCCAAAACACAGCGAGGATATGATGTTGGCAAATGCATGCATGCACTCTAAAATATTAAGGCTGTGTTTGGTTTAGGGAAAATTTAGAGAAAAGGAAAGTTTGAAGGAAAATGAGAAGGAAAGGAAATCCTTGAAGGATTCCATTTAATTTTACTCTTGTTTGGTTTCCTATAGAAAATGTTGAGGAAAATAGTAAGGAATCCATTTTCTTTAAAATTTTCCACTATCATGAAATGTTTCATGGAAAATGTCAAGGAAAATAGAAGGGGCAGTGAAGAGCGAGCGTCGATAAGGGGATTAGGTTAAAATTGGCCTTTAACTTAATTCCCCCCACACCAAAATTTTTTTCTCCTAATTTTCTATTTGAACCAAACACAAAATTTCTCAAATTTTCCACTAAATTTTCCTTTCCTCTGAATTTTCCCTAAACCAAACACAGCCTAAAAGTTATAACAAGCACACATGAAAGACACATTGGTCTGCCATTGTGATGTGTGGGCGTGTAATAAAGTTCCATCACGGTGGCTGATGAGGCTATTCACAGAGGACAATCCACAGAATAGAGATGGATGTATATTATCTTTTTGAGAGGTATGTCTTCTTGAATAATATATATACCCATAGGCTTAGGCTCCCTGATATTTTACTGTCGCCGGATAATCTAACTCTCAATACTGATATCAAGGTTCATGAGTGTGATCAAGTTGAATAATTTTGGATAAGGTTTGAAAGTAATTATTGTAAATGTTGTACTATAATGTTACAATAATAATAATAATCTTGCAATTCTAATAAGAAATGACTTTAGTTCATGATTAGAGAATAAATAATCCTCACAAATTCAAATAATGGAATCACAAATACTCAGTAGCAGTTCAAGGATTTTATATTCGGGGGTGCAAAAATTACATATGTAAATTTTGTAAACAGAATTACACAAGATCCTTGATTCGAAATACATTGGAACTCTCCGAAATGTTTGAGATTGGAAAATTCAATACAAAGTCCTAAAAATTAATCCATCGAGTTTTCATATTCTGAAAACGACGCAATACACTTTCATCATTAACTTGTAAAAATATGTCTTTTTTAATGAATGTGACCAAACTATCATTAATAATTGATCCCCATACTATTTCTTAATCTACTTTTCACAAAACTCATAGCTGAAAATACCCTTTCCACACTTGTTGTTGTCATTGAAAGAATCAATACTAGCTTCAGAAGCAGGTACACAATTGTATATGTCTTGTGCTTATTCGTTTCAACAAGCATGCAAGATAAACCACCAAAATCCTTTACGTACTGAAATCTGGCATCATTTCTCACATCAACTATATACATTTGAAGTTGAAACTCTAGTTCCAGGGGATCAAACTTGGTAAAATCATGGGGATAAAATTCAGCAAGTCTAAGAATCTTCTGCTTGTCAAAAGCAACAAAAGAGTTGGCGGGATTCAAAGAAGCCATGCAAATAAGTAATTCCATATTTACCTCATCAAACCGATTGTTAAGTTCTTGAATCTGTAAATCAATAACACTTCGAAACATCTCAACTCAAAATCGGTGTATGTTTTTTACTTTCTTAAAGAATCGCCTCGGTCTTCCATGAGGAACATAATAATCATTCATATCAAGCACTTTAATTTCATGGTTCTTGTAAAATGAAATCACCCTGTTAAAAAAGTTTTCCCAACCATCATTCCTCAAACTTTGTAGTTGCTCCTTCGTCAGTGAAACAGAGTCATGGCATTGATAATATCTTGATTTTTCTTCTGTAAAGCATTGCTCAACCGATCTATATACCCAAAAATATAGAGCATCAAATGTGCCATAAATACGAAATCAAATGATTCAAACAAATACAACACAAGTTGAGCTTTGACACGATCCTCCTTAATTATTGGATGCACTTTTTTCAATTGTAACAAGAACTTAGGTGATTGTAGGATATATACTTGTAACATTCAGAATGATCTTATAATGAGATCCCCAACGTGTATCACCTGGCCTCGATAAACTATGCTCTTGATTTAATCCTTTTCCACTTTCAATTTCACCCAAGTTTAAGGCTTCTGCGACCTTTTTGAGCTTGAATCATTCTAATCATCTCCTTACGCTTGCAAGACACTCCGATCACACTCAACAAACTACTAAGTTGCTCAAATAATCATGTACAATCACAATTAGCTTTCGCAACAACAACGAGGGTTAACTGCGGCTGATGAGCAAAACAGTGAATGTAATAAGCAAATGAAGTATCATTCATAATAAGTGTTTTCAGCAGATGGAGTATCATTTATAATAAGTGTTTTCAGCAGATGGAGTATCATTCATAATAAGTGTTTTCAGTTGATGTTTTTCACATTTCATATTACTTGCTCCATCATAACCTTGTCCCCAAATTTTGGACATGTCCAACGAATGCTCCATAAGTAAAGATTGTATGGCACTCTTAAGAAACTAACTAAAAAGTTTTGCCTAAAATGAGTACCACATTTGACTCAACAAAGCACTTTGTAAAACAAGCACAAAGACCCTAAATTACCTATATGCCATAATGCCAACCCTTAAATTTTCCAAAGATCCAAACAAGGATGAAATATAAAAGCACAAATACACATACAATCAGTTTATTCATCACTCACACTCACGAGATATTACTGTTGAGTAGCACGACCATGCATTCAACTTATTACCAAACCAGATAATTAACCACGTACACAGTGATGGAGCTAGCTAGCTCCGATCATGTCCTCAAAACTCTAATCCAAACGGGGAGAATTGATCTTTCACTATTCGATCCAGCCGATCTATCATTCCCGATGATAAAAAATTCTTCGAATCTCCGACGTTGCCACGCCTGAAAAAGATGCTATTTGGTACTCCATTGATTTTTCCATTCATACTTTGATTCACTTGTAAATTACTCAGGTGATCAAAGCTGCAGAGCTTCACCATCTCATCCACAACCCCTTTCGCCTCCTCCTCTTTTGAAAACGGGTATCCCAAGAACTCCGCCATTTTTTTGAAATGATGGTGCGGCTGATTTTTGAGGTCTTCATATTTCAAGAACATTATGTTACCAGGCCTCTCCGAGCTCGCCTTCCAGTACTCCAATACATGATCCCAATAAGGGCCGAAGGCACTTATTCCGTTACAAAACATATCAAAAGCCTCTTCAATAGAAATAGCTTCCTCTCCAACTGCTCTCAACTTGTTGGTGAAGTTCCAGTCCGAGGTGAAAGTGTCCCTAGGGTTTCGGCTTAAGTACACTACCTTACAACATGCATATTGGGCTGACATTTTGCTCACGGGGAGGTGAGTTGCGAAAAGTCTTGGAGGAGGCATGCGGCTGAGATCCGGTACACCTTTACAGGCATAGAGATTTATTTCCAAGAATGGGACCATGTTATGTGGATTGTTTGTTAGCAATGGATTGATGTCTCCTGTTCCATCTGCATTTCTACCCTGCAAAAACATCAGTACATGTGTGAGACTCGACAGTTTTCTTGGCCAGCTACAAACAGACACGCATTTTCAATATTTTTTTTATGTAAATTTATTAATAATGAGAACCAAAAGTCTTGGCTCCATGCCTACATGATCTGCTCAAAAGAGTTATAAAAGCACTCATTATTCAAAAAGATTCTAGGCGGTCACCCAAAAGGCCCCTAGCACTGGCTGAGACAGATTTTTGTTTTCGGACAGACAAAATTACATAATTAAAAATTTGGATTGAATTTGAAGGAGCAAAATTAAATATTTCGTTCAAATTATACATGTAAATTTATTTTTTAAATATATACTCCCTCTGTCCTCTTTTACATGTCACTTAACCGAATTTTTTTGTCCACTTTTACTTGTCACTTAACAATTTCCAATGCGTATTTAATGTCAACAACTATCTTGAAATGTCAAACATTAATCACTTCATTATCATATTCAATAAAAAATACATTCCCCACCAGTAATCATCTACCAATTTTACTTTTTGCACGAATTTTTTTATAAAAACATCAACCACCCATTTATTAAATTCGTTCAACTGTTAGCATTAACTTCACCTTAATCTACTCAAATTAACCTTAAACGACATGTAATAGAGGACGGAGGGAGTAATTTTTTTTATCCTAGGTAGAAGAATTTTATGTGGGATTTCCTCTGCCCCGATGGATCCGCCTATGGCCCCAAGGCTCGAGACAGGCACTGACCTGACCTGCACGTGGCTCTAGACCTGCCGAAGCAACAGATCTGACGCGGCACGGGATTCGGCGCACGCAGTCTGCTGACAAGGACAGGGCAGACTCAGACGCACGAGGCGCTGGACCTGCACGCCAGACGAGGGTGAAGCGATAGAGCACTGTGACAGGCACGAGGGAGCGACTCGGGTGTAGGAGGAGCCGGGATCTGACCGGAACGGAGAGACTCCGACTGGGAACGTCGGGACTTGGCGACTTCGACAAACTCCACCGTGCTCTGCAACCAGCTACTCTAGGCGTCTTTGACCAACGCAGCTTCGAACTAGCGGCAACAACCCGTGGCGGGACGACCCCCGACGGCTCCAGAAACTGACCCGATGCTTGGGACTTTGACGACGGAGCAGGGGTAGACGACGACGGAGCAGGGGGCGCGACGACGGGGCTCCCGGGGTTTAGAGCCGTGAGGCCTAAGGCAGGTTTGGCCGTGAGGCCTAAGGTGAGGAGACGACCGGACTTTCACTGCAGGGATCGAGCCGAACCTTTCGAGCGGGAGGCAGCATCGAGGCGCGCGGACAGCAAAGACCACCGTGGATTGGGATTCAGGCTTTCATGGCCGGGTTGACTGGCAGGCGAGGGCTCTCGTCGGACGATAGACTTGGCGGGGGATCACAACGGTGAGGTCGGGACTGTTAAACTGGTGGGGTCGGAATCGATGGACTAGCAGGGTAGTGGGTGTGCGGGGAGGAGAGTCGGCCCCCACCCTCCTCCTCAACCTCCGGTGAGATTTAAGAGAGAAGCCGGAGAGTTTTTTAAAAGTTATATAATATTACCCATAGTTATCAGAACCGGACCGGAGGTCGAATCGGTCAGGGCTCCAGTTTCTGGTTTTCCGATTGAACCGGTGGTTCAAACCGGTTCGATCGGTGGTTCATTTAAATGTAATTATTATTAAATATCAGATTTAATCTACTACTTATTCTAAAAATCATAAAATATCTTGATGGTCCAGTGGTTAGAGCTTTCGCATGGAAGTCCAAAGGGCTGGGTTAGCTCAAGCATTTTAATAAAATGAATTTTTGCCTATTACTGATATGCAATTAAACCTTAATTAAGTCATCAATTACACTAAACCGGTTCAACCGGACCGATCCGGTTCACCGATTTTGTAAAAAACCGGCCCGTTTATCCGGTTTTTTCCGGTTCAATGTGCACCCCGGTATTAATTTCAAATCGGACCGGTACCAGGTCCGGTTTCCGATCCAACCGGTCGAACCGGCCGGTCCGGTCCGGTTCTGATAACTATGATATTACCATCCCACGCATTTTCAAGACTAAATAATAAATCTGTTAACAAATTTCAGTCAATCTCACCATAAAAAACAAAAAATTGAAAATTTAATGAATTTTCACCAATGATGCTCAACACCATCACTACTACTATAGATTTTGATTTTTATAATGCTTTTATTTACCACGCTTTAATATTTTACCATGCTTACTATGAAAAGTGTGGTAATAGATTCTTACTGAAACGGTGACCGTTCTGGGGATGGTATTACCACGCTTATTAGATAAAAGTGTGGTAATAGGTTCTCGCTAAAACAACATACATTTTGACCAGAGCCTATTACCACGCTATTTTCTAAAAAGCATTTTAAAATGTTTAAATTAAAACATTTGTCATTTCATAACGAACTATTACAACGCTTATATCTAAAAGCGTGGTAAATGATTTAACCTATTATCAGATATAAGTGTATGTGACACCTATTACCACGCTTTCTATAAAATATGAATATTTAATTTGTATGTGACACCTATTACCACCCTTATTATTTAGAAGGATGGTAATAGGTCACCTATTACAATCCTTGTTATTTAGAAGATAGGTAATAGGTTGTTATTTAGAAGAGTGGTAATAGGTGGACCTATTACCACGCTTGGTGAACCTATTACCATCTTTCTAAGTAACAAGGGTGGTAATAGGTTGTTATTTAGGTGAATCTATTACCACCATTTTAAGTAACAAGGGTGCAGGTAACAGGTGAAACTTTGACATCTTTTACCACCCTTACAGAAAAAACTTAGTAATAATTAATTACATAAATATTATAAAGAAAGTGTATTAATTAATGTCATCTATTACCACACATCAATAAATGAAGCGTTGTAATAGGATATTTATTTTTTTATTTATTAATTTAACTATCAATTACCACATTTCATATTAAGAAGCGTGGTAAAAGGTGAAACGTGGTAAATTGATTTTTTTATTAATATTTACTTCACCTGTCAAACTTCTCCTATCTCTCTTCCACCCGTCAAACTTCTTCATCCTCACCCACGTAAACTCTCTTCTTCATATATCTTTTCCCCTCATCTCTCATTGCCAAAATAAAAAAATACCACCGCATTTGGATGTTTCAAGCCGCCAAGACCACCGTGGAGGAGTATGCTCTAATCGCAAAACCATGAACGACCACCAAGACAACCTCTTCTCTCAGATAGAGCAATAACATTATAAGCCATCTCACCAGATCCGCATCTTTTGCTGTGCAACGCCACAAAATTAATAGATTCAAGATGCGAAGAGTTCAGATCTGAGATGAATTCAATCTTCTTGAGGGCATCTTTTATCAGTAGCTTCAAGTCATGGAAGCGTGTGGATAAGCTGAGTGAAAAAGTGACTTATTGAGTTCAGATCTGAGACGAATTCTATAATGGGTGCTGCTGGCTTCTCATCAGTCTCCTTGGTCATGTGGATAACTAATAGCTGCTTCCATGCCGATCGAGATCATTGTACTTGGACATGCTTGTTTTATTTCTTTTATAGTAAAACGATGAATCTATTTTTTTTCCTGATTTTTTATTGTTGCATTATCATATATTATTCCAGTAAATAAAGAATGTATTGTTTTATAAAATTTTAGTGACTCCTCACTCTGGATCAAGATAGTGTTTTGTTAATTACAAAAAGTGAAATGGGATTTTACGATACATGATGATTGAAATAAAAAAAAATCTATTACCACACTTTTTTTTCCAAAGCGTGGTAATAGATGATCATCTATTACAACCCTTCACGGTGCGCAAGCGTGGTATTATGTTTGGATATTTTACAATGCTTTTAAGCGTGGTAATGGATCTACGATCTATTACCACGCTCTGTACTTTACCAATTACGACACTCGTTTTCACCACGCTTGACAAACGTAGTAAAATCCCTAAAATAAGCATGGTATTAAACTTAAACCTGTAGTAGTGCATGACTTTCGGATTCTAATATTATTAATAAATGAGCAAGGTTAATTATATAAACAAAATTTGGTGTATATCAAATTTGTATCTCCTCTTCTATTTATTATATAAACGTGAGATGTTTGAATAATTTCCCCTGCATAAAATTTACTTTAACAAGTGGAGTCTTTTTCTCTTGTAACTTATTGAAGAAAGGTCTAGTAAATGCAAGGAAAAAATTGTTATTATAAGGAAATTAAAGTAATTTTTAATAAAATATTCATCAGTAAAACTTTAATGTAGATTAGTCGGATCCACACTCAAAACCAATTGACATTGAGTGGGGGAGCCCAACCATATATGAGGATCAATCTTGAGCTCAACTTGGGCGATGTGGGATAGTACCACTATGCCCAACACTCCCCCTCACTTGCGAGAACCTTTATTAACCTCGACAAGTGGGACCTCGTGCGGATCTAGTTAACTGTCATGGGCATGTTGTAAGAGTGCGACCAAAACCCGCTCTGATACCATGTAGATTAGTCGGATCCACACTCAAAACCAATTGGCGATGAGTTGGGGGGCCCAACCATATATGAGTATCACTTAAGAGCTTCCAATGGGCGATGTGAGATAATAGCACTATATATGCTCAACACTCCCCTCACTTGCGAGGACTTTTGTTAACCTCGACAAGTGGGACCTCGTGCGGATCTAGTTAACCGTCACGGGCATGTTGTAAGAGTGCGGCCAAAATCCGCTCTGATACTATGTAGATTAGTCGCATTCACACTCAAAACCAATTGACAATGAGTGGGGGAACCCAACTACATATGAGGATCAATCTTGAGCTCAACTTGAGCGATGTGGAATAATATAATTATGCTCAACAAATTATACACTTGTATTTATCTATGAGTTGTGCTATTCAGCCTGATCCCATACTTACCCTTGTAAATTATACCCTTATATATCAATCAGTCTTTTTCAATAGGTTTTCTTTCCAATAATTATTGCACACAAAAATAAATTTTGAACCCAAAATTTTTCAAAGTATACATATAGGTTGGTGACATGTAAAATAAGAATGATTATATACAAAACATGATGATTTTCTTTAGGAGAGAAATTAAAAAATATGTCATTTTTTCCTCACAGCAAATTGTTTGGCTTGAGATAAAAATCCATCCTTCACTCCTCACCATATGAAGTGAAAAAAGAAAAAGGAAAATAGAATAATATATATACCCGATTGACAATGGAGTATCCAATCGCCTTCAACCACGTCGTGCCTGACTTAGGGATCGTAGCGAGGATGATGTCGGTATGTTGAGATTGGAAGTGCTTTTGACTTGATATGACTCCTTGCAAAGTCGCAGAATAATACCAGTTTCCTTCATACTTATACAAAGGAGGAGATCCTACCCAGCCTTGAGCTTTGGGTAGAGATTGCAGCAGCTTCTCGCATTCTTCTCTCAATTCGCTTTTATCACAGGGCACTTGCGCCAGCCGCGTGGCTTCAGAGGCTGTGGCCATAGCTTACTACTCCGAGGAGGGATGGAGCTGACCGCGTGTCTCACTTCAATTTTTTCCCGAACCTCTTCTTCTTTTATATAAGTGAGAATTGATGCTTAATTTTGATATCTATATATGAGTATTCTAATAATTTGTATATATAAATAAAAATTAAATACTACAGGACAAAACAAAATACTAGAGGAGAATATATTGATCAATAAAATTGTGGTTCACGTCATGATTTTCTTTCAAATAGCACGTTTAAGAACAGCATGCATCTTTCTTTTTATATATTAATAATACCATGTGTCTAATTTAGGGTTAATGAATTCTCATAGCTCCCATACAGCCTGCTCGCAATAAGGTAAGATCTCCAGAGATTTCGCATCTCACAAACCCCAAATATGACCATGTGCGAACTCAGCCAATTGGGATATGATCGATCTACACTCTTGTTAAAAAAATTGAAGTTCTATCTTATGGGATTGAAGTCTCACGTACACTTCTGCAATCAGTTTGTAACCTGCTGTTTTATGCCCTAATAAATGATCGATGGTAAACAAAGTAGATTTACTCCAGGCGATCTTAAATCCAAACTTTTATTTCATGTACGTTTTTTTGTAATTTGCATTATTGTTTTTAATTTTTTGTGACACTATTTAAATATTTTTGCAATTTTGTTTTCAAATTTTTTTGAATAATTTTACTCTACAATACGGTGATCTATCGACCCCTGCTATTTTCAAAAAATTTAAATTTTGTGTTATTTTATTATCATGCACTCGTTTTCAAATTCCAGCCGTTCCATATTGGCTTATTTGGTTTAGGATTTGAATTCGGGTAACACCATTTGCCTTTAAAAATCACAAATTCATAAATGGGGATCCTCTAAGGCTGGAGACAGGCTGCAAATTAAGCAAATGGAGTGATTAAAATAACTTAATAACTTACTGATAACATATGAATTGTTCGACCATAAGAAAAAAATTCATGAATCATGAGCCTGATATTTAAATCAAATTTGTACAAGCTTGCAAGGGAAATAATTATATAATAATATGGATTGGTTGAGTATTACTAAGATATAAAATCTTGGGACATTTGCTTCCCTGTTCATATAGGTTTTGAATTATTATGCACTCACATCAATACAGTTACTCACATTAATACTATTCTCAGAATCTGCATAAAATCAGCAATTGAGAGAACTGGACCATAAAGAAGTTGGTGGTTCTTAAAGATGTGGGGATGTGATGTCTTTCCTTTTTTTTTTTTTTTTCAGTTTATCCTTTCTTTGAGTTTTTATATCTAATTTACCATCTCTTTTCTTTATTTTTGATTTTACCTTATTTGAACAAAATCGCAATTGTGAACTGCGGTCTCTCTAAAAAAAACTGCAGTTTCAAATCGGTAATTTTATTACCGCGATGAAGTTATTTTGATGTTATTTTAATAAAAATTCTGTAGTTCATGAAGTTTTATTTTTCTAATGTTTAATATTGTTTTTTGACAATATATCTTGAATAATAATATTTTTTATGTGTGTTCATCAGAATCTTCTCTCTGTAATATTTTCTGCATTTCTTCGGAATATTATCTCGATCATACACATATAATTTAAAATTTATGCAATGATTTAGATAGAGTGCACAATAATGAGGTAATTTCTCACACATATATTTAAATGATTGAATTGTTTTAATAAATTCATTATTATGAATTTCTAACAAGTTGTCTTTTTTTCAAAAAACTAAAAAATAAAACCTTCAACTGCAATAAATAATAAACATCTTCGTGTTGTATAAAAAATCTAATCTATGTCATAACTATATAGCCGACTCAGACATTGAAGGTGAAGGCTATTATAGAATATAAAACTATATACTCCTCGGACACATTAACAAATTACACTACATGATTGTATAATTGAAGTTTTGTTTGATTTATAGAAAATAAGATAAAAAAGAAAAATGTGACGGAAAATTAGATGAAATAAAAGAAGAAAAGTGTTCAGTTAAATTAAGGGCTGTTTTTGTTCTTTCTTTATAGTTTGTAACTTCCAAGCATATATGAGAAAAATAAAATAGAATAACATGAAATTTATTTATTTTATCTCATTTTCCTAGCTGTGTTTGAACCAACCAGTCTTAAATTATTTTGAATTTGTAATCTTGTACTATTATATATTGAAGTATATGTATCCAGTTGGATCAGCTAACTCATGCAATAATTTAGGGCTGTCAAATGGGCCGGGTCTGACCCGGACCCACCCATACCCACTAATTTAAATTTAGGATATGCCCGTACGGGTCCAATACCCAACTGGGTCTTACCCATTTGGTTTTATTATATTTTGGGTCTTCGTCCGGGTCTTCAACAGGGTCTATCGTGCGCGCCTCAGGTCGATTCATCGATTCAGTCGTGTGTGTGTTTTCGTTCTCAGTCGCTCGATTTTCCGTCGTTGTGTTCGCTTCCTTCAGCTGTTCAACATTGCTGCCACCGATTCAATTCTCGGCCGCCGCACAATTCGTTTTCTTCGGCACTCGACGATTCGATTCAATTCCCCGGCCGCCGCACAGTTAGGTTGTAAGTCTTTCATTATGTTTGGATTTTGCTTTGGTGTACTCTGGATTTTAGGGGTTTCTGGATTTGGGTATGAATATGATGGAATTGATTTTGGAATTTCTTTGAAACTATCTGTACTGAAATCTGAATCTATGAAAGAGTGGGTATCTGGCAAAAGTTGATAGTGCATCCCGTAGGATAGTGCATTTGCAAAAGTTAATCTATTGAATGTGGCAGCCCCACTACCCTTATCATGCGGGAGATATATATGCTTCACCATGACTCAGTTTTATCTTTCCAGAAATGTTTGGAAAGACAATTGAAATATATATAACTTCTCTGATATGCTTCACCATGGCTGAGTTTTATCATATGCTTCACCATGACTTTATATAAAGACAATTGAAAAGTGAATTCAATTCCCGACCGCCGCACAGTTAGGTTGTAATTCAATCTTCCCATCTGATTGATCACAAATCCTACTCAATTCAAAAATCTTAGAGAGCTTGACAAGTAGTGACATGCTCACTGCCTATGTTAGACTAATATAGGGTGGAACTTAACAAAGGATCTGAGAAGAAAAGAGGATCTAGCAGGAAAACTAGGGTGACACTCGACGGCTGAGAATTGGGTTACTGAAATCTAGTTTCATAATCCTATGATTGATGCTGATTTAAATTGCTATAAATTGTGGATTCTAGTCGCTACTGCAGGAAGATGAATTACTTAGTGTTACTATGTGGACTTGCTAGAATAAATTAAGATACTCAACTTATCATGCTTAGTGCATCAGGAGCATTGCATACTTGATACTCTCATATACTTTTCTATAAAGTTTTCATCCACTAGTTGTGACAATTGGAATCATTTTGACTATATTTATAAGCTGGTAGCAGCTCTAGTCTAAGTTTTATAAGCTGCCCAGTGCCCAGCTCTAGTCTAAGTTTTCTATATTTTTTGTCAAACTTTCTTTCGGTGATGAGTCATTCTCTTTTAATTCCACCTTTGAGATCCTTCTTGTAATACTTACAATTTTGTATTCACATTTACAACATTGTTATTTCTTATTGAATTCAAGTCATCTCCAATGCCTAGTCTAGGTTTGACATTTTTTTAAGTTTTTGAAATTATTTAATTTTCATTTATTTAAATTATATTTTTTTAAGAAGTTTATTTAGTCATATTAATTTTTATTTTTAAATTAATTTTATTTTTAAATTTTTTAACAAATTCAATTTTTTATTATTCTTTTCATTATGTAAATAAGCTTGTAAAAACGGATTTGAGTCTAATGGGTCTAAAATTGGGTTTTGGGTTTGAGTCTATATGAATGGATTTATAGATAGCGGGTTCGGGTTCGGGTCTGGGTCCAAATAAAACGGGTCTGGATCTGGGTCTTTATTAAAAAGTCTGGGTCTATCCAGCCTACAATAATTCTCTTCCTAGAATTGGATCTATTTATTGCTCAGGGACCCCTCACTGGGTCTCACAAAAATACCTTCTCCAAGGATTTTTTGTAACTCCTTGAACAACTACGAGAGAGAAATCTCGCGCTTCCACAAACCTATCAGTTGCTCAATCAGCCTTGATCAGCACTCTCTCCTTCCCTCTCAGATGGACCCAGAAACCATTTCTGAAGACGGGCTGATGCTTGTTTTACCTGCGAAAATCCGACATAACATCCTTAGGCATAAAACAAGATGACGTTACATATTTTGATCAGGCTATTCAGCGTAGGCTGGCTTACTTGATCGTCCCAGTCGGTCTTCCACACAATGTAGCCAAGCACAAGTAGCTGAGTCGCGACTCCGCATATCATTCCGATCCAAATACCCTGAACAATTTTCACACGTAATTTAAGGTCAAGGGTTAGATCAAGCAAGGTGACAGCGTACAGGCAGTCTTAGTCGGAAACTTGCCACACCTTTACGTCCAGATGGGCCACATATGCGAGCAAAACACCGAATGGAATGCCAACGACATAGTAGCTAACGATGTTTATGTACGCAACCTTGCCTTGCCATCCTGCTCCGATGGCCACACCTGAAATATATATTCAGCAATTTCAGTGTACATTATATTACTTATCAGGATCCACAGAGTACACTTGTTATACAATGGATGTTTAAGATGAAAACACTCGTGAACAAATTCATTATAGTTGACTGATGATTGATTATATTTTTTAGCCAGATTTAATAACAAATAGTGAGGTATCTAATTTTGAAATATGACAAGTAAACTATTATTTTACACTTTTGAAGTAGTGATAAATACACATGAAAAATTTAAGTGACAAATGAGAGAAAGTAAATTTTGAATGAGTGACAATTTAAAAGAGAACAAGAGAAATAAGTATATGAAAATAATGCATGCCTGATAGCACTGGTTGAATGCTGTTGAGCAAGATGGAAACTGCGAGGAATAAAGAGAGGCTCGACACAGCTTTCACCACTGCCTCATCTTTCGTAAACAGATAGCCGATATCATCACCAAAGACAAGGCCGAGTATGGAGAAAAACAGTCCAATGGAAGTTGCAGTGGTGACCCCAACCTTGACGGAGAACTTGGCAGCTTTCGGGTCCTTTCTTCCTAGTTCATTCGATACCCGAACGCTAATACCAAAGATTTAAATCGGGCACCAGTTCAGATTTAATATCTGGTTATGTTATGAAGATTTATAATTCTAAAATTTTAAAATATGATAGAATTTATGTCCAGTTGAACTAGTTAAAAATTTCATCGGTCTGCATACCTAGCAGCAGCGAGGAAGCCCATGCTTACCATGTAAACCAACCCTATGACATTGAGGCTGCATTATATTTGATTTTGAGTTAGTCGCTGTCATTGAGTTTAAAATCACTTCAGCATATATATGTAACTTAAGCATTTACCAGACTGAGAATGCCGAGATTGAAGTCTCGGCGTCTTTCATGTATCCTGCAAACAGCAACAAAACCGACGTGTACCATAACTCCAAGCTGCAAATGAATAGAAACCATTAGTTTTCACGACGTAAAAATTGAGCTGAACTGAATGAAACTGAGAACTTGCCATAGCATGACACCGGAAGAAACCGATAGCTTTATCACAGGCCAAAGGTCAGTGAACGCCGCTGAGCTAAAACCGGTCCAAGTCCCGGGACACCAGCCACCGAAAACATACACAAGCTCTCCCACAACTACGATCCAGTTAGACAAAACGAAGGCTGCCATAGCTCCCTGAACGCCTAAACTGAGTCCGGACATGAAGAGCCAAGTCATCGGGACCTGGATCACGAACGAGAACAACGATAGCCACCCAACCACACTGTTCTTCATCTGCGCTTGCAGGTACCTTTGTATGGTGGTGACCATCGCATTCTGATACATAATGGCGATGAACCATGCTGAAATCGTCCCAACTTTTTCCGCTATGGCTGCATCCTGGCCTATGAGTTTCAAGATTGGCCCCAGGTAGATGAAGAAAGGCAGTAACACTGTTGCGGTGCCTAAATTGATGATCAAGGACCGTTGAAGGTATATCCCTAGCATATGATACTGCTTTGCTCCGAATGCCTGCCCACATAGAGTTTCCGTTGCACTCGACATCCCAAGCTGTATGAATACTTTCCGCCAGTTAGTAGCAAAAAAAAGAAACCATATAAATGGTAAAATTGAGATTGTGATACCGACGCAGTACCAGAATTCCATTCCCAAAGCGAGCACCGATAGTCTGCACAAGAGCGAATGCAGCAAGATCAAGCGCACTGATATGGCCGATAAAGGCTTGTGCCATCACTATGGATCCAAACATGGTGACCCTAGACACAATACCAGGAAATGCCACTCTCCATATTTTCTTGGATTCTTCCCAAATCTTTCGTCCGAAACTCTCTTCTGGCACTAGCAGGCTCTCCTCCATTCCCCACCCGCACAGCCGGATTAAAAGTAGATCGATCTGAGTGACATTTCAGCCTATTTCATTAATGAATTATTCTCCTATAGCAATCAACTTCAGCCTAAGCCTGAGAATTGTTATTCAAAGATTTCATTGAGAAGGGTTCCAGGTTCTAATGATGAACAGTTGACTTAACATGAGTCATAGCTAAAATACAAACAGGAGGTATCTGAGTTTCAGTAGAAGCTGCTGATAACTGGAAATCCAGTTCAAGATTCGGGCTTGGGTGGATTAGGCTGGATGGATGTGATAACCAGACATATTCCTCTGCAGGACTGAAACGCATAATGTTTCTTGGCATCTTCTTAATAGAAAATCATTCAACAGATTCACATCTGATAAACGGCATCTATCACAGAGTAACAAATAAGGACGGAATACATACCAAACCTACAAACTGCTCACAGTCTGGTGTTGGACCTTCTGAGTTGATCTCAAACCTCCAGGAAGCAGATCTTAGGCACATCCGTCCATTTTTGAACACATCATTTCACCTTCCTCACAGCCTACCTGCAACTATATTAATAGATACAAGACAAAACTGCATTAAGTTACACAGTAAAATTTTGATTATGAAATAGAAGACAAAATTTTGAATATAAATAGAAATACCGAATCACTTAAATGCAATTAACTTTAGTCAAGGCCTAAGTAGTTGTTTTGTAAATCAATGAGCAGTTGGGTTCCTTATTTTAATAATTAGTAACTAAGAGTTGACTAAACATTAATGGGTCATCTGGTTTATCACTTTCAAAATATAATCTACTCCGTCCGTCCGTTTAAAATTATTTTGAGTAGATTAAGATGAAATCAATGGTAGTAGTCAAACAAATTTAATGAGTTGGTGGTTGATGTTTTGTTTTAAAAAATTCGTGCATAAAGTAAAATTGATAGATTATTACTGGTGATAAATGATTTTTATTAATTATGATAAAGAAGTGATTAATATTTGACGTTTTAAGTTAGTTGTTGATATTAAATACGCATTGAAAATTATTAAGTGACAAATAAAAATTGATAAAAAAATTCGATTAAGCGACATGTAAAAGAAGACACAGAGAGTAGTATTTTCTGACTGCAGTTATGTTTGGTTGTTGGGACATTTGTAATGCATGTAAGTTTATGTGTAAATAATTTATCTATTTATTTGATATGTTCTTATTGTGTGTGTATATTATGTCTATCTTGATAGATGCATATAGATTTGTTTTAATCCCATTTCATTTATTTTGTTTTAATTCTATTATACTTTTTAGTTCAATTTTTATTAAAATTATATTTGTTAATTGCGATTTAAATATAATGATAAAATTGCGATTCACATCCTGATTTTTCTTTTACAATAGCGCGTTTAAGAACACTGCATCTTCCTTTTTATATATTTTCATGATGCATATTCCTTTCAATACTTATAGCACCATGTGTCTAATTTAGGGTTAATGAATTCTCATAGCTCCCATACAGCCTGCTCGCAATAAAGTAAGATCTCCATAGATTTCGCATCTCATCAAACCCAAACATGACCATGTGCGAACTCAGCCAATGGGTGGGATATGAGTTAAAGTTTTATCTTATGGGATTGAAGTCGCACGTACACTTCTGCAATTAGTTTGTGACCTGTTTTATGCCCTAAGAGTGTGTTTCGTTCAAATGGAGAATTAGGAGAAAGGTTTCAAACTCTTTAATTTTATTTTAATTTTTCTTCTAATTTTTCATGCAACTTTCTTTTCCATAAATTTTTCCTAAACCAAACAAAAAAATCCTTCTAACTTTTCTTCAAATTTCTATTTCCATCGAATTTTCCCTAAAACAAACACAACCTAAATGATCGATAGTGAAAAAAACAAATTTACTTCTGGCGTTCTTAAATCCAATACTTTTATTTCATATAAGTTTTTGTAATTTGCATTATTTTTTTTGAAGGTTTTGAGACACTATTTAAATATTTTTGCAATTTTATTTTCAAAAATTTTACTCTATAAGACGGTTATCTATCATCCCCTGCAATTTTCAAAAAATTTAAATTTTGTGTTATTTTATTATCATGCACTCGTTAAAAAGTTTCAACCGTTCCATGTTGGCTTATTTGGTTAAGGGTTTGAATTCTGGTAACACCATTTGCCTTTAAAAATCACAAATCCATAAATGTGGATCCTGGAAGGCCGCCGGAGACAGGCTGCAAAGCAAATGGAGTAAAATAACTTACTGATAATGTTTGACCATAAGAAAAATAATTCATGAATCATGAGCCTGATGTTTAATCAAATGTGTACAAGCCTGCAAGGGAAATAGTTATATAATTCAAATGTTTAAATCATGGGACATGTGTGCTTCTCTGTTCATATGGGTTTTGAATTATTATGCACTCACATCAATAGACTTACTCACATTAATACTATTCTCAGAATCTGCATAAAATCAGCAATAATTGAGAGAAGAAGAGAGAATTGGACCATAAAGAAGTTGGTGGTTCTTAAAGATTTGAGGATGTGATGTCTATCCAATTACCTAATAAATTGTTAGGGCATCCGTATTAATAAATTTAAAAAGTAGGTTTGTGTCATGTATGATTTATATTAATCCAGAATCACAATCTCCATAAATCTTCTTTTTATAACTTTCACTTACATTGAATAAACCTTCCATACAACTCTGCACATGAGCCCACGTGTCATATTCATTTTTTATACATTTTCATATCAAACTAATTACTAATATTTTAAATATTTTATTATGTTATTATGATTTATTTTTACTACTTTAATTATTTATTTAGAGAAGAAAGATATAAAACATCATAAATAATTTTTCATTAAATAACAATAATAATATATTAAACTATAACAGTTATTTTCTAACGTAAACTATAACGGCTATAAAATATTTAAATATTTAAATATAATAATATACGGCGTTTATAATTTTAAAATGTCGTATAAGCACATCCCAATTCATATAAAAAACCCTAATTACATATACGACATTTATAAGTTTAAAACGCCGTAAAAAGTGATCGTCAATTATATATACGACGTTTTTAACGTCAAAACGCCGCATAAAGTCTACACATTAGACGGCGTTTTCTGATTAAAAACGCCGTATATGTTTCATGGAGCGCTCTATGCAGATGAAGCGGTATCATGTCAGAAAAGGATAAACCGTCTTCCACATTGAAGGTTCATGTCAGGTAAAGTTCATCCTCTGACATAAACCTAGTCCACAAACCTTCGTTGGAGATGCCCAATATAAACAACAAAATCAAACTGTTGTATGGTATACAAACTTCAGCTAGAGGATTTATTGAATGTCTCGTCTTGAATCGGTAAAACTCCCGGGATAATTCGATGAACTATCAGAAGTGAGCTTCATTTGACCATCTGACTCTCCCTGTTGGACCGCGTGCTATTTTAGAAGAAAATAATATGGATCAATAAATTGCGTATTGATTATTGAGACCTGGATTTGCTCTTTGCGGACTTGTTTGATCAGTTGAGTTGGACAAAATATGTTTCTAAGCTGATTTTGGATCTGAATACTACTGGTGTAAAATTATGAGGGAGTGAGTAAGAAACAATTTGCCCGGTGTCATATTTCACCTTCTAGTTTCTGGTAATGCTCTTTAGACTAACTAATAATGCTCCTACTAATTTTGTACTCTGATGAATAGAATATTTCATGACTAACTTCATGTATTTATTGTTTATCTAGATGATAATGCTGTTTACAAGAGGACATAAGAAGTTGAAATGGTACTTTATAGAAGTTGAAGGGGAACCAACTTCACGTAAACTGAGAGAAATATTCATTTTTAAGCACATGCATGTTGGCTTCAAAATAGAGGAGAAAAAAATTCATATGGGCTAGAAGAAAGTTTATGTTATCACACTGACAAGCGTCCCACAAACAGTCACAAATTTTTGGTATTCAGAGATGATGGCCACTGAGGACTTTCTTTTAAAAATGAAAAAAATGCTCTAGGGAGATGGCTTTGAGGCCATCTTTTTGGAAAGTTGAAAGCCCTAGTGGTGAAAGATCTTTGTTGGTCGATCTTGTCATGTAAGATGTGACCACTACATCTAAAGTATTCTTGGATGCTTCATATGTCGCCCTCGAATGAGTTGGTGCTAGAGGAAGGCCACCCAATAAAGTCGAGAGCTGCATGCGGAAAGACAATTAAAGTCTACTAGTCATATATTGCTTTCTTCAGAGACCTGCTCGGGTCCTTGGCTGAGAAGGATTGATGTCCCGCTCGAATGCTGGCTAGTTATTAATCAAGAGAAAGATAACCTCATCAACAGGACTTCGAACCATCTCCTAGCTCAGTAGGCTTTGTTATGTCTTGGTTTAAGGCTTTCTGTTGCCTCCTATCTTCCTGTTTCTTGTTTAGATGCCCAGTTAAGGGTGTCGTGTCTTGTCCCCATTTCTTTTTTCTAATAAATTGATTCTATCGTCAAAAACAAAAGAAGTCATATATTGCTTTCAGATTTAATAAAACGTGTCAATATATGAATTCATCAATTATTGCTCATGAGAGTGTTGTAAAATGCATTCTTTGTTTCCTGAAATCTTCTATTAGTTATTTATACGATCACTTAGTACACAATTTCAAATAGTTTTTACAGTGATTTAATTTGATTGGTTGTTATGATGATCATTGCTCTAATAGGGTATTTATTATATACCTAAATCAGAAATGGGTTACTTTCATTTGTGCTCTATAAGGTAAACACAGTTGCATGCTTTCGACCGAGTCAAAGCATAAAATCTTAGCCATTGCTGCCGTAGAATGTCAATGACTTATCTCCTAATTGAGTGAACTTGGTGCTTCCTCTTCGTTTGATTCTATTCACTGTTGTGATGATATTAGAATCGTTTATTTATCTTCAAATACTTTATTCCATGCTCTAATGAAACACATTGAGATTTACTATTATTTTGGACGAGATATAACATAGAAAAAAGAAAAGTAAATCTTAATTTACACCGGATCAACTTGGAGATTCTCACAAATCCTTTAATTGTTCCTGATTTTGAATTTATTCAGTATAAGCTTCAAACATCTCGCCATTCAGCTTGTGGGAGGGTATCAAATCGGATTCAATCCAATTCAATAATTAAGACATTATCTAAGGCTCGCTAGGCGCTGTTTGATACTGAGCAAATAATATTGCCAATCTTGGCCTGGAGATTCTTTCAGCGAAGGAGTAGAGAAGACCCCCTTGGGCTATGGTGTCTTGATGCGTATGGAGTGACAGTAAGGTTGTGTTTGGTTTGAGGAAAATTTGCTGGAAAGGAGAATTTGATGGAAAATTAGTAAAATTTACTGTTTGGTTTAGATGGAAAATAAAAGGGAAAGAAATGGAAAATGTGATTCTACATATATTAAACAAGTTCAATGTATCTTAAACAAAGAACCATTTTTTGAACAAATTCAATGTATTTCATCAAATTCAATGTATGAAATGATGAAATGTTGATTTTTTTTACCTATTTTACATAAAACTTTCTATGATTATGAAAAATGAAATGGATTCCTAATAATTTTTCTTGACATTTTCTTGATGAAATCAAATAAAGAAAAATTAGATGAAAACCTTCAAGGGTTCCATTTCCTTTCAAATTTTCCTCAAACTTTCATTTCCACCCAATTTTCCTTAAACCATACACAGCCTAAATGTTGCTAAGAAGAGCTTCAGGCAGCTAATTTTAGATGCCGTAAAATTATCTAATCTCATCATGGCGGAGCTTAATGGAATCCCTGGCACTCTGTGAGCGATATATATGGAGAGTACTGGCTCAAGAGAATCACCGAATAGGAATCGGAGGTAGGATCTGAGACAGTCCGTCTCTGGAGCGCGACGCCTTTCAACAGATTTTGACACTTCATATAGTCATTCCAAGCCATTGTAACCTAGTAGCGCAATCCATGCTGGACTCCGGCAGCATGATCATCGACATAGCATTTTGGAGTAGAAGCTGCGATCTCCCTTATGAGACGTTCATGCTCATGATACAGGACAATTTCTTGAGGCGTTTGTAGTGCTTAGGAGCCTTGGCTTTTCCTTTGTACTGTTAGATTAAAGGTCTTAGTGGCCTAGTCTCTTGTAGGCTCTTTGACCCTTTCTTCTGCAATAGACTTCCTCCTCTGTGTTCGAGGTGTTATTCCATAAATTTGATAAGAGTTACTCTAGAAAAAGTTACACTATATAAATATGAAATGAATTATTCTAGTGTATATAAAAGACTAGTTGTAATACTTTGTCAATCAACATACAATATCATTATACTCTCTTCTACTTTATTCAATCCATCTCAATTAAATGCGAAAGAAATTACTCTTTAGCAATATGAAAATAGTTAATTATAGAATCCAAAAGAAATATGAAATTAGTATATATAAATGAATAGTTGCAATACTTTGTCAAACAATGCACAATATCATTTTACTCTCATCTGATTATATAATTTAATGAAACTGTTGTCACATTAAAAATATAAACTCAAAACAGCAAAGAAAAAATCATAGTTATCAGAATCGGACTGGAGACCGAACCGGCCAGGGTTCAAGTTTCTAATTTTCCTGTTGAACCGGCGGTTCGGACCGGTTCGACCGATGATCTTATTAAATGTAAAATTTGTGTCATAGACTTATTATTTCAGAAAGGGAAAATAACTAAAAGGGGCCCTAAACTACGACTGTTTACCCAATTGCGGTGCGAACTATCATGATTTTAATAAAGGATGCGTTGAAAAAAATTGGACTAATTTTGGATGATGCTTAATATCAGCATGTTTGATTTCTTAAATATAATTGATCTTATTAAATGTGTTGAGAATTATGAATGTTTGAAGATGAAAAGACGTTGTTTTCTTTATGTGCACAGAACGATATTATTTACTTTGATAACTTAACTATATAATTTTCGCACAGAAATTTAGTTCTTATAATAATATTAGTTTATGAATATAATGGTAAATTTTATTATAAATCAGTCAATTTTTTTTCGTCGCACCTTTTTAGGAAATCGTAGTAATTCGAAATAGTGGTGATAGTTCAGAGCCTCTTTTGAATTTTATCCTTTTCAGAACTAACATATGCAAACAAATAAAAGGAGATACCGCGGTGGTAGAAGCTTTGTCCAAAGGTGTTTAGCACCAGGTTCAAGCTTTTTTATTTGCATTTTGTTGTTATTAATTAAGTTAACTAATTAAGATTGATTACGATCAATTAGTATGATAAACCGGTTCACAACTAAACCGAATGATTTAAGTGATTTTTTCCTTAATCGACTGGTTCAATCCGGTTTTCTTCTCCAACTCTGATTGCAACTTGGTAAGTGTAAGTAAATTGGATCAAAACCAGATCTAATTTTTGATCGAACCAGCCAATCCGATTCGGTTTTAATAACTATGGAAAAAACAAAAAACATACAACATCAACCGTGAATAGTCGCCAAATTCAGTGCGCTTAGCATTTTTCAAAATTTAATGTATGCAATCCACTGCAAAGTAAAAGTGATGAACTTTATCAAGATAAAAAAAAAACTACGACAGAAGGTGAATCCACTAAAAACACAAGAGACAATGCTAGGATCCCTGATTATTTATTGCAGTTTTATTCTTTGACATTAGGGTAACCGTCACTGTACCAGGGCTTGCTTACATTATCAACCCATAAGGAGAAAATTTCTCATACGTAACCTTATCCAACTTATCAATCATCTCACTCGTGAAATAATTAGCAGAATCTCCAGCCTGACCGCGCCTGAAAAAAGCGTTGTTCGCTTCGCCAAATTTGCCTGTCCCGGTTTTATTCACCTCCAGGTTACTTAGATGGTCGAAGCTACATAGCTTCACAAGCTCCTCAACGATCCCTTCGCCCTTCTCCTCTTCAGAAATCGGACAACCCAAGAACTCAGCCATTTTCTTAAAATACTCATCTGGATGTGCTCTGACCTCCTCGTATCTCAGAAACATCACTTTATCCGGCTTCTTCAAACTTGCATTCCAATACCCTACAACATGGTCCCAAAAGGGTCCACAGAGAGACTCCCCGTTACAAAACATATTTAGAGTTTCTTCAATGGGGGTGGCTTCTGCTCCAGCCTGGGTCCTCAACTTGTTGGTGAAGTGCCAAAATGAGACGAAAGTGTCCCTAGGGTTACGGCAGAGATAAATGATTTTGCAATGTGATTCTTGAACAGATTTTGGCAATGATATCACTGGCGAATGACTCGAAAAAAGCCTTGGAAGTGGCATGTTGGTGAAGTCTGGCATGCTCCCATAATACTGGAGCTCTATGAATGGAACAATCCCATGCGGATTCTCTGTAAGCAACGGATGGTTTTTGGAACCGGGCGGATGACAAACCTGCACACAGTTTCAATCAAAGTAACCTAGATATGTAATAAGTAGCTCCGCTGCTTCAAGGATTTTATTGTTTTTAAAATGAGAGAAAACAGGTTGTTCAATAACATATATATTTTCTCATTAACTTTTTGAGAATAAAATATAGATGAAATGGTGAGATGCAACTCGCCAAACAAACGCTTATTATTGTTACATAATTTAGCTCAGTTCAGTTAATAATCTTCAAGACTTTGTTCACTAAATCCGGAGAATGCAGAAAAAAGTATTTGGAAGGAAATTAAAAGAATAGATTGAAAATTGAAATAAACATAAATATTGAGTCTATGATATGCATTTTGAAAAATAAAGAGTAAAAAAATGGTGAAAATACTAAAACAATCATGATGATAAAAATCAAATCTATAGAAACTTAAAGAATATGAATGATATAATAGTCTTGTGAATCTCTCATTTTCCTCACAAATCCATCAAAATCAGATAAAAAAATTAATATTTACTATCCAAAATCCTTCCAATTCTCACCTTAAAAAATCTCATAATAGGAAAAAATGCACATATAAATATTGGTAGTTTAGTTCTCTCATTTATGACTAATTATTTCAATTCGGAGTGTAAGGACAACTATTCAATCTGTAAAGTTCTCTCATAAACTCGACTGACTGGTACCCGATTGACGATCGAGAAGACAGCCGCTTTCAACCAAGTTGTGCCAGACTTGGGGGTGGTGACAAGGAGGACGTCGCCATCATTAGCTGAGAAATGTCTCTGGTAGGAAAGGAGGCCGTCCAAATGCCTATTGTTGTGCCAAAACCCTTCATACTTGTACAAATGGTGTCCAACCCAGCCCTTAGTTTTTGGCAAGTGTGGGAGTAACATCTTGCACTCCTCGCTCAGTTTTTCATCCCTCATGTACTCCGGAGCGCGAGCTTTCGCCTCCTCGGATGCTCCTTCACCGGCCTCACTCATACCCATGAGAGAATCTCACCCGAATCGTGGTATAATATGTTTTTGATGGGATGATATTGTAATTCAGTATGAAGGTGGTGTTCTTATATATAGTCCCAGGTAATATCATTATTGCGGTCCTTAATTTATTTTTTTATATGACATGATTAGGTCAATGATACATAGTATATACACACATGGTGGTGTCGGTTATCACTTATCAGAGTATTAACATCAACAACAGCTCTACTAGTGATAATAATTTTGCTGCATTTGGTGATACCTACGAGTGTTAAAATAAGGGGAACTATAGAAAGAAATTTCGAATTATCATTGTGATTATAATTACTAAGTATCATATTTGAATTTGTAAAAGTATGCAGAACCATAATATTTAGATTAAATTTTAAATTACATGTCACACCGGCCACTGCGCCCTAACTAAGCATTATCAAAGTAATCTTGATTTCAGCTGTCAGTATTTAATTTTACTATTGTTAAGTTATAACAATTTGAATTTACTAATGCAATTAGTATCTCTTTCAAATTTTAACTATAGATTCTCAAAGTTTACATATATTAGTATAATTGTCTTTTTTATAAAATATGATAAAATAATTGTTCGACCACAATACCAAAATAATGAGCCTTTTCAGTTAAAATTTATTTTAGCCGAACATTTTCTCAGAACTTTTTGATCAGTTTCCAACTATCTACCCGAATATTTTATGATAAATCAAAAATTCTCCGCAAAATGGCCGGGAGAAACCTAAGATCTCGATGATTGACTGAAATGTTGTATTGGTTTTCCGGCCTTATTTCGACAAACTTATCTAATGGTCGGAAATCAGTAAAAAATTAGCCGAAAACCTGTTGGGAAGAAATTCTAAATCGAGTAGAGAACCAATTCTTCACCCTCTTCCCGTGTTTCTACCCTCTCTCATTTTTTCTTTTTCTTTTTATTCCCGTGGCCGCTGCCATCCCTTCTTTCTACTCCCTCAAGACATCGCTTCCCCGCGCCCGTGCCCCCTCCCCTGCCTGTGCTGGCCCGTGCCGATCAATCCATTGCTCAAATCCACTCTCTCTGAAATATTATTATGAAGTTTAAAACCCTTTACATGACATATTGTGATTTATTCTTAAGATTTGAGGTTGAGGGATGGAGAGATTGAGGGGTGATGAGGTGCTGAGGGACTGAGGCCCTCCAAGCTCCAAGACTGAGCTGAGGCTCGCGAGGTCCCCTCCAGCCCCTCATGCTGAGGTTTTCGCTGAAGCCCCCTCCACTCCTTTCATCCTTTCATCCATGCACCCTGTGAAAGTAGTTTTTCAAGTTTTGGACTGTGGGCAGAAAATGTCGAGTTAATTTATAAATTAATAAAATTGTGATAAGTGGCTATCTTAATTTAGGATTGAATTTGCTATGTTTATTTTTAAATCTGGTCATATTTTACATATTTGATTATGAGTAACTAAGTCTTTATTTTTACGTCGATGTGTGTATATATATTTTTAGGTGTAAGTTTGAAGCTCATGAGAGTTTGATCACATAATCACATGGAATAACATAAGGACTTGAAAAAAGAGACTTTCAATTTTTCATAATTAAACACTTAAATATGAATAGATTTTAATCCGAGTCTCAAAACAAAATCGAACATTTACTTAGGGACACCATTAACACCATAATCTTTCTCTAAAGTTAAACTTCATATTTTCTCTCAGTGTTCTTGACATCAACGCGTGGAGATCCTACACCATTCAAATCCGAAATTATAATATTATTTTTTATTAATTTTTAATGTGGTCGAAAACTGATAACCGGAAAAGGTCACAATAAAAGTGACTAAAAAAGTCTCTAAAATGAGAAATTTGGCCCCAAACTGACTGCAAAAGGATCCGTAGAGATGCTAGATAAAACTAGTTGGAAAATGATCGATATATATCAAGTTCTGATTAATGTTTGTGAGTGATTGATGTTTTTTTAAAATAATTCGTGCAAAAAGTAAAATTGGTAGATTATTACTGGTGATGAATGATTATTTTATTGATTATGATACATAAGTGATTAATGTTTGACATTTTAAGATAGTTGTTGATCTTAAATACGCATTGAAAATTGTTAAGTGATAAGTAAAAATAGACAAAAAATCGATTAAGTGACATGTAAAAGAGGACAGAGGGAGTAGTGTTAAATGATAAGCGAAAGAGGTTAGGAAAATTACTAGAAAAATAGTTAAATTCTTGGGACGCCCATTTTATCGGCCGATGAATAAACTAAGCATATATTGGTATAGGCAAAATTTGAATAAAAGATAATTTAGAGGGAAAATAGGTTTTTTTAAGGATTTTATCTCATTTTAATTTTATATGATTAGAGACAGAAAAAAATATATGGAAAGTATTAAATCAATCTTAAGTTAGATCAAACTTTTTTCTAATTTTTTATCCTTCACTTTCTCTATATTAAATATAAAAATAAAACTTCTGTTTAATTTTTCTTCTTATTTTCCTTGACCTCTAATCTTAAAGGGGTTGTATATTGGATAATAAACTTATACGGTTAATAGTTTAATCTGTATAATGAATTCGAGCTATGAAGAAATTTGTGATTTGATTATTCGATGCAGATATAATTTGATAAAATTATCATCTGAGTATATATATAGAGGGTAGAGACCTATAATAATAAATTAGCTACATACATCGAAATTTGGTTTTCTCATATAGCTCCCGTAAAACTTACTTTCTCCGTCTTTATATATGTGATCTAAGTTAAATTTGAATAGATTAAGATGAAATTAATATTAATTATTGAATAACTTTAATAGATTAATATTTAATGTGTGTTATTAAGTTCATGCAAAATATAAAACTGAATTATTTACATTGGTGTAAAATAAGTTTTGTTATAAATTAGTAAAATAAAATATTGATTTTATAAGATGGTTGTAGTTATTAAGTATGTAATGAGACTGTTAAATAATAAATAAAAATGTACATATAGTTTTTATTATATGATAAATAAAAAATGACAGAGAAAACAATAATTAATTTGCCATATATTTCCATGTATTTGACATCTCACGAACCCCAAACATTATCAAATGACTGACGCGTCTCATTAAGAAATTAGACGACGAAGAAGGCTTTTATCTCATTTGTTTTTCTACTTATTGTATTTTATTTTATTTTTGGTGTTGGTTTTTATTCAATTTTAAATTTATTGAACACTGCAGTTTATAATTGATATTTTTATTGTCCAGTAAATTGCAATTCACAAATTCAGTTTTTTACTGTGACTTTATAAAAACAAATCATGATTTTTTTTAATATGGTTCCTTCTGTAAAAGGCAGTCATGAACTTCCATTTGCAACAAAGAAGATAGAAAAAAAATTAAATAAATAATAAACCTAAAAAGAACGTAAAAACAAAATCTGAAAATATATCCGGATTAGAAAAAATTCAAGGCTAGAGACAATCTACTAGGCTAATCGAGTAAAATAGCAATCAATGTTGAACGATCTCAGAGACATTTGAGCTCATTAAGGTTGTGTTTGGTTGGAGGAAAATTAGAGGAAAAGAAAAATTTGAGGGAAAATGAATTTCTCATAAAATTCATCTTATTTTCTCTTTGTTTGGTTTGAAGTGGAAAATTTTGTGGAAAGTAATAAAGTATTCTTTAAATTAAATAAATTTTCCTTTCTATTTTCCACCTAAATTTTCCTTTAGTTTTCCATCTCCAATTTTTTCTAAACCAAACAAATAATTCCTTCTCATTTTTTCCTCAATTTTTTTTTTCCTCAAATTTTTCCTAAACCAAACACAGCCTAAAGAAAACTTCTCTTTTAACAGTCAGCGTCAGCCAAGGCCTGAATAGCTATTTTAGAAATCATACTTCATTTCTAATAATGAAGAGTTGACTTAAAATTGAAGGCATCTTCATACATGAGTCTGAAAGTAGATATCAAAAAATCGATGAACCAAATCACAATCAAACCGACCAGTTCAGTTTGGTTTTATTTAATTTATTAATGAGGCGGTTACGATTTGGACCAGGGAGAAAACCAATCGGTTTGGTTTGGTTTTGATTTTTAAATTTAAATTAAACCGAACCGAACCATAATAATACCCCAATCTTTAATAATTATCCTACTGAGGCACAAATAATAAACACACTCTCTACGGAGGCCCAGTCCCAATAGGCTCATAAAATCTCCCTAAGATAACAAAACCCTAATCTTCCATCTTTGTAAGAAGGTCGCTGCTCCGCCTCTCCTTTCTCATCTCATCTGAGCAAACTTCACTTACACAGCAAGCTCGATGATGTTGAATCCAGTGATTCGAAGCCGGAGCATCACATCTATGAACATCAATTGCTTCACGGCCATCTGTGGAACTGTAGAGTGAGACCTCCCGGTGTCGTCGAAAAAAAGAATTCAAAGAGATGTCATCCGCTTGATGTTGCAGAAAAATGGTGACGGATCCTTCCAAGCCGTGAACAATGAACAATCCGTAGTAGAACAAATCTGAGCCGGCCGAGAAGGTACCAATATGCCCATCTCATCTTTTGTAACCCTGTAGCGGATGCCATCTCGTCCTTCGTACACCTATAACATCTCTAATTTTTCCTCAGCTTCTTACTGGCTGCATGTCTCCAATCCTCCTATAAAAATCTTCGAGTTGTTCACGGTCAGGCATGATCGTCTATGTCTTCGTTTCGAATGCTAGCTTCCTCAAAGACTACATATTGAACACTACTCGAACAAAAAATTGATAATGGAATCGAACCGAACTCGAAACCGAATGGAACGGTTTGATTCGGTTAAATTTCACGGTTCGGCTCGATTTGAATCAAATCAAAATGACATCGTCATGGAGAGCATATGCTCCTGGTGCACGCAAGAGTGAGGATAATTAGTACACAGTACCAACACAAAAATAAAAATATTATGAAACTTGATAATAATATTAATATCGAAATAAATAATACTCCCATCAAATTGTACATTAAAATATAATACATACTAAAGTAGTGTGTTTTACCCTCAACAGGAAACCGAGCTGAAAATTCTCCGGAGCTAAGGACAAGTGTTTATGAGTATATGACACGTCTCAATGTGGATTCGTGTTTTTGAGTTGAATTTAGGAAAAGAAAAAAAAAGAGATGAAAGGAAAAGAAGTAAAATAGGTTATTTCTGAATTTTTTTAAGAAGAAGTTTGGAGGGGATTTGAGAGGATTGGAACTTCCATTTCTTTTTCTCCTAATTTAGAGGGATTTGGAGAGAAAGGGAGGGGAAGAGAAATAAATAAATAAAAATGACAATTTCACCCTCATGTATCTCTCAATATATATATAAACACAAAGACAATTTAGTAATTATATTGTATTTTTCTCCGTCCCTTACAAATCCTCCCTAAACTCAGGAACAACTTATTTCTTTTCAACTTTGCTCTTTTTTCCTCTCTTTTCTTTTCTTCTTCTTTAAAATTCTTTTTCTTATTTTCTCTCACAGCTCAGGAATAAAGCCTTAAGGTCGGAAACAGGGTGCAAACTAGGAGTGTACGATGATTCAGTTCGGTTTGGTTTTGAAAACAATTCAAATAAAATCGTTGTAATCAGTTTGAAAATATTAAAACCAAACCAAACCGCAGTCGATCTTCATAAAATCAAACCAAATCAACTCATATGGTTCAATTATTTTTGATTTATTTCTTTCATAAAATTTATTTACCAATTTATTTATCAAATATGAGATTTTTGATATAAATAATAATATGAGGTACTAAATTATATTATATATTCAGATAATTTATATATGATCTAAAATATATTGAAATAGTTCAATTTGATTCAGTTTGGTCGGAAGAAAAATAAAAAACTAAATCTTTAGTCGTTAAATTTTTAAAAATTAAATCGTAACCGAATCACTTTAATTCAATTCATCAAAATGGCGATTTTTATTTTCACTCCTACGAATTGCAAACTAATGGATCAAAATGACCATAAGATAAATAATTCACTGATCATCATGTGCCTGATATTTAAATCAAATATGTGCAAAGCCTGCAAGGGGAATGATTATATAATGGCAAAATACTGAATGGTTGAGTAGTAATGAAATATAAAATCATGGGACGCGGGCTTCCCTACTCATATAGGGTTTGTATTATTATAGACACACATTAATTGTCAACGCAGAAATCAGAACTATAAATTTACAGGGGTAAAAAAATTAGATAGGAAAACATGTAGATAAAAAAAGTTATTTTTAATCTGTATTTTCATAATATTTCATAACTGTGACACTGCCACTAACTCACATGTTTAGCGCTAAGATTAGTGTCGGAATTAGAAGTTTTAAACTTAATTGTCGATACCTATGAGCAACTTCATTCATCTACAAACAATTTCCAAATACTCAAAAATAAGAAGGTATAATAAAGTGGGGAAATCGGCTACATCTATATTTAAGTCAAGTATATGAGTGGGTAAAAATTAATGCAGTTTTGCATGTTTTCTTAGGAATATTAGGGTTTCAGCCCTTCAGGGTTTAAAAGTCAGGATCTTAGAGTTTTTAGTATTTTAAATTTTTATGATTTTCAAGGTTTTTGATTTTTGGTCGTTAAGAAATAGAATTTTTCGAGATTATTTTGGTTTCAGGGATTAAAACATTAAAAAACCTGAACCCTTTAACACAAAAAACTTATAAAATCCTAAAATTCGGAAATCCAATTTTTTTTAAAAAAAAATCATTCTTTTGACCCATTCACACACTTAACTTATAGATCCAACAAATAAGTTGAGATCCAAAACTATTCAGTACTTTAATAGATGAAAGCGGCCCAATCGAGTTGCAACATGAACAGACTGTTAACATTAACCGGGAATCAATTCAATTTAATACAAAATTGCTAGTCTGCAACTGAGCCAATAAAACTGCATAAACACCTTGTCGCTAGTATCAACATAGAATTCTCAAACATACCCTCCTTGATCGAATCGGGTTTCTCTTGGCGGGTGACTGACTTTCCTCAGTACCCAAAAGAATTCTCAATGACAGTACTGCGTAAATTGGGTTAGGGCTATTTGACTTTTAATTAGTTGGGTTTGTAGTTGTGTTTGTAGTTTGATTGAAGTTGTATTTGCTCTCTAGATATGCATTTAATTTAGTAGCTGAGAGAGTATATATTAGTCAATGAGTATTGGTAGTTGCCTAGTTATTGGTTGTTGAGAAACAAGTCTAGAGTTTTTCCATGGGTAGTGTTAACAGGGGGCATCCAACTATATTCAAAAGAAGAGAAGTTCAGCCGTGCAAGAGGTCAAAGGGGAAGAAAATGTGGCCGAGGTCATGCATATGATTATAGAATTGAAGCAAGGTTGTTTTAAGCGCAAAATGACAACAGTGGTGGTGGTTTTAATGGTGGAGATCGAAAGAGATGGATTCAATAATAGATGAGATTGTGAAAACTCATGATCAATGTGGACAAGGAACATTATTCAACGCCATAACAGTTTAAATTTAGATCATGTTGCATCTAAATGATAAAAAAAGAGTTTAAGAGATGATAAATATTGTGGAAAATAAAGATGGAGAATAAAAAAATTTATTGCTAATGCACAAGGATAAAGATGAGTGGCAAAACAATAAGTAGTACTGCCCTTGACATCGACGTAAGCAATCATATGTATCGAGAAAAAAATTTGTATTTGGAGACGAATGATATGACTGACAGTACAGTCTCATTTGGAGATGAACCAAAGAATCCGGTAAGAGAAAGATAAAAATTCATATACATAAGCATAAAAGAATGATGATTATTAATTTTTCTCAAATGTCTACCATGCCCCCAACATGCATGTTCGTATTTTGAGCGTCGGTTAATCATTGGAGAAAGTGTATGACATCCACTCAAAAGAGAATAATAATTTCTATACGATGGTCAAAGCAAACTAATCATGAAGTGACTATGTTAAGAAATTGAATGTTCTTAAAAAAATATTCAAACTGATAACACAAATTGTCTCAACGCTTGCTTTGGACTACAATATTGGCATGTCTATTTTAGAGGTTTTGAACTATTATCGAAAAAGAAGATGGTGAAATATCTTCCACACATCAACAAATTTATCCGACCAATTAAATTGTGGGGTGTCTCTTTGAGAAAGATTTTTAAAAAGCTTTCAAAATAAGTCAAAGTCATGAAGCTATTGGAGCTCATCGACATGGACTCACATAACATGGGTATTCTTTTTGAAAGAGAAATCATAAGTAATATGTGATGATTCGTATAATGAACATTTGAGAATGCGCTGGAAAAAAAAGAATAGTTTTGAAATATGTGATAACTCCAAATCAAGTATAGTGAACATTTTCACCAAGTTAATTAAGCAAGACATATTTATGAAGCTACAAAAGCAAGCTCGTAGCTACAAATCAAGTTTAAGAGTGGATGTTGAAATTTAAACTTGACTTAGACTTTCTGAATTTTAATTAGTTTTACTTAGGTTCAAGTTTGGGTTAAAGTTGGGTTTGCTCCTTGCATTTATTTTAATAGTTGATTTTGGTAGTTGGGTGTCAACAAATAATTCCGGTGTTCTTTTCCATTTTTTCTAAAGCTTCTTGATGAGTAGTATATATGAAAGGTGTCCGTAACAAATAAAGTATCTTCGAAAGTGTAACTTCAAATTATCTCTTCAAACATAAAGCCCACAAATGGTGAAATCATGGTGCCAATTTCATACTCATGATTCTGCTTCTTCACGTCTAAAAATTTTGCATTTGATGATTTTAAGCAGTTAGCACAAGTATATATGAGTTCGCCTTCAGAAATGGTTCTGATTACTAAAGACTGATCAACTGTGTTAAAGCTTCTACTAGAGATGCACCCTGATTCCTGTGTTAAAGAAAGATATATAAGCCGTATTCATACGACAAAAACTAGTTTCTTCAGATGAAAAATTTCACGTACACAAACTTTTTTCCAAATATATATTCATCAAATGCATCTCACATATATTAAAGGAAGAACCATATATATCTGCAAGCGTTATTTGATTCATGGGATCATGAGTATCAAACAATAATGAGAGGATGAAATCAGTGAAACTGGGGGAAAGCAATCAGCGGTAAGGTCTTGTGTGCTGAGACATGTTATGGGTAAGGTGTTGATTGTGAGCCAAAATCTTGGGTGCAGATAAACCTACAAGATTTTCAAATATGTGCCCACAAGACAGCTCTCTCGTGTGGCCAAAACTTGATCCGGATCTTTGGCATGTCTGAAGATCTGGAGACCACAATGGGGTCCAAATCCACACATCAGTATCGGTTTAATTAATTAGGGTGATTATGGCAGTGTAACATCTTTCGCCCATATGATAACAAAAAGGAAGCCAAAAAATGAGAATTGGGGCGGCTGCACTCGGGTTCTTACTTTTTTCAACTTTTTTCGGTTTGATTGCACAAATTTTATCAAATCAAATTAAAGTATATATTATTTTATGTGTATAAATGTGTATTTTGATAATATTTATAATCATTTTTTAATAAAGTATCTTTCCTTTTAAAATTAAATAAGAAAGTTGCATGCTTAAGAAAACCGAACTGAATTGAACCAACAACATTTAATACGGTTCATTTCAATTTTTAACCTCGAGTGGCTTGGTTCAATTCAGTTTTTAACCTAGAGTTGTTCAGCTTAATTCAATTTTTTTTCACTTGGCTCGTGGTTGATTGTCATGAAATAGTGTTAAGAAACTCTTTTTTTTATTGCCATGAAATTATTCATATCATAAAAAATTCTTTTAATCTTATTTGATCATCATTAAAATACTGAAAAATATTCTGTGCATATATACCTTGAAATATATTCATATATTTTTTTTAAAAAAATCAAATTTTCTAATTATATCAACAAAAAAGTTATTCCTTTTGCCACATTATTTTTCTCAAACCAAATAAATCTGAAGTTTCCGAAATAGAAAAATATGGTCAAAATTAAAAGATACCTCCAAAATGGGAGATGAGGGACCAAATCTATAGTTCCAGAGGATTTTAGGTTAGGCTGTTATCAAGGACCATGGGACGTGGTGGCAGTAAATGCTGCCTTTTGGTGGGCACTCGGAGGATATGGGGCTGCGCCCAGGGAGCATCAGAATTGAACATGGCCTAGTTGATCATCAAGGTCATCCTCTTCCACAATCAAATCCTCAGTGTCAGTCTAGCTAGATATATTAAGGATTTGCAAACAGGTCCACTTTTATTTATTTATTTATTTTTGTGATCAAGGCGTACATTTCCACCAATTTGATAATGATGCATATATTTACTGCGGATCAGCTCATGTGCGTCTCCGGCATATCTAAGCGCATACAGGGTCATACACTCTCTCCACTTTGATAGTGGCGCTGATACTCGCTGCGGATCAGCTCAGACGCAACTATAGCGATTCTAAGCGCAAATGTGATATCACCAAGATATCAAACTCAGAACTTTGGAAGTGTTAGACATCACTCAAAACCGATAGACCAATACTTTTTAGTGCGAGATAATCTTTTAAAGGTCAAACTTTTTTCATTATATTTTAGCTAAATTGATTGTCATAGTTATTAAACTGGATCTGATGAGCTGGTTTGACCACTTAAATCATGAATCAATAATACTTTGGGTTCGATAAATGGATATCACATTGGATTTTTATCTATGAATCAGAATGAACTACTCTGAATCGATCGATTTTAATTTAAAATATTTTAACTTTAAGGGCAATGATATGAGGTGACAATTTATATGAAAAAATAAGATTATCTGACAAAAAAGGGATCATTTTGCTTTTAATTTTTTTCGGGGGTTTTAGAATTTTAGAAATAGAAAGGAGACTAAGTAAAAAATTATGTTCTCAAAATTTTTATGGAGGGATTCGGAGAGATTATAATCTCACTTTCATTTTCCTCCAATTTGAAAGGTTTCCGAGTGATTCAGACCATAAAAGACCATTTTACCCTTTTATTATACAACAACTAAAATTCTAACTTTTAATACTCAAGAATATTTCTCATAAACTTGGAAACAACCATTTTTATTTCTACCCTTAAATTCTCTCTTTTTCTTTCCTATCCTATATATCCTTTCAAATCCTTTCTCTCGCAATCTTTCCAAACTCGGAAGCAAAGCTTTCCAATCTTGTTAAATTTTCATTTAAATATAAATATTTAAAATAAATAATCAGATATATAGTTGAACAGACATATCTAGTTCTTTCAACAATATAAATTGAAAATTGGACTTTTGACTGATTTAATTTCTGATCTATTAATTGACTATACATTATTTGTCTGTCAGTACACACGTTGCACAGCCAAAAAAATTAAAATTTATAAAGCAATTTGTTGAAGAGAGAGTGAATTATAGTAGGGAAGGTTGTTAGGTAGAGAAAATGCTGAAGTAAACAAAAAAGAATAGGTGGAAGAGTTTAATCACAATTCAAAAAATTTATAATCAATGTTTGGTTTTAAGATAGTTGTATCAATCAAATATATTTTTTTTATTTTTATTTTTTTTTGCGTCAGGCTCACTGCGACCAGCTTATGTGAATCTTCAGCATATCCGTGCGCATGCGGTATCATCATAATTCGAACTCAACACTTTAAGATTATTAGACAACACTTTTAATCACTAGATCAACATTTTGTTGTTATTAAATATGCATTAAAATGGATGATTGATAAGTAAAAATGAACTAATAACTTTAATTTTGATTAAATAAAAAGTAGTAAATTAAAAGGAAGAGTATTTATCGTCCTTCTTACTAAGATATTGACATTGAAAGGAAGACTAGTCTTGTATTGCGACTTGTTCGTTATCATAATTGTCCTTTCATTTAAATGTGAAATTGAAATCGAGACACATTTCTTACAAGAGAATGATAATGAGTTTCATGGTGTCTTATTGGAGCTTGTCTGATGACGTGGCGTCTGATGAGGACGTCGTCCACGTAAGCTTGACCCTCCGCAACGACGAAAGGACTTTTCCAGACTGACAGTGGGTCCCCTCACGTGTGGGAGGCCACGTCATTGTCACATGTCCTCAGCTCATCGACTGCCACAGCACCTCACGTGCTTCCACTTGGTTTTCCGTGAATAGAAATAATATAATGAACCGGTAAAATGAAACGCAGCAGCTCCGGTCGGAACTATGAACCGGAGCTTCAACTTGGTTTGACTAAGGTTGACCGATGGGTCAAGTTGTCCACCACATGCGAATTTGATAACGAATTTTATCTGAAACACTCACCACTAGATTTGACACAAATGTTATTTTAAGATCGTTTTCTAAGATTACTTATATGCAACGTCTGTCAATGCTATTACAAACATATGATAATATAACGCCCAAACTTTATGAAAAAGTTTATGTTTTATTTGAAAGGTTCGTTTTAATATGGAGATCAATTTATGCTAGCGTCTCTTAAAGATCAAATTTTAAGTAGTATTTTATGATTAGAATCATTGATTAGAATTCTTTTAGTGAAATTATATTAAATTTTTACGACGGTTTAAATTTAAAATATGTGACATGACACAAATCAGTTTTGCAGGTTTAGTTAATAGAGATATTCTAAGACTGATTTCATTTTAAAAAATAAAAAAATGATAAAAAAGTGATATTCACGAATTTTATTTTTTATTATAAGAAAAATATTTTTCTTTTTAAGTTAATCAATTTTTTCCTAATTTTTTTTCTTTCAAACTTGTTCTATACCCCTAAAAAAACTCCATTAGCATTTCCTCGAACTTTCTACCATGTTTGGGTCAAACCAAGCTTTAGAAAATTTTGATGGCTATACAGATTCTTGATTTTCAAATAAGTATTTGACATTTTTGTGAAAATTCAAATTTCATTAAAATTACAATTCACATCAAACCAACAAAAAATAAATATCATTCCTCAAGGGTCAACACAGCACGAACGAATTCACATTTTGAACAATATAATTTCATAATTGTCCATAAATACATTATAGATATTAGATCTCACTAAAAAAAACAAATGAAAACGGCATAGTTTTTGCTCTAAAAATGACCCTTATAAATTATAATTATGTGTGTAATAATCCAAATACTGATATTATCCTAATAATAATCTTAATTTTAGATTCCGTACTAAAATAACTAATTAAAAATGATGCATTATTAATATACACCTTTTCTGCATTTTTATTTTTCACTTAATTAATCTTTAGATGTTTGTTTGTCAATTAATAATTTCAATACATTTAATACTGGCATCTATTTAAAAAATTAAAAAAAAAACTAATTATCTCATAATTATAATAAATAAATAATGGGTTCTACACCATTAATGCCGAATCTTGATAGATATAATTTTGAGGATTAGCGTGAAGAAACAAAACGCGACAGCAAATCAAACAATCAGCTCCACAAACTCGGGACAACAAACACGCCCAGGCAAAGCCTCCACCCTCCCGATCATGCCACGTGTCATTAACTACACCAAATAACACGCAGCGCAGCGCCACTCTTCCACCCCTCAGTCACCTAATCAATCAATAGGCTCAATCAGCCGGCGCACCCTAGCAGCCAAACCGAGCCTCGCGCCTTCTGGTGCTCCCCGCTACCCTGCGCCCCTCCTTCGTTTTCCCAGCCAGACAGTTTACCGCAGCACCCACAAGTGGAAACGTTTAAAAAACTTCTGGGGCAGAAAGGTGCGGTTTTTGGACGATTGCGTCTCGAGGGGTTTGGTGATTTTATTTATAGGCGGTTGTCTGTTTCGGATTCGTTCACACGGTGCTGCGAGGCGGGTTAGTGGGTTGTTGGGAGTGTTGGCTTTCAGTCTGTGTTCTCCAAGGTTGCGTTTTTTCTGGCCCGGGAGGGGAATCTTGAGAAGGGTTCGAGCTTGATTGGCGGATCCTGATGGGTATGTTCCAAGCTTTGATCTTTGTCTATCTCCTTTCTAGGGTTTATCTGTGCTGCTTTGATTTCTGGCTCTTGTGTGAAAGGTTTGATTTTCATGTGTTTGTAGATGCTGGAGTGAGTTATTCAAGGGATGTGGATGACGAGTATGAGAAGCTGGTCAGGAGAACACGCCCGCCGAGGTTTGATCTTGCTTCGATTTTTGTGTAACTCTGAGCTGATTTGGATGATGGGGTTGCTGATTCCTGCCTGGTTTCCTTTGCCGCAGGGTTGAGATTGACAACGAAAGCTGCAAGAACGCCACAGTCATAAGGGTAAAATTCTGAAATTTTTCATAATTTCCACTTGTTTCACTGCTAAAATTTAGAGTTGAATTGGCGAGTCTGACGGCGTGTTTCGGCCGTGGATGATCCAGGTGGACAGCGCTAACAAGCAAGGGATATTACTCGAGGTCGTGCAGGTGCTCACTGACCTCAACCTGATCATCACCAAGGCTTACATATCATCCGATGGCGGCTGGTTCATGGATGGTACGATGTTACGATGATACATATTTCTATTTTTGGCCGAAAGGGTGAAAATCGATAGTCTTGTAATAACTCGTGCTTTTTTTGCAGTGTTTCATGTCACGGATCAGGAGGGAAATAAGGTTTTGAACCAGGAGGTTCTTGATTATATCCAAAAGGTGAGCGGCTTGGTTCGAGTTTTTTCCGTCAGGAGTCATTTTCATTTTACTAAGCCTGGATATGAATTTGTGTCGAATTTGTTTTCAGATGCTTGGGCCGGATTCTTGCTTCTACTACACGATGAGAAGATCTGTCGGGGTGAAACCATCGATGGACCATACTGTGATCGAGCTCACCGGCTCTGACAGGCCAGGCTTGCTGTCCGAGGTCAGCGCCGTGCTGACCAATCTCCAGTGCAATGTGGTGAACGCTGAGGTCTGGACGCATAACTCGAGGGCAGCTGCCGTCATGATTGTGACGGATGAGGAAACCGGGTCTGCCATCACTGATCCGGAGACGCTGTCGAGGATCAAGAAGCGCCTGTCCCATGTTCTCAAGGGGAGCAATAAATCCCGGGAAGCGAAGACCGTCGTGTCGTATGCGGATACGCACACGGACAGGCGGCTTCACCAGATGATGTTCGACGACCGAGACTATGAGAGGAGTGATAACGGAGATTCGAACGAGACTCAGCGGCCGGATGTCAGCGTGGTGAATTGGTACGACAAGGATTACTCGGTCGTCACGATTCGGTGCAAGGATCGGCCGAAGCTTCTGTTTGACACGGTCTGCACATTGACGGATATGCAATACGTTGTCTTCCATGCCACCGTTAGTTCTGAAGGGTCCGAAGCCTATCAGGAGTACTACATCAGACATGTCGACGGCTCTCCTGTGAAATCTGAAGCCGAGCGAGAGCGGATAGTCCACTGCCTCGAAGCCGCCATAGAGCGGCGAGTATCCGAGGTGAGGACAGTTAGAAATTTACCGTTTCATCGTTCGTTTATCATTCACTAATTTATGCAGTCTTCTGTTCAGGGGCTGAAGCTGGAGCTGTGCACGAAGGACCGAATCGGGCTCCTCTCTGACGTGACTCGAATCTTCCGCGAGAACAGCCTCACCGTGACAAGAGCTGAAGTGACAACCACAGACGGCAAAGCGGTCAACACGTTCTACGTCCGCGACGCATCTGGCCATCCGGTAAACCCCAAGACCATCGATTCCATCCGCCAGGCCCTTGGCCAGACCATCCTCCGAGTAAAAGGCTGCCCCGAGGAACAGAAACCCGAATCCGAATCATCGGCCAGCTTCCTCTTCCGGTCCCTCGTCAACTTCGGCCTCGTCAGATCATATTCATAAAATCTCCAGCCAAATCCTCAGATCCAAATCTCAGTCAGAATTTTTTATGCTCCCCAATCCCAAATCCGTCGACACTTCACCAGCCAAAAAGGTATAAAGATCTTATTACACTGTAAGCGTAACTCTTTCCATTTCTTGAGTTCTTGTAATTCTGTCATGTTAAATCTCAGACCCAACTTCACGTTGGGCATGTCAGTAAAAACCCGAGACCTCGGGGACAGGACGTCTGGCTTTTTCCACGACCACCTTTGTGAATAGTTTAGCAGAACTTCCATTCTCGCTAATTCCCCCATTTTTTTTATCATTGTGGTCTTTGCTTGCGTTAGTCTTTCTTTAGATTATACTGCGTAACTTATTGCTACTTTATGGCGTCGCTCTCCTGCTGAGGCGCGATATGACGCCTGTTTCATGACGTTGTCATGACGCTTGGATCTCGTTCGATCTTAGCGTCTGAGGTTGGGGGGAATTGAAAACCTCGTAATTACCCATTGTTGAGGAAAACATCACAAGAGGTTTTTGAGTGGATATTCCACGAGTGGAGTCTGGCCTACCGGGAAAATAAGAGTTTTTTTTTTCTACTTCTTACTGGATTTGAAACTTCAGACATGGAACAAGACAGGCTGGCTGTTGGAGCTTTTTCTTGATTAGTGACTTTTCAATGTAGGTTGGTCAAAGACTTCTCCTTTTACTTTCCAAACCTACTTGGTGATTGGTCACTAGATTCGCATAGGAAAATGTCTCTGAAGTGAACTTTTTTTTAGAATGTTTTTCCCAATCAGTCCAGCAATATGCTGATAAGGTGGATGACATTTCAATGGAGCGTTCTCACGTGGCGGACATAATCCATTTAAAGACGACGGTCAGTAAAGGCTCCATTTGCAACGACACAGCAGGTGAATCCAATCTATAAAAAGTTGGATAAATTTTGTTTATAAAATAATAATTACATCTCTAAACTAGCATATCACAGATGATTTCTCTCTATGAACTAATTTGACATAGTCATTTGATAATGAAAGAGCTAATGACAATCAAATAGTTACAATTGAGCAAGGGAATATCACACTCGCACCAACTGAATAGTAATTTAGATGTCAGGTTTCGGAGACGCGACCGAACAAGTTTGATTAGACCTAATTGCACTACAACACTTCCTGACACTCAAAAATCAAAATGACACCTTTTGAAGCGATCTATAAACGACTACCCTCCTCCTTACTGGATAGTTTTTCCAAGGCTCGGGATCTCTTGAATTATCCGAGTTTTGAGGGGAATTAGTAACAATCGCATGTTACTCGGTTAAGATATCCACTTATTTATGAGATTCATCTCGGGTTTCAGTTAGTTCCATCTCGGCTAAAGTACAATCTCTTCCCAAGTCCTATCTGATTCTCATATCACATTAAGGAAAATCTAGTATGATCCAAGGATCGGGCGTCGCGGGGGTCTCGCCCCATTTGAACAACGTTCATAAGGTTGAAACCTTACAGAGACGTTCAAAGCTCGCAAGACTCTCGATATCACACATGAGTTGGGCTTATTTATGGTTTGCATCCAAATACTTACCCTCAGGGTGACCGAACTTACCGCCACTCCCCCTATAGAGCTAACAAAACTTTTCTCAATTCTCTAGAAAAAACATCACTACCGTCTGTCCTTACATAGTAACTCTTTAAGGAGAACCATTTATCTGATATATATGATTCACGTACAGTTTGACTCGTGTTGATGTCTAGTTTCATAATTCATCATCTGATTCGCTATCTGACTTCCTGAAAGTTCAAAGTTCAATAATTATAAAAATGCCACTGAAACCAAAAATACGTTCAAACCTTGTTACAAAACTGATCCGTAATACGCACACTAAACTGTTAAGTAATTCGATGTAGAAGATTGGAATTTGTCTTTACCTTATCAATAGACTTCCTTTCATCAGCATAGAACTCCAAAACTAGTTAAGAGATATTATGAACCACATCAGGCCAAGGAAAGAGCGGAACAATAGCCTAAGTTGAAGGTCCTCACAATGTACTTCATGTAGAAAAACAGTGAACATAATGATAACACCCATATATACCTGATGCTCAGTTTCTAGGGCGCAACTTGTGTTAAACGCTCATGAAATTTTGCATTACCGACTTCTTCTAATCGGCAAGAATGTGAATTAACAATATCTCATGCAGTGGGAAGAAGAGTTTCATGAAGCTTCTATATGGGAATATGTAATTGAACTAATTCAGAATCACTCAAATTTCATCCTTAAGGATAAAGATGGATTCGAAGGGGGAAGGTAATGATATAGGTGAAAATAATAAAGAGCTTCACTAAGGAGGTCTGTAAGAAGGTGACAATTGTACAATATTATACTTTTAGTTATTAAATTTGAACTGGACTGATTGGTTCAATTGATAAATCAGTGAGGTATAATTTTATTTTATTTTTTATATCGCTCGGTATTATAAGTTAGGTTTAACCGAGACTGAATTTGTCTAAACTGCGTAAACCATTATGAACCAAACTATTCATATAAAACAGTTAAATTATCTAATAAATACACATGAGTTCTAAATTGACCACATCATCATTCAATCCCATGCCATTTATAGCCATTAGTCTGGCGGATGAATTGGTTGTTTGTGATAAATGACGGAATTATAAATTTTATTCCAGGGGTAAGATTTTTTTTTAAGCTGAATGAGGTACAAAAATAAAAAATATTATATTTTTTTAATTTAATTGGGGGTACAAAAATAAGAAATTTAATATTTTTAGACTTAATTGATAGGTATAATAATTAAAAATATATTATTTTTACATTAAGAAATGAATAGTTTGATCTGAACCTGGGTGGACCGATGTCCGCCCATTTCGAAATGGTCAGTGACATTACTAAATCATACTCCCCTCAAAATTGAACAAATCATACAAATCAAAATCATATCTAACCCAATGGCACTTCAATTCACTGTAATTTAGGTCTTCTTTTATATTTTTTAATATTTTAATGATGGTTAAATGTGTAACCGAACCTCCACTCACACAGTATACTCCCTCCGTCCTCTCATACATGTCGTTTAAGGTTATTTTGAGTAGATTAAGGTGAAATTAATGCTAACTATTGGACAAATTTACTAAGTAGGTGGGTAATACTTTTTTGAAAAAGTTTGTGCAAAAAGTAAAACTGGTTGATGATTACTGGTGAAGAATGTATTTGTTATTGATTATGATAATGAAATAATTAATGTTTGACATTTTAAGGTAGTTGTTGATATTAAATATGCATTGAAAATCGTTAAGTGACAAATAAAAGTATATAAAAAAATTCGATTAAGTGACATGTAAAAGAGGACAATGAGAGTATTCACTAATTCAGCACACACTCTTTTTGTTCTAAATTTTTTTATTAAATATAAATTACGACTCTAACAGATTATCAATGGATTAACATGTAAATAAATATTTTAAGAAATAATATATATATATATATATATATATATATATATATATATATATATATATATATATATATATATTATTTCCCAGGTAAAAATTTCGTCATCTCATACGCCAGCATATTTCCTCGGACTGTTTGAAACCTAGAATTCGGAATCCAACCCCTCAAGAATCAACCTCTTCCATCATCACTCTCATCCCCATCCCAATTTCAAAATCTCGCTTCGCCCCGTGTCGTCGCCGTCATCGCTGACCCCGATTTAGGGTTTCGCTCAACTGGGTTGCGAGGCAGACTTCGGTGGATAATCTAATCGGAGACTTTGGATGCGCTTCCTCTGCTGATGCAGGTTTGGTTTTTACTACTTCTATTGACAATTGAGTTCCGCATCATTTTCTTTGATAAATGAGTTTTATATGATTGGATTGGATTGGGGTTTGATTGGATTGGGGTGTGATTAGGGTTTGATTCAGATAAGACGGTTTCGGCTTTTGTGGGTTTTTGGTGTCAGGGTTTGGATTGGAATTGGAAATCTTGGTGGTTAAGAGACAGTCGGTTGCATGTGTTGGTCTTGGGTAGCTGTCAGTTGAGAGGGGCGTATGAGTTGTTGGGTTGGTCATTTGGGTTTCTGATACTTGGGAGTGTGGATGCTGGGGATGCGATTTTCGAAGAGAGTGATTCAATTGAGTTTCTTGTTTGTAGGAGTTGTGGTTTGGAGCGCAGTTGATCTGATGTTGAAATGTTATGGAGGTTAGGAAAGGAGGCAGAAGCAAAATGAGTAAGTACAGATCACAGCCAGGTTGCTCCAGAATGAAGCCGTTAAAGAGGTGTAAAACGAAAGAGTACCCTAATGTTGTCCTTATAGATGTTGACGATGATGATGTTATTGTTGTTGATTCTCCGGAGAGTTCTCATCCGAAG